>CADEBD010000526.1:0-29446 GCA_902825455.1 Arctia plantaginis
CTGCAATTGTGAAAAACATTATTATAATGAGTTTACCTGTAGTAATCATTACGTACTGTAAATAAAACATTTAATATAAACAATATAATTTACACAGCCTAATAATATTAAAATACTTATTTATTAGCATATTTTGTTTATAATCAATATGTAAGAAAAAAGCGCGCATTTACGATGCATACTGCTAATAGGTTGGTAGCGATGATCCCGATGACACAGTAACCAATTACATGCTTCAAAAGTCTGTTTTTTAATCTCGTAGACTAAACTGACATTACGAGTGTTCTCAGTTTATTGCAATTCTTAAATAGTGATGTGGCACAACCGAAACTTAGCGTTAATAAAATCAAGTATCGTTTTTTTACAATAAGTTATCCTGAAATAATGTGTAGGTACTTATTTAAAACGTAATAATACAAAATTAATAATGTAAAACATATATTTTTAATTACATAACTTAATTACAGGTATCGCTTTAATCTGATTCAGATAATGACTCCATGTCTGAGGAATATTCTGAATCATCAGAATCGCCACCTACTTCTATGATAAACCTATCAGTAATGTCGTCGGTTATATGGCCCAGATGACACATTTGATCTTCAATTTTAATTACACGGACTACACAGTCTTTCCACCGCTGCGGGGTCACTTGACGAAGCCCTTCTTCAAAAAGGCTTCGTACTTCATACATTTTAAATGTTTTATTATTTTTAGCGACATGCCCCTTTACTTGAGCCCAGACCAACTCAATCGGGTTTAGCTTGCAGTGGAAGGGCAGTCGCAAAATAGTGACACCCCGTTCAGTAGCCATCTCGTCGACGACATTCCTTTCATGGGCTTTTTTGTGCTTTCGGGCAATTTCATTTAATTCGGGCTTTAACATTGTCTCGTCATATGAAATATTTTTTGATTTTAGCCAATCTTGGATTTGCCCTTTTCGCCAACTAGAAGTAGGTAACGATTCCAGTTTCCTGGTGTGATATGGAGCATTATCTATTACAACTACTGCGTTTCCTTTTAATTTCTGAAAAATATTTTTAACCAGTTTTCGTATATATCAGAAGTCATTTCCTTGTGGTAATCATCTAGCCCCTTTTTCGCTTCGAATATTAATAGACCATCATCCACGAATCCCTCTTCGCTTCCAACATGGGACACAAAAAAAACTACATAAATGATTATGCGTCCATCATAAATGATTCCGCTAAAACAAACGTAACGTAACAAACGTTTGGCAACGTAACAAAACCACAAAACTTAACAAAAAACAAACAAACAGAAACAAACTCAACGAAAATATAACAAATAGCACTTGAAATTGTATCAAAACACAACGGACGCATTCGAACACTTCAGAGGTTGAAGGACGAATAAGGTAAACAAAATGGCGTCCAGTGTTGTTCCTGTGTATGTGTTTAGGGTTGCCGTATTCAAAATCTTTCAAAATTATCATAATTATTTAAAAAATTGCAGTTGTTCGTATGGTGCCAAGTTCCATAATTGCCGTATTTTTTAAGTTCTGCCGTTTCGTAAGAGAAAAGGGTTAAGATTGCCGTTTTAACGCGTACGGGAACAACACTGATGGCGTCTATAATTTTTTTTTTGTTTAATTTATAGGCATCGAAACTTGGTCGGATTACGCATGGCGTTGCGTGGTCAGATTTCCCTGGCGAAAAATGAAAATTTCCACTGTAAATAAACCTGTATATACATCTGTAAATAGACCTGTACATTTATCTGTAAACAAACCTGTATCTGTAAATAATCCTGTGCATAATGTAAATAAACCTAAAGACATCCCTACAAAGGTAGACATCAAAGCCCAAATAGTTGCCAACAACGATGTACTTATGGCCCTAGTACAGATGTTGGTAGAACTGGGTAATAAGGGAGATAGTACGCCCACTACCATAAATAGTATAAAGGAAACTACTTAAAAATCTAAATTAATGGATCCAAGTTATACACTGTCTAAGTTACGTATTGCTCAGTATAACATTCAAAGTGCTAATAGCAAGAAACCTTTATTGATTCAATTCTTAGAAAAACAAAATATAGACATTTGCTTACTTAACGAAACATGATTTAAAGACAATAAATTTAGAATACCTGGATATAATATTTACAATAAAAATTCCAATAATGTTCATAATGGTGTAGCAATACTAATTAAGCCAAACTTAAAGTACAAAGTATTAAATACCAGATTTTATGAAGACATTCAAACTGATGCTTTGTCCTTATCTACTGTGCATGGTAGCTTGACTATCCTTTGTGTATACTGTCCTCCTTCTAGTGGACACATACATCTCAATAGACTACATAATATAATTAAGGATCTGCCAAAACCCATCTTTGTCAGTGGTGATTTTAATGCTCACCACATTGCATTTGGTTGTCTATCCACTAAGAGTAGAGGTCAGGATTTATTTAATATCATTGATGACTTGGATTTATGTATTTTAAATGATGGTAGTTTTACAACTTGTACTAGTCCAAGACGAAACCCATCTGCAATTGATGTTAGCTTTATTAGTGCTAACCTCGCCTCAATATGCGAGTGGTCGGTGCACGATGATGCCATGGGCAGCTACCACTTCCCTACAATAACAGAGATATCGCTATGTATAGATGAATATCATATTAATCCCCCTGTTGATAGGTTTATATATAAAAAAGCAGATTGGACAAAGTATGAAGTTATTTCTAAAACAATATTTAACAATTTAGTATTAAAATTACATGATCCTATCTCAACCTACAATGATTTTTGTTCTCGATTAAATACTTTAAAAGATATGACAATCCCTAAACTCACTAAACCAAAAAATTTTAAAAGCAGACCTCCAGCTCCCTGGTGGAATGACATTTGTGAGAAAAGTGTAGGTAATTGCTTCTTACAATGCATTGAAACATTATAGAAGTGAACCTACTATGGAGAACTATTTAGATTACAAAAGAAAAGATGCACTTAAAAAAAGGACTATATCAGAGCAAAAGAGAATAGGCTGGGATAACTTGTGTAACTCTTTCAATAGAACTACTCCTATTAGTAAGATTTGGAACCTCCTTAAAATGTTTAAAGGTATAAAAGCTGGCAATAAATCGCATAAACATGAGTTTATCTCTCCATTTCTAGACAAATTATCCGACAATAGCAATTTAAATGATGTTAGTAGTTTAGGTAATATTTTCGAATTAAATAATAATAGTTTAAAGTCTAAATTTTTGCTAGATCCTTTTACATGGTCCGAGTTTAAAATTGGTTTGTTATCTCGCAAAGACACTACACCTGGATTAGATGATTTCCCCTATTGTATTATTAAAAATCTAGACGAATCTGCAAAAAAATTGTTTCTCATTATCCTTAATTTACTTTGGCATTGTAAATCTATTCCGCAATCATGGAAAACACAATGTGTCATTCCAATACTCAAACCAGATAAACCTACAGAGCTAGCAAGCTCTTATAGGCCCATATCACTCTCTTCATGTTTAGGTAAAATATTTGAAAACATGATTAAAAATCGTTTGGATTGGTATTTAGAATCTAATGGCATCATTCCACATATACAATATGGTGTGCATTACCCCAGCAAAATAATGTCGAAAATGGTCATTTAAACGTTATAGATAATTAGTTGCTCCCCTTCTGTAATTGTTAAGCACATTTTTAAATTTGTTTCACTTAAACTTTTTAAGTTATGTCAAAAAAACATTTCCTGCTGGGGTAACGTTTGAAACGTTACCGCAGCCAGACATTTTCTTTTTTAATTGTAATATTGAAATAAATGTTAGCTAAATAATTAGTTATCTGGACTAGGTAAATGTTACAACTTATTTGGTATTTGTATTTTCTACGGCTGCGAAGTTATTCGAGATCCTGCTGGAGTAACGTTTGTGGGTTTGCTGGATCTCTGAAACGGGTAAGCGGATTGTAACCATCTTTTGTACATAACTTCTTAAGGATTAGTTTTAATTTGTTCGACAATAAAATAACAAAAAAAATGGACCGTTAAAAAAATATTATACACCGGTAAGTATGAAAACACTTCAATACGTCCTAACACTTTGAATAAGACCTCTAAAGACTTACTTCAAACGTTATTCTATTGCTTGTAACTACCTTCAAATGTATACGAATTTTCGTAAGTATACTGTAACTGACTAAAAAGTTATGATGAAATGTGGCTCTCCACGTTCATGATCACAATGTGTGCGGCCTTTTTTGCCCACCGATAAACCTGTGTGTGGATATATAAACTGAATGTTATGCCAATAATTAGTTATTTAGTTCAGTTGTCTACCTGTAAAATTTCAGCGTAGTACATATAATAATTTACGTATAATTAGTAGTACATATACGTAGTACATATAATTATTTATACAAGTGAAATCTGTAATTATGTGAATAGTAATGTAGATATTTTGCAGTTTGCTGATGATATTGTTTTGTACAGTAGTAATTATAATGTAGAAATTGCAATTAACAATATTAACAGAGCCTTGTCTCAACTATTTCAATATTATAATGATGTATTACATATAAAAATTAATGCCTCTAAAAGCAGTATCATGATATTTGGCAATGAGAATTCTAATTCAAAAGTAGTTTATAATGGCGAATTTATAAACCCAGTAAATTGAAAGAAATTTTTAGGCATAGTAATAGATAGGAAATTAACTTTTCAGGAACATATTAAATATATATTAAATAATGCTTTAAAAGGTTTAAATATAATTAAATGTCTTGCAGGTGTTTCATGGGGAGCAGACCCTAAAATATTGTCAAATGTATATAAAAGTATAGTTAGAAGTCATTTTGATTATAGTTCACTAGTGTATATGAACAGTACCCATGTAAATAAACTGGATCAATTGCAGAACAGGGCTTTGAGAATTATTTTTTTTTTTTTTTTTTTTTTTTTTTATTTATTTACATAACTACACAATTAGGTAAATGTAGGCAAACCTTAAACCACTGGGGTTTATGCGGCATGCCACAATATGCAAAATCAATCTAGTACTTAACAATTAATAAGTGAATAACATAAGCAATTGATCAATAACATTGACTTAAAAGTATTAAGTTTAGGGTAGGATACAAAAAATAATAAAAAAAATAAAATAGTATTGACGAGCGGGCGGATACTTGCAGTCAGTAAAACAGGTTTCGCACAGGGAATCTACAGGCTGTTCACGAAATGTGTTTTTAATTTTTGTTTTAGATTTACTTTTGTTATTTTTTGTGTAAAGGAAGGATTTAAGTTATTTATTAGGCGGGGAATAATATACTTAATGGTTCTTTCACCGTAAACATTCACTGCACGGACTGTCTCCAGTCTTTTATTGATTTTTTGACGAGTTTGAATGTTATGAGAAATTTCATTCTGTATGGAGCCATTGAAAAAGTGTTCTTTAAGTAGGCCAAAAGTGACCTTTATATGGATAGGAAGTGTCTTGCAGTATTTATATAATTCTATTTCTCTTTCTCTAAATTGTTCTTTTTTATTCAGTGAGACAATATTTTTTAAAATTCTGGTCTGTAGTTCATAGATACGATTGAGATAAGATTTAAAGGTTCTGCCGTAGCTTGTAATACCATATCCTATAATAGAGTCGACGAGGGCGTTATAAAGCAAAATCTTTACCCTGAAAGTTATTCTATTTTTTATAATATATAGGTTGGCTAGGAACGCTTTTAACTGATCACAAACTCGGTTGACTTGAGGTAGCCAGTTAAATTTACTATCGATGATCAGACCCAGATATGGGTGTTTGTCTACTGATTCAATAGAAGGACATTGGCAAATGCTACTGTTTTTGTGTAGGCATAGATGTTCATGAGCCACCAGCATAGCGCTTTTAGGACATTGAATTTTGCTATAGGGAGAACGTATGTGGATTAATTTGGTTTTCTCAGCGTTCAGAACCAGTCCGTTGTCATGACACCATTTGCTGATGTTACATAGATCTGCTTGCATTTTAGTAAACGCTGTAGAAACATCTTTGTCTGCAATGAGTATACAGGTATCGTCTGCATACTGATAGGAAGTGCAGTGGCTGATAACATTATTCATGTCGTTAACATATGCGATAAAGTGAAGAGGGCCAAGCACTGATCCCTGTGCTGTTCCTACATCGGCTGTTATGGTCTTGCTGTAGCTTCCATTTACGTTGACACAGTAGGTCCTATTCTGAAGATATGTTTCGCACCATTTTAGTAGTGGGCCGCGCACACCAGTGTTGCTCAGTTTTCTTACGAGTTTTGCGTGATTTAATGTGTCAAATGCACGGGAAAAATCAATGAAAAGAGCCAATACGTGTTTCCTAGAATCTAAAGCTGTATTTATATAGTCTGTGAACTGTGATAACAGTAAAGTTGCGCTTTTATTGGGTTGAAATCCAAATTGATTTTTAGATATTACATTGTGGTTTCTGTAGAATGAATGTATTTGCTCACTAAAGTATTTTTCCACCACTTTATTGATGGTTGATAAGATCGTGATAGGTCGATAATTTGACACTACATCATGTTTGCCCTTTTTGTATATCGGACGGACACAACCATGTTTTAATTCGTCTGGATAGTTGCCCGTTTTAATACAGGCATTAATGAGATCCGCAATGACACTGGATATGCTGTGACTTAATTTCTTTATGTCTATAACTTTAATCTTATCTTGACCTGGAGCCTTAAAACCATTCATTTTGTCTATGATTTTTTTTATTTTAAGCGGTGTAGCTTTTTTTACTAGCAAACTAACATCACTGTGATCAAGATAATCGGTCTCTTTAAGAAGTTGCACTTTACATTGTGGTAATATTTTGTTAACCGAGTTTTTGAATTCATCGGCAAATCTGTTGGCGATTTCTAGATGGGAGAGATTATGGTTGCGGAATGCTTTTAAAATGATTTGGTCCACTGTTTCAGTAACTCTGCCACAGAGTGAATTTATTATTTGCCAGAGTTTTTTTGAATTAGACTAGTTATTCCTTATAATTGTTTTGAAGTAGCTATTTTTGTAATATTCAATGACTTTATGACATTTATTACGTGATTTAATGTACTGTAATCTAAGACCCTGATTGGTTGGATCTGATCTCCATAGTTTAAATAATTTATCTCTAATTTCACATAAGTTTAAAATGTTTTGGTTGATCCATGGATGCTTGTACCTTGGTGTTGCGCATTTATTTTTTGTCTGAAGGGCTTTAATGTTTGCGTTTTCAAAATTATTTTTAATGAAATTATATATTTGGTTAGGGCAGTTCATTTTTTCTGTAGTAGACCAGTCAATATTATTAAGTTCCTTTTCCAATATTCTTTGGTCATAGCAATGTAATTTATCAGTTTTGTGAACAGCCTGTATATGCGCTCGTACGTCATCACAACTGCCAGCGATAAGAGTGACGCGGTGGTCTGCTAGAACAGTGTCTACGGCTGCTGAGTACGCACGCCATTTGCATAGCCTAGCAAAAATATGGTCAATGCATGATTTTGTTATTTTATTTGCACGCTTGTCAATTCTAGTATAGTCGGATATTCCACAGCGGAATCCGTTTTCGGCGAGCATATTCGTGTATAGGTGTCGGTGTGCGGTGTATGTTTTGAGATCAATGTTAATATCACCGAGTACCATCATGTCTGTGGATGCATTATATTTCCTTAGGAGCTTGGATAGTTCAGTGACAAAGATAGTTTTGTTAGTAGAGGGTGGTCTATAGATTGCACACACAATTACCCGGTTATTATTTGCCGTTATCAAAGTGCCTGTTATTGTTTCAAATGAGTGTGTTTTTGATGTGTTAGTGGTAAATTTAAGATAGTTTTTTACGTAAATTATTATGCCGCCGCCTTTTCTGTGCTGTCTTAATTGTGTGTGCATTCTGTAGCCCGGTATTTGAAAAAGATTACATACGTTATCAGATATACCTACTTCGGTGACAACAATAATATCAAGTGATATTGTTGAGGAGTCTATTACACATAACAGTTTAGAGAAATTTTTTAAAAGTGATCGTATGTTTACATGCATACAAAACATATTAACATTAGCAGTAGGAATATTTTTGACGAACGAGTTGACGGTTACGCAATTATATATTTCATTTATTTGATCTGACATAATTTTTTTAAAATATTTGACATACGATTTTAGAATACGATATATAGTAATGTAAGTGAAACTATTAAGTAATACAATTAAAGTATGAGAATTTACCAGGTGTAGTATTTATTTAGTATGTAGGTACCTTACGATTTCAGGAGTGATTCAATATCGGATTCGGCACGTATTATGAAAACACGTTCGGATTCTTCGCCTTTCTTAGCATATATTTTTCCTTCTTTACACCATATATATTTGAACGTCCCGTTTAGACGTTGTTTGGCGTTATATAGGAGTGTCTTAGAATAATGGGTGAGAGCGGCCCGGACATATACGCGGCGTGTGGCTTTTTCCATTGGCAGATCTGAAAGGATGTTCCCTGTCAGGATTTCGTTTTTTTTTGCAGATGAGAGCCACTGATCACGATCGCCTTTCGATTGGAGCTCAACTATGATTGGTCCATCTGGCTGCTCTTTGCGACGACGAGGGACCCGTCGCACGTTCACCAACTGTTGTGGGTTAACTTTGAGTTTGGCTGCCACTTCCTTGACCACATCTAGGGTATTTTGGTTTGGAGTTACCGGGATACCTGCTATTTCTAAGGTGGATGCCAAAAGCTTTTGATCGACTTCTTGGATTCGCTGTTCCATTGCAGAGATACGGAGTTCTAAATTTTTATTTTTGTTAATAAGCTCAGAGTTTTTGTTTACCAGCACTTTGATCGTAGAACCCTGTTCTTTCACAGTGTCTTCGAGGTCCGAAATTTGGCTATTCATGAAATTGATTGCGGTTGTTAGCTCCTCTAATTCATCTTTAACTACCTTCCTAATTTCACGGCTGATATCTCGGAGAAGTTTTTGTGAGTCGAAAGTAGCACTTTTCTCAGACTCCCTCTCCTCTTCGTTCTCTGAATCATCTGGTAGGAAGAAAGATGACCGCTTTTTTATGTTACGCAGACATTCTTCACAGCTCCATTCCAGGCCATCAGAGTTCCGCAGAGCTGCTAGTTGCTTGTTAGAGAGTTTAGCACAGGTTGCCGTTGCATGTACGCACTTATTGCATCTGCTACACTCAAGCCCTGGTGATTTTTGGGTAATGTTCTTATTACAGTTAGCACACTTTTTCAATACCATTTTTTTCGCGGGTATCTGATACTAAAATTCTTAATAAAAGGGCCTAGGCCTACTCCCATAAGGGCCATGGAAGTAGAGAAGAAATTGATGCCCTTAATTCTGAGACGCATTCTACTTGCAGAGAGATTGTCTTAAATTAATTGCTGCAAATCACACTGGAATTATTAACAAAATTGTACCTTCTGTAAGTGGAACTCCTGGGCCTCTAACAACAGGAGACAATCTTTTAAATGCCAAATCTCCAACATTGTCCAAAATATTGCTAGAAATAAAGAATACTTTTACTCATATTAGAAAACAGTGCCCATGGCCATGTTATTCTTTCTCTTATCAGTGTATTTCACATCCCATCAAAGTATTACAAAATCTTATTAATAATAATTCAGATATGCTACAGTTTTTGGCAGATAATAATTAGAATCTCTGCCCCACACCTCGTCTCTTCCCACGGACAACTCCTTGCCCCCGGTTTTTCCCGTGATCTTCTTTTCCTATATCCTGAAACCTCCCAAACTACCTCCTAAACTTCTACAGATTCGCAGTTGCCGTCGCATTGATAATGACAAATTACACGAGGATGCTGCTAAGATCAATTGGGAGGATGTAGCCGCTGTTACTGACGTGGACAACAAAATCTGTATTTTTAATAACACTGTAGAAAAATTGTATGACGTCCACGCTCCTATTAGGAGAGTAAAATTAAAACGTACCCCGGCTCCTTGGATAACTGAGGAGGTCCGAACTGCTGTGAGACTAATGGACCAGTCCTTCCTTCGTTTCAAGTGAGATCGCTGCGAAGATAAATGGAACCTTTATAAGGCTGCAAGGAATCGGTGCAACCAGGTGATACGCAACGCTAAACGCCGACATATTCTTTAAAACAGTCTTCTTCGTCCAGTATCTGGTAATTTCTTGGTACTTTTGGAATTGGTAAACAACAATGGGATGTTGTTATTTATATATTAGGTTGCTAGAATGATCTGAAGAAGATTGCGTGTACGAGGAGAGTTTTAAGGCGGAATTTTATCTCCTCTCTTATTCTCAATATTTATTGACCTTGACCTTGAGGTCATAAAATCCTGGTCGATGAGATTTTGACTGTCGGTCAATCCAACCAAATGCAGGCGATTGGATACTGCCTCAATCTCACCGATCGTCTTCAATGGTTTAATTATTCCATTCAGCCCTGCAGTCAAAGACCTGGGCTTACTTATCGACTCAGCCCTCGATTGGCGAGCTCAAGTTACTAGCGTGAGCCAGAAAATTACTGGCAATTTGCGAACATTATATCGTCTCGAGAATTTCCTTCCTTCTAAGCTTCGATCAATAAAAGTACTAGATTCCCGATAAGCGCTATGGTCTGGTATGGTCCAATCATAGCCAACAATAGGACGTCAAAATGCCGCAATGCACGTTCAAAAACTGTGCAAATAACCACCGTAACACCAAGGAAGGAATATCTTTTTTTCGGTAAGTTAATTTCAATAAGTGTTTTTTCATAATATAATAAACTAGCTGACCCGCGCAACTTCGTCTGCGTCTCTCAATAGTAATAAATTTTCTCCGTTTTTGAAACATTCTTCATTGGTGCTCCGCTCCTATTGGTCTTAGCGTGATGATATATAGCCTATAGCCTTCCTCGATAAATGGGCTATCTAACACTGAAAGAATTTTCAAATCGGACCAGTAGTTCCTGAGATTAGCGCGTTCAAACAAACAAACAAACAAATAAACTCTTCAGCTTTATAATATTAGTATAGATATAAACAGAATGAAACTGTAAATATAATTCAATTAGCGAATGTTATAATTGTTTGACCAATGTTTGCTACAACGCATCAATTATTGTATCAAACATCGACTGTTCTTGAACAGGGAGTGCATGGAGTAGTGTGGTTATTTTGTAATGTTATTTTTGTTTGTAGATTTGCTAGTGACTTATAGACTTTTAAGCTATAGACTTTTGTAATAAAACCTTAAATATTCCCGCATTTAGAGAATCAGAATGCACACTAGAATTTGTTAAGATACTAAATGATCTTTTTGATATCCTAAATACTAGAAATCTTAAGGACTTTGGATTCAAACATCCTTTGAATAAGGGTAGTTCACAAAAAATAGTGTGCGTTACCCCAGCAAAATAATGTCGAAAATGGTCATTTAAACTTTATAGATAATTAGTTGCTCCCCTTCTGTAATTGTTAAGCACATTTTTAAATTTGTTTCACTTAAACTTTTTTAGTTATTTCAAAAAAACATTTCCTGCTGGAGTAACGTTTGAAACGTTACCGCAGCCAGACATTTTCTTTTTTAATTGTAATATTGAAATAAATTTTAGCTAAATAATTAGTTATCTGGACTAGGTAAATGTTACAACTTATTTGGTATTTGTATTTTCTTCGGTTGCGAAGTTATTCGAAATCCTGCTGGAGTAACGTTTGTGGGTTTGCTGGATCTCTGAAACGGGTAAGCGGATTGTAACCATCTTTTGTACATAACTTCTTAAGGATTAGTTTTAATTTGTTCGACAATAAAATAATAAAAATAATGGACCGTTTAAAAATTATTTAGGTAAGTATGAAAACAATTCAATACGTCCTAACACTTTAAATAAGACCTCTAAAGACTTACTTGAAACGTTATTCTATTGCTTGTAACTACCTTCAAATGTATACGAATTTTCGTAAGAATACTGTAAGTGACTAAAAAGTTATGATGAAATGTAGCTCTCCACGTTCACGATCACAATGTGTGCGGCCTTTTTTGGCCACCGATAAACCTGTGTGTGGATATATAAACTGAATGTTATGCCAATAATTAGTTGTTTAGTTCAGTTGTCTACCTGTAAAATTTCAGCGTAGTACATATAATAATTTACGAGATAATTAAATAAAAGTCATTAGAAGGTGCAATTAAGGTATTCCGTGTGGTGACGGATTAAGAATACAGAGTGTCACCACCCCGATTCATCCCGTGGGTGTCGTAAGAGCCGACTAAGGGAGAAAACTAAGCAGAACTACAACACTGCAGAGAGAAGGAAAACTTGACACAAACCCTATACCAACCCGTATGGCCAGCGTGGTATAGTAGGCCAAAACCTCCTTTCTAAGGAGAGGCTTATGTCCAGCAGTGGACTGTTAAAAGCTGTTGATGTGATGTGATGTGATGTGAGAAGGTGCAAGACCGTGGTAACCCGACCATGTTTAGGTGGTTACAAAAAAGCGATCACCCAGTACATTAAGCTGGCTTTTAAAATATGTAGGATATTATTTGCAAGTTTACTACGGATATGTACATAAGTGTTACAAAAAACTACATGTTTTTTAAATAATTTTTATTTAGGATTGTTTATTGCATAATTAGTAATCAGCCGGGAGATTAGGTATTGTTTTGAATGCTTTTGTTTTCTCGTTATGTTTAGGTGAATTGTTTATAGTTGTTCATAGAATTGGTACCTGCGTAGTATTTGTTAATTGAAGTTTAATTTTAGGGTAGGTATAGGTTATTTAAGTTTTGAAGAGTGTAACGTATGCGTTGTAAATAGGTATTTTGTGAATAGATGGGGATTTTTTTAAGTGATGAATCGACTTAGGCTAGCATATCGCGAACAAATTCTGTATTGCATTATTTCTGTAATAATGTTGGAGAAAATAAAATATTTGATCACAAAATTACGGTGAGTTAAATTATAATAAAATAAATTATTTATGTAAAATTAGTAATAAGTGATATACCTACCTAAAAGTTATGATCGTTTTTAATTTGTTCACCCTGAACGAAATTTCAATATTAGCATTAGTAATTAATATCTTAAGACAAGAATTGACAATTACTTAAATTGAATCGAATTAGCATTAATGCCTATTATTAGTAATTAGGTACACACATATTGAAGAACTCTCAAGAATACGATAAATATTTGCAAAAATAGGAAGCGGAAGCGCACACGTACTTTACAACACGTATATTATCTGCCTAAGGGTCAAGTTTAGTGCACTAGATGCAAATTGCAAACAATGAAGTATCCCTTCGCCCCTCCCCTCCCGCGTTCTAGCGATTCTTGATTGACAAATATTATCTGACCAATAATTTTATCTATAAAAATGTATCACTTTCACTCGATAAATTAAATTACCGTCATTATATCAAAATATCATTCAACAACTGTTCGTTTTTAACAGAAATCAACAGTCACGGGCTCAACGCTTAACGGTAGGTACATAGGTATAGATAATTCTCGGTTCTAGGTATAGACCACAGAACAATATTACCTACTCTTACGAGGTATACGACTGTTGGGCGATTCAATGTTGATGCATTCTAATTTACAACTGTATTCTTCTACTATTCGGTCTATTTTAACTTATTGTAGATGACTTGTTGCTTTAAATATTTTGATGCATTCAAGTCTAAGCTCTATACACCGCAAAATAAAATACAATTACTTTAGTGTTATTTCTTTACAAAAAAAAATCAAAGAAATGAAACGATTTCTTATTGGTTTAAATTTTCGTTTTATTGCAGTCAGGTGAATCGTTCATACATGTATCTACATATTTATAATTTTAGCGGACCAGTCCAGATTTTCTGTTGATTGTAGCTCCGGTAGTAAAAAGACTAAATAAATTTTAAGTAAAGAAACAAGTGCTTAAGATCAATTAGGGAAAAAAACAAAATAAATAATAGGTAATAATAATGAATAAATATTGAATGTATTTAACACTGTACGCAACTGTACCGAAATCGTAAGGTGTATTACACTAAACATTTTAAAAGACAGCGCAATGTACTGGGTGATCGCTTTTTTGTAACCACCTAAACATGGTCGGATTACCACGGACTTGCACCTTCTAATGACTTTTATTTAATTATCTCGTAAATTATTATATGTACGACGCTGAAATTCTACAGGTAGACAACTGAACTAAACAACTAATTATTGGCATAACATTCAGTTTATATATCCACACACAGGTTTATCGGTGGCCAAAAAAGGCCGCACACATTGTGATCGTGAACGTGGAGAGCTACATTTCATCATAACTTTTTAGTCACTTACAGTATTCTTACGAAAATTCGTATACATTTGAAGGTAGTTACAAGCAATAGAATAACGTTTCAAGTAAGTCTTTAGAGGTCTTATTTAAAGTGTTAGGACGTATTGAAGTGTTTTCATACTTACCTAAATAATTTTTAAACGGTCCATTATTTTTGTTATTTTATTGTCGAACAAATTAAAACTAATCCTTAAGAAGTTATGTACAAAAGATGGTTACAATCCGCTTACCCGTTTCAGAGATCCAGCAAACCCACAAACGTTACTCCAGCAGGATTTCGAATAACTTCGCAGCCGAAGAAAATACAAATACCAAATAAGTTGTAACATTTACCTAGTCCAGATAACTAATTATTTAGCTAAAATTTATTTCAATATTACAATTAAAAAAGAAAATGTCTGGCTGCGGTAACGTTTCAAACGTTACCCCAGCAGGAAATGTTTTTTTGAAATAACTAAAAAAGTTTAAGTGAAACAAATTTAAAAATGTGCTTAACAATTACAGAAGGGGAGCAACTAATTATCTATAACGTTTAAATGACCATTTTAACATTATTTTGCTGGGGTAACGCACACCAAAAAATATTGTCGTTCTTGTCCTAAATTAAAGACTACTTATTGTCATTATCAATTAATGTTACAAAATAAAAATTCTTAACAGAACTTCAAAATTGGTTGGTTAATTTGGTGATGAATTTAGAGATATTTTATTTAGTATATCTGTGTGGGTCCTGTTTTTGGTGTCAGGGCGGGTCGCTTAAAGCATTAAATGCCTACATTTTGCATTAGGTTGTTGGTTTGGATGAGTTTTATTCGCGAATTTATTCAGTTTTTAATTTAAGATATCTCCTAACATATTCATTTAAATTGTATGGTGTAAGGGGCTATTATAATGTGTATGAATTGCTTAAGATAACTAACGTATTTATTTTGATAACGATTAATACTGTATCCGTCTAAATAGCTTTTGCAAATACCACATTATATGTGATAAAGTAAATACACATACATATTACACAAAAACGTAACGTTAATAAAATAATAAGTAATGTAAAGATACTAACAAACATACATAGATGTCCGAAACATAAAAAGTAAGCAACTAATATTTTACGTTCATATTATAAATTATTTTAGTGTTCAACGCGACTCCATACCTCCTGTAGTAAAACTAGAAGAAGCAAAAATAAAACAAAACAAAACGATGTAGCTCTCAAGGCAATAACGAGAAAAAGTACTTTATTTGTTGCACCATAAGATTGATTTTACACTAAATGTTATTTAAGTTATGTCTTTTCATTTGAAAGTGATAGGAGTAATTTATTGCTTTGCTCGTTTTTTGCAAGGAATGATCGTAAGTATTAGATAATATTTTGAAGATTTGTGACTTTATTACTGTGTACCATAGTTGTAATTAGGTTGAACTTAAAACTATTTTAAAACTTTTCCATCCGTTTGTTGGTAAACAAATGTAGCTGCATAAGTATATACTCACGCTGACAGCATTTAGCTTTGACTTTGTACGTGACCCTTTATCTAGTTGCTATTGTTGATCGAAGCTTTTAAGACTAAAACCACACTCATGCAGTCCTTAATAATCCCAATAATTGACTATGGTGATGTGTGTTATTTCGACCTGAATGCAGATCTTCTTAATAAGCTAGACCGTCTTCTCAATAACTGCATTCGATACATTTTCAATCTTCGGAAGCATGACCATGTGTTTGCTTTGCGTTCTTAACTAAACTGGTTACCTATTCGCTTGCGCCGAAAACAGCGTGCACTTACCTCTCTATTTTCATTTCTCAACTCACCTTCCTCACCTACTTACCTTACTCCCTACTTCCGTTGTTTGTCCACTAACCACGACAGCAATCTTCGCTCAGTTAATAATCTGCTTCTCTTATGTCCCTTACATAACTCCGACTTCGTGAGCTCTTCGTTCTTTTTTCAAGCAGTACTATTCTGGAATGCGCTCCCGCTCGAAGTCAGGATGTCCACAAACAACTTTATTTTCAAAAAGAAGGTACATGATCTCCTTCTTAACGAAATGGCAGAACTATCTAATCGATAGTATACCTCATATTCCGGTCTTCATAGAGTGCGAATATAATATGTCTATGTATCTATTTAAATATAATTAAATATATATATATGTATGTATATGATTGCATATGTGTGTACTTATGATGTGTTGTGCTGTATATGAGTTTGTGTATGTAGCGAACCGTTACATATATGTCATTCATTACTTAATATATTAAGACGTAACCTCTGTGCACATACCTTGCAAGATTTCCACACCACCTAAAGGTTGACTGGAAGAGGAAGCTCTGGGCATTAAGTCCGCCGATGTACAAAAGTGCTTTAAGTTAGATTAATAAATAAATACAACGCATCAAAATGTTACTATATTTCGAGACGACCGTCAACGACGTCTGCCCGCTTGGTCAGTCTGACTTTAAAGCTCATCGCTCCTCTTGGGGCTCTAGCCGTGACGCTCCCTTTGCACTCCCTTAAAAATTCTGGATGGTTTTTATCAATAGTTCTCATTAATGCAACCACAATGTGTCACAGCGGATCGTGGCAGAATACAGATAGTCTCATATAAAAGTAATTTCACTAAGTATGGCTTTTTATGAGAAATCCTAAGTAAATGAAAAAAACCGGTAAAAGAGTATTTACTGATATAAAATTAACCTCCACAATTCTCCCACAACTGCCTTACTCACTTAATGATTTTTTTATGTATCACATCAACAGCCTTCCATAGTCCATTGCTGGACATAGGCCTCTCCTGAGAAAGGAGGTTTTGGCCTACTATACCACGCTGGCCAGATGGGCTGGTATAGGGTTTGTGTAAAGTTTTCCTTCTTTTTGCAGCACTGGTGTCCTGCGTTGTTTTGTGCCCTTAGTCAGCTCTAACGACACCCACGGGATGAATTGGGGTAGGGACATTCCGTATTCTTAATCCGTGATGGATTAAGAATACGAAATGTCACTACCGTACGTATGTATACGGATAATCATACGAGTTATTAGGAACAAAAGGAATAAAACTGGAAGGTGTGTGTTAATAAGAGTGAAAGAAATTGTTTGCTTTATAGTTCCATAAACGGGTCGGGAACTGTAATGCTTACAAATAAAATTAGTACATCTTATTACAATAAATCATTGTGTTTCTTATATTTTGAAGAAATAAAACGAATTTCGTCCTCAAACATGTTTCTTGCGTGTGTGTGTCCGCATGTGTTTCACTAAATTACCCTTATATGAGAAAAAATTCTTACACACATCACATTGAAATGGTTTCTCACCGGTGTGTATACGCATGTGCTGAATTACTTTCTGCTTTACAGAGAATTGTTTTTTACATATGCTACAATGAAACGGTTTCTCACCGGTGTGTATACGCATATGGCTCCTGCAAACATCCGGTCGTGAGAATTGTTTCTCACATATATTACAATGATATGGTTTCTGACCCGTGTGTGTACGCATATGTGAAATTAAACCATTCTTTCCCATGTATTTATTTTTACAGATGTCACATTGATATGGCTTCTCACCAGTGTGTGAACGGAAATGTAAAGTTAATTCACTGTTATTTAGGAATTGCTTATCACATTTGTCACATTGATATTGTTTCTCCCCGTGACTCCGCATATGTGTGTTCAAATAAGACTTTGATATGAATTTTTTTTTGCACAAATCACAATGAAACGGTTTCTCACCGGTGTGTGTAAACATGTGTTTATTTAAATCTCCCTTATGTGCGAATCGTTTATTACATGTGTCACATCGATACGGCTTCTCACCAGTGTGTTTACGCATATGTGAAGTTAAATTACTCTTCTGTAAATATTTGTTATTACATATATCACAGTGATAGGGTTTGTCACCGGTGTGTGCACGTAAATGTGTAACCAAAGTACCCTTCAGTGCGAATTGTTTCTTACATATATCACATTGATATGGTTTCTCACCAGTGTGTGTACGCATATGTGATATTAAATTACCCCGATATGAAAATCGTCTAATACATTTGCCACACTGATATGGTTTCTCACCAGTGTGTTTACGCATATGTGTAGTAAACAAACTCTGTGATAAGAATTTGCGTTTACATATATCACAATATGGTTTCTCGCCCGTGTGTTGTCTACGCATATGATAATTTAAATAACCCTTTGATGAGAATTTTTTTTTACACATAGTACACTGATGTGATTTCTGAGCAGTGCGTGTGTGAGTACTTGTACCGCTGTCACGTGAGAGATCTATCTTCCACACACCAGAACACACACAAATGTGACTCTCTAACTCACACTTAGAACTGTAACATTGCTGACACGTGTCGCACGTATATTGTACACGTTCGCTGGGCGGTACACTTGTAGGTCTCTGTTTATTGTCATCTTTGAGAGTTAATGTCAC
The DNA here is from genome assembly GCA_902825455.1 of Arctia plantaginis. Classification (NCBI taxonomy): domain Eukaryota; kingdom Metazoa; phylum Arthropoda; class Insecta; order Lepidoptera; family Erebidae; genus Arctia; species Arctia plantaginis. Next base: position 18,741 of record CADEBD010000526.1, read on the forward strand.
TGCATTTGTGCTTTTTGCTGCCATTTTGTCTACAGCAGTGGATTTATTAACTTCTTGTAATGTGTCACGTATGAGTTCATGGGTTTTCAAGTTTCTAGAGGTTAAATCTTCGGGATTCCTCTGTAAGGCTTTTTTAAATCTCTTCAAGGATAGATCACCTGAATAAAAGATAAAATAGTGTTTAGATTATTTCCAAGCTTGTAAACTCTGTAGTAACTACAAAATATAAGTACAAAATAAAAAACGAAAAGACAAATATATATTGTACATAAACTTATTACCGAGTTCTAAATAGAAGAAGGCCAACAGGCCGGAAGGTATCTATAGCATTTATAATGATAGCTATTGCATTGAGTATCACATTTAGTTAGTCTTGTTTAGGTTCACTTAGGTTTATTTTTCACTTTTTATTTGGTACCCGTTGGCCGTGGTGTTGGAAGTCCGGTCAACTTTGTTTAAACAGTAGTTATTTTTGGTATAAATTAAGCAGTGGTGTGAACCATAAATTGTTGTTCTGGGCCTGGGTGTTCTTTGTGTCTGTTTCATGAATGTTTATAACGTCCCTTGAGAGATATACGGGATATACACCTAGTGCGAGCGTGTTCTTCGTTTACTAATGTAAACGAAGAACAGTCTGGAATGCAATTATTGAGACGAGTAGGACGATTAGGTCGGGAGAGCACGCATCACCATAATCGATAACAGAGAAAACCCGTATAAGCATTAACTCGGTGCTAGGGCCCACAAATAGTTGTCTCAAGTCTGGGTGTTTCGTGTCCGCTCTTAGTGAGAGAGTTGTTTATTTATAGGAGAAATACAGAGTATACTTACTTGACTGTTCTTTCTTCACAATCATTAGAGGATCATCGTCTGAGTCTGCAGATTGTATGATGTCAGAGACGCTGTTCCCTTCTAGAGCCTCCTCGTCGATATCTATGAACAAGTGCAATTCGGTTTGTACGCCTACTCTTTATTTGCTGATGCCGTGGAAGAGCCATGCTGCGCCATGTATGGATCGGCTGAACCGGAGTGAAGTATCACTCCGGTTGAGCTGGATTTTCTCTGAGGCTGTTGCTAAAATTGGTGTTTAGCAATTTTTGCACTTGCTGTGCTTGGCTCACTGAAGGGAAACCTCTCCCTTTCTGGGAGAGCAGGGGCTCAAAAAACAAACGCATTTTGCTAAAAATAGGGATTGCAATCCAGCAAGTGGGATCGCACGATCCAGCGGGATCCTGCATAATTTTAGGCCTTGCATCAGCCGGTGCAAATTTATCCAAATTGCCGCCTTTAATCTACTCAGCAACGCGTTTTACGAGCGACGTTGCCGTTCAATCTTTTGTTTTACGTCTGAATTGCACGCACACTCGCACGTAGTTTGTGACACGCACTACGACGCGACATGTCATGCGTTACTCGTCAACGTGGTTTTGTTTTAGTGACAAAAACAAAACCACGTAAAATTTAGACGATCCGCAAGTTTAGTATATTGTTTGTTTACTTGTCGTCGAATTAACTATTATTATAACCCCAAGAAAGATACCGTCTTTGTCCAATATTGTGTGTATGTATTGTCTTTATTATACGCAGGACTGCTATTTTAAATTTGATAGATATTCCTGAACTGATTTGAATAAGATTTTTTTAAATTTCAATTGCTAACTGTTTGTACTAGCCACTAGTTGTTTACAAAGTCAGAAATTATTCCTTTACAGGCAATATGTTTCTTTCAAAACCGGTACAGAAGGATGTTAGTGAGAAAAATTAAAAAAACTTAGGGCATTATTTCAAAAAGTCTGAAGATGGAGGGAATGCAAAATGTCTACTACTATGTTCAATTTTTTTAATTAGCCAGCGTTCTACCATTGGCCTAAAAACTTGAAAACTAAACACTGGTTAATACTTGTAATAGGTAAATCATATCAACAAAACACGGAGGTATTATCTAAAGCACCCGTTATGGAGGATTGGCTCGAGAGGCATCACGGGACCCTCTCATACCGGTTGACGCAGGTGATCACTGGGAAAGGATGCTTCGGTGATCACCTGTGTCTGATCCGCAGGGAGCCAACGCCTGGGTGCCACCACTGCGATGGCCGGACCGTAGACACGGCGCTCCACACTCTAGCAGAATGCCCGGCGTGGGTGGAGCAGAGGCGTGATCGCGGCGGCCATAGGGGTGGGAGATCTCTCGCTTGGTAACATGATTGCGGCCATGGTGCGGAGCGAGAGTGCGTGGAACTCCGCCGTCTCCTTCTGCGAGCAGGTTATGCTTGCGAAGGAGATGGCGGAGCGAGACCGGGAGAGGTTCAGAACCCTCCCGGCTCGCCAGGCCCGAGACCGGGCCAGGTACCGCAGACGGCTCGAGTGCCGGAAGTCGCAGAGCGACCTGCGTCCTTCATAGGCGCAGGCCTGAGGGTGACACGTGAGGCCATCTGTCACTCTAGCAGAAGCAGACCGGGGTTGGTAACGGCGCGACGTGCTACGGAGCGCGCGCGCCCTTCTGTGCAGGAAGGGAACATCCGGGTTCCCACACAGGAGGGGTCATCTAGAAGCCGTAGATGGCCTGAGTTATGTCGGGGTACTAGGGCTTTCCTTTCTGTATCAAACCTCTGGACGTTTCCGTAATGACCTAGTTGGTGCTGTAGAACTCTGTATCGGAGTTTCACTCAGTGCCTCAGGTACTGTTTCCAATTCTTTTGGCTCACCCTCAGAGTTATCTTCTCCCTCTCCAGTAACTCGTGGCGAATTCCTGAGATGAGCTTGCTATTCTCCTACTGTAGGTAGAGGATCCTCTGCATCCTCCTGTTCCATACATGGTCATGTCATCGTACCTACTTGGTTCGTAAAGTTCGATTCTCCTTCTTGGTGAATTGCGCCCCACCACATTTGGTGATGATGGAGGCAGAATAAGCACCCGGTGAACGTCTCATCGTAGAAGATGTCTGCAACGGTGATGGAGATGGCATAGGTGGGTTTACAGCCGCACATTGCAAATTAAAAAGCGACATGAAACTGTTCAGAAGTGGCGTGCCCGGCGTACTCTATTGGTAAATGCAGCGTCACCGAAGACCATCAAGAAACTTCAGCGTTTCCTCGGTATGCTCAACTTTTACTTATTTTAAAATTAACTTATTTGACGTTGTAATTATGTGCTGCATCCCTGTTGAAGTTTTTCTCGTACTTATAATCACTTTATTCGTAGATATCTTCCACTAGTTGATGAAGTTAATAACTCTTGTAAATTTAGGTACTACTCTGTCAAGAAAGTACCGGGAAAAGATCAATAATACACAAAATGTTTGTTATTCATTCAAATTTATTTTATCACCTTCAAAGTATGCTCCTTCAGAAACGATACAAGTACGCCAACTAATAATCCAATCATCAAAACATTGTTTAAACGCTGTTTCCGGAATTGAGTTCAGTTCTCGCCGCGAATTCTCCTTTAGGTCTTCTACCGATTGAAAACGGTGCCACGAAGTGGTAATTTAAGTTTAGGAAAAAGGAAGAAGTCGGCTGGAGCCATGTCTGGTGAATATGGTGGTTGCTCGATGGTATTCGTTGAGTATTTGGTCAAAAATTCGTTCACAATGATGGCCTTGTGCGAAGGCGCATTATCGTGGTGCAAAATCCAAGAATTTTCTTTCCACAAATCTGGCCTTTTTCATCGAATTTGCTCCCATAAATGCCGCATAACGCTCAAATAGTATTATTTATTTACCGTTTGACCTTCCGGCAAGAATTCAGAGTGCACAACACCGCGATAGTTAAAGAATACAGTCAACATGACTTTGACTTTTGATCGACTTTGGCGTGGTTTTTCGGTTTCGGTTCAGTTGGAAAGCGCCACTCCGAAGCTTGTTGACTAGTTTGCATGTCAAACTCGTAACGTACCCACGTCTCGTCACCAGTAACAATGCGTTTCATGAATGTTAGGTCGGTCAGTTGCAGACGTTGATGGCCTACCAGAGCGAGGCAAATCTTCCATCACATCTCGACCGCTTTTGAACGCTTTGTATTCACTGATGAGTGGCATAAGCACCTGTTTTTGATAAAGTCGTTTCACCGTAAGCCTTCTGTAACATTTTCAATGACACCGAACACGAAATTCCATTAGCGATGCAAAATTTAAGACAAACTCTTTGTAGATGTTATGTCCATTTTTAAAATTCGCAATACACACTAGATATGATATAACTAAAAACAACACTGTATTTAATATAAATAACAACAACAACAAAAATTTGAATTTGGAACCATAAACAAATCATCCGACAAATCGCCCACAATTTGCTTTCGGTGTTTCGTGTCCGTGTAAATGTTTATAAAGTACCTGGCGGCACAGAAACCGCTCTTAGTGAGAGAGTTGTGTATTTATAGGAAAGATACAGAGTATACTTACTTGACTGTTCTTTCTTCACAATCATCAGAGGATCATCGTCTGAGTCTGCAGATTGTACATTGTCAGAGTCATTGTATTCTTTCAGAGCGTCCTCATTGATATCTGTAAACAACATTGAGTCCCATTTGAGTGAGTTTGTAATGTAGAGAAAGAATTACCCAGAAATTTTACTTAAATATAAAATATTACCTTCAGGATCAGTTTGTTCGAATTTCACATCAATCGTCAGAGCCTCCACACCAACATCAACCGTATTTATATCCAGTACATGTCCCACGCTCAAGTGCAGGACATTGTGTATGGTGAGTCTCTTCTTATCGTTTATTTTTTTCAGTTTCACTGCTTCAAGCTGTTGGCAAGTTAAATTATTTACATATAACTAACACAGATACAACACAAAAGGTAACATACCTTTGAATCGACTGACAATTCAGCCTAGTTGCACTGGGTGTGGCCTGTTTGTGACTACAGACAGTGTAGTTCGTAAGGCATGGTATTGTATTTAGTTTAAGATCATCATTTCTGAGAGACTATGATTATTCTGTTGTTCACATTACTTAATTAAAATTTCTGTAAAATTATTGCCATATAAAATTATATTAAATAAGACAAAAATATTAACACTTGTCTATGTGTCTATTTGTAATGTAAAAAAAATAGGTTTTTTCATGCTCACACAGTTGTTTGCATGATATCTATGTTCTAAAAGCCAGTTTAAATGACCTTTAAAGCGGTCCGGGAACGTCCCGTACTACACCACTAAGGCAGCACTTTTCAAATTCCATGCAAACGATCATGGGCATCAGCTTTTTTTTACAAGTTATTTAACACAAACAATGTAGGTTAATAACATTTTTGGATTTTTGGTACTGTAAAATCACTAAGGTTTATAATAAGTACCGTTACTTCAAGTACAGAAAATGGTCAGCTAGTATATTTTATATTATTTCCCTTTTACTTGTTACTAAAATACAGAAGTTGCAACTCAATCATATAGAGTAGTAGCTTCTGTTTTATTTGTTTGAACTATTCAAAACCAGATCATTTTCTAGAGGTAGCAGTGTTAGCTATGAAATTACATGCACGCACTAACATATCGCTATTGACCACAAACCTTTAACAAATTAATTAAGCCATTTGTTGTATTGAAAATAGTTTTAATAAAATAGTAATCATGTCATTCAAACCCTATTCCATGTTATGAAACTATAACCAACCTTGTTATACCTCAGCATTTGTGTGAACAGCTCCTCACTCTGGAGACAGCTCTTCTTCAACTCGTAGCAGTTCTTGAGCCTTGCACTACATATGTAGCAAGCCAGTATAGGCCTGCCATCTGTAGTTTCCAACTGCAAATAGACTTATAAAGTTGTATTTTTGTTTAAATGGGACTAATCGCCCAACAATGTAACTCCAGTACACCAGGATCAACAGCAGAGACCCACGAACACACGGAGTTATGACACTCGGGAAGTCCCAGGAAAAAATTAAAATGTCTTTGAACCCGCAAAAAAATTGATGAGAAGAAAATTGGAGGAGTTGCAAAATAATAAATCCACTTCCCTCCTTAGTGAGCGGGAGACAAAATAAAGTAAAATAGGCATACAACCTTTTAAACAGGGAAGCACCACGGCCACAAAGTATTATGGGTACTAAGTGATCTATATTTGATTTCTATAATATGTATGGCAGAATCGCCTTAACGCACGGTAATTCACCCTAGAGGACAAAACAGCCCCATAGTTTACCGCCCCAGAAGTTACCTGTAAGCTATTCAGCATTATGTTGCGTTCATTACGTCAAAGACTACATTCCCAGAGGATATGATGAGCAGACTGTTCACAGTTAGAATCAGGTGTTGAGCATTGATCGATCTTAAAGTTACCTGTAAGAAATTGAGCAACACAGTGATCTACCTCAAGCCATGTCCTAGACAACCGTTTGCGAACAGATACAAAGAACTGGTAAAGGTGGCGCCCCTTGTAGCCGCTTTTTTTGTCAGGCGGACTACTCACCGGCCAACCCAGTGGAGAGATTCACGAGATTACCTCAGGGCGCCTTGTAAGAGAACAGAAGTGTGTGCGTGTGGGAAACCTACGGGACTCCTTAGAGGAAAACAACTTACACCTCAGTCATACATACATGTATATTTCAAAAAAAATTAAAGTTACAATAATAAAAAAATAATAATAATTAGTGGGTATATAAAAAAACCGCAGCGGCGCGCGTCAAAGCCGAGCTGATGCTGCTCGGAGCCTCCTTGTCTTCAATCCAGGAGGTCACTTCCCCTTCCGTCCGAGTCGGCTATTTAGATTAGGTATTAAGGAAGGTTCAATATTGATATTAATGACGTTAACGAGAAGTACGTAACCCTTGAGTACGGCTGTCCGCTTGCTTTGTGAGCCGCGTGACTGCCAGTTTGCCAGAGGGTACTGAGAAACTTGATTTCGCACCAGAAGGCCACAAACGAAAAAGCACGCCGTCTGAGATCGAATGTCTTGACCCGAAATCTGGAGCCCTACGAATGGATAAGCACTCATATTTCGATCAGGTTCCAGAAACAAATAAGTACAAGAAAATTATGAATATACTCACCACTGGCGTGAGTACTTCGAACAGATAAAATATTACTAAGATGAAATCACCAGACAAACAAAATACTATTTAAGATTGAAAGACAAGAATTAGCAGAGTGTCCCCTGTGGCTGAAAGCCGGACTTATATATGTTCGGTTTGTGAAGTTTCTAGAAAGAATCCCTACTTTAGACATTTCAAACTGTCACTCAAACTATCAACGAGGTTAACACGAACAAATCAAAAGTAACTCGCTTCCTACCATAACACGACACTTTTAACACCAATACAATTTGACAGGATAAATTTGACAGGATGACTTACCTATAAAACAACGCCATCTAGTGGTCCGATGGCGAACGAAGAACATCAATACTATAGTTATAAACTACTTTGGATAAATCAAGTAAATGCGACGCGGGGCAATAGATGTCGCTGTATACAACTCCGTACGCAATACAAATATGATAAAAAAATAACTGTTACACCCTTAGACGATTCGTCCGAGAGTTGTTGACATTTCGTATATAAGGTCATTATAGACATCGGACTGCTGTTGAAGCTATCTTGTAATTTTATTGCGATCACAAATTCATTTCATTTATCAAACATGTTAAACTATAGGCCGACCGTTTATCTGAGTCCTCGCCTGCACGGTAACAGGGGCGCAGGGGTATGACGACAAAGGGGACTGAGATAGGTGCGGGCGGCGGAGGCGCTTACTGAGATACACACGAGATGAAATGCGCCAAGATAGTTCCTAAGATATGTGACGTCATAGTGAAGAAATTGTGATTTATTAAATGAAAAATTATTAATGATAATACAAAATTTTAATTAACTAACTAAAAGCTATAAAGGTACGTAAATAAAATATTTGGTAATAAACTATTGTACTATTTATTATATAGAATAATCATCAAAATTATATTTCAATCAGTTATGTCTATATCAATGTCGGTGGAACTTGATTCTTCACTTTTGAAGGAGTCATCATCGGATTCATCAGAGTCGCCCAGAGTGTTAATAATAAAATCAACAGCATCATCCCGAATTCCATCATGTTTGCAGTACTCGTCCTCGATATTAATTACATGGTTAACACAATGCTCCCACTTCTGTGCAGAATATTCAGCAAATAATCCCCCTAACATAGTTTTTTTTTGGTCTAGATTAGAGTCCACACTTTTTTGTGCTAATTGACCCTTAATATCACCCCAAACCAACTCAATAAGGTTCAGGTGTGGGTGATAAGGAGGCAAACGCAACACTTCATGCCCGTTTCTTTTCAATAACTCGTCAATTTTATAAATATCTTCAGTTTCTGTCTTTTTAATCAATTTTGATAAGTCGTCCTTTTTCAGCTTATCATCAAAAACCACGTCGTGTCGTCGTAACCATGTTTGCATAACTGCCTTGGTAGAAGCCATAGTCGGCTTTTTTCTTCTCGAACCGAATGGTAAGCTGCGTTATCCATCACGATGACGGAATTTGGTGCTATATTGGGCATTAGCTTTTCATTTATCCATTTACTGAAATTCACGAAATTCATAGAATCGTGATAATCACCTGTTTTACATTTGGATTTAAATATCACAAGTGCTCCGTCTACAAATCGAGTTTGACCTCCACAATGTACGATGATCAAACGGTTCCCTTTTCCAATATGAGATAGTACGCCATGTACATCCTTGGATTGCCAGCATTTTGAAACGTTATGAGACTCATTTACATATGTTTCGTCAAGATATAAAATATGTCTTCCTTCTCTACGATATTTTTTGATAGTCCTTAGGTATTTCCACCTCCACGATGTTATATTTGGCTGTTCAATAAGGAGTTTCCTTTTAGAACCGCATTTCTTAAATTTAAAACCTAGGTCATGTAACAACAGCCTTAAATATTCCCTTCCGCAGTGTAATATATTCTCTTCTCTAAGTACAGCGTTCAACGTTTTCAGAGTAGGTATTTTTTTATCAATTGTATAAAACTGAGTGACTTTTCTTCTTACCACTCCTTTTGTGAAATCGTCTATTTCTACTCTTTTTTTGCGAACCTAAAACAGAACCTAAAACAATTTTTTCGGTGATTTGAATCTTTCGCTGTCTTTCAATAATTTCCCTTGATGTACGATTCTAGATACAGTCTTTTCCGATAGTCCAGTAACTTCTGCTACGGTTTTGTTTAAATGTATGTCTTGTTGATATTCAACAGAATTTGGGTCCAGTTTCTTTTTTCTAAAATATTCGTACACGTTTGAAGCCATTTGCTTGCACTAACTATTCACTTTATGACCGAAGATCTTACGATTCATCTTGAGATTGTTATCACATGTGTATCTCTCACAAGGCGTCCGCAACAATTAACACGTTCGATCGCTGTCCGCGTTGTGATTGAAATGAGCGATTACAAAAATTCGCCCGCCGCCCGCACCTGTCTCAGTCCCCTTTGTCGTCATACCCCCGCGTACCTGTTACCGCGCAGGCGAGGACTCAGATAAAAGGTCGGCATACAGTCAAAGAAAACATTAAGAATTTAAAATGTTCGCTTAATGAAAAGTTTCTTTCTAAAACCAATCCTAAATAACATACTGAAGTTTTATTACTTATAGTAACATTGTCAAATTTAATGCTCGGTGGTGGTTTGAGGTTACCTTTTAAAAGTAGCTGGAAGGTTTTGTTGGGTGCAAAAGTTAAGCAATTATGTTCACCCCAATGAAATATTGAGTTCAAACATCTATTGGCTAATTTCTCAAGCCCCGGCCTAGTATCAGATTCCACCAATAATAGACCATCATCAGCATACGCATTCAGAGTACATCTGGATGATGAAGCTGAAGCTAGCCGACGGACATAGCCTGCGTAGTATATGGCACGCCCCTCAAATTGAGTTTTTTTTTAATGAACAAAGAGAGCAAACAGTCATTTTCCTGGATCAAATTACTATACAATGAACCAGGGCCTTTTAAGATTAAAAAAATATATTTTGTTTAAATATATTTTTTTAATCTTAAAAGGCCATAATCATATTAAATGAATAAACGCTGTTTATTAGCGAAAACTCGAGTTTTTCGATGGTAAATTTGTCTTAACTTTTTTCACAAAAATAGGATTGCTTTCTAATTTTGTATAGTTAATGCCTAAGTATCATACAATAATACCAAAATACTTTTACGTTGGCAGAAAAGATATAATTTTTATTATTAAATGAACAATCAGACATGACTTACGATAAATTGACCGATTCGACGAAAAACCTGATGTAACTCTGTTCACAAAAATAGGATTGCTTTCTAATTTTGTATAGTTAATGGCTAAGTATCATACAATAATACCACATTACTTTTACGTTGGCAGAAAAGTAATAAAATTTATTATTAAATGAACAATCAAACACGACTTACGATAATTAATATTATTTAACGGGAATTAACGCGATCTCTTATTTAGGGTATTACATACCATACATACATATTTTGCTTTTGTAATCAGTTGTATTCATCACTACGGTAGCGTTTCCCTTGTCGGCCTTAAGCACTAAAATATCCTGGTTATCCCTAATGTTTTTCAGTGCTTGACGCTCTTCAATAGTGATATTACTAGCCGGAAGCTTTGACCAACGTAATATTACCGCAACGTCCTGTCTTAGGATATCGGCATCGCCGGGCGGTACTTTGTTCCGTGTAATCGATTCCTCGACGCTTTTATCGATCGTCGAATCCTGTGTAAGG
>CADEBD010000527.1:0-29364 GCA_902825455.1 Arctia plantaginis
AAACTTTAATTACATTATATTTATTCTGCCGATTTTTTTTTTGAATAAAATAAATATAATATCTTATGAAAACATACTAATGTGGATAAGTGCAGTGTCCTTAATAGGGAACATTTTAAATTTTTTAAAACTGGTTCTTGTTAAATGTGGGGCACGTTAGGAAAAACCAATATCTTGAGATAATGGTTGCCTGTCGAAAATGGCTGTGGAGCTGTTTATTTTCCCGTTAGGACGTCGGCACTGGACCACCACGCGTCAAATTCAGGTCAGCTTCACAGTATACTTCACGAACTGATTCTGATACCTCAAGTGAGATTATTTCACTTCATACTTTAATTACATATTGAAAATAGTGGTGCGTGAAGGATGTCGAGTGTCAAGAAACGGAAAAAAGAAAACTCATTGTCCTCGGCTCAAATAAGTTTGGAAAATGTAGGAAGGTGATGGATGATTGCAAATGTAAATTTTACGAACCTTGAACCCTTATCTTTGCCCCTCGTTCATACGCCGAGTACAGTAACAAAAATTGCTAAAATACAATTTTGTTACTGTACTTTGTACATTATAATAATATAAAAAAAGAAAGCTGGCAGATACGTAGGTAACTACACTTTATTCTTCTTGGCAGCCAGATACAGTAAAGTGTGCAACTATGGGGACGTTGGGGGTTATTATAATAATATTCTACCACGTACCACGTGTACGTGTACCACGTCACGTATTTCTTTCTATAACAATCTCTTAGAACGGGCATCCACACGAGTGCGAGCGCGAGCGCGAGCGAAACGCCATCGTATCACCGCGCGCTCGGACGCTGCAGGCGGCGCGTCGGCCACGCGATCGTCGCGGTACGTGCCCGCTCTCGCAGGAATCGCGCCCGTCTGCCGTGTCGTTACGTATTGATAAGTTTTTAAACAATAAAACAATGTTTAACATTGAAAAAGTTTATAGATACTTTTTACTTTACGATGTGCCGTTGCCAAAATACTTGTAGTTTATTATCGCTCCCGTCTGGCACCTAACTGAACTCTTACACCAAAACTATTGCCCACTCCTTGTCCAGAAACGTGACGATTCCGTTACGAGTCGCGAACGTGTACGCTGGTGAAATAATCATTTATGTATCTATTACACAATAGGTTTGATCATATTGCTTGCCCCAAAAGTCTGGATAATTTGTTTTGAGATCATGCAACCGTCAGTCATGACTTTTGGGAGTTGATCCACGTTTGCCCTGGGCATGAAATGGACCAATAGTTAACGCAACATATTTGTGCTTACTAAATTTTAGTGCCTGTAATAAGTTACTACTCGTACAACACTAACTAAGTATGTAATGATGTGATATATTTGTGCGATAACTAACTTCTACGTAATTAGCGATAAAGATAATGCTGACGGGACAACCGCGAGATTTCAATACGTACCCACCATAAGTATGAGACGCGGTAATCTGATTAAGAATATAATGTTCATTCAGTATATACTAATACATATATATAATGAGTGTATGAATAGTGAGAACACTATTTCTCACATACATGTAAATAAGCGAAGCCTTGGGCCTGGTTTACCAACGATTTTAGCGGTATTACAAATAGTCAAGTGATGCGGCGCGCCCGCGTTCGGTGTGTGGGGTGGGGGACTACACACACAACCAATTCGAACACACACCGTATTTATACCAACTGTTTCACTTTTATATTATACTAGCCGTTCCCTGCGATTTCACCTGCGTGTATAGGCTACTACTTGCCCCGCTCCTAAGAACTATAGCGTGATGTTATATGACCCATATCTAACCACTCGCTTGACAGCCTGTAACTAGTCAGTAAATACTTTCCCCAATACAGAAAAGAATTATTTAAATCGACTGTTATTATCCAGAAATTAAAAAACTGTTCAGCTCTATTCTATTAGTATATTTCCAATACAAAATAACTCGATAAACTGACTTTTAACACCCACGTCGGCAACGTCTGTAGGAAAGCCCTAAATAATTATAAACAGATCTCGAGAACGGCACAGATAAGCTGGGGGCTGCACCCCAAAATTGTACGTATTATATACACTACGACAGTAGAACCGGTCCATCGCGTATGTGGCATAGCCGCATTTGGTCTCGCTGTCGAGAAGCTGGGTGTCCGCAACGCTCCTCTACACTATGCAAAGAGGTTTCGCTCAGAAGATCTGTAATTCGTACCGCACCGTCTCCCGAAACTCGGCCCTACTACTGGCCGGGGTTACTACCTTTGGGGACCTCCGCATCAAAGAAGCAGTCGCTCTCTACGAAGCGCGCAAAGGGTCGACCCGGTCTAGTGCTGGGGGACCGAGAGGTAGTAACCGTGTGGTGCGATTTGCGGAACTACCGCTCCGGCTCTGCGTAAGGACTTGAGGTGCCACAGTCTTGAGGACCAAAGCCCCGTAGACCATCAGAATGTGCAGTCGCTCAGAATCTTTTCCGACGGCAGCAAGCTTCAGGGCGAATTCGGTGCCGCGATGTCCATATGGGACAGTCGGAACGAAGTGCGAAGCCGGAAACTGAGCTTGCCAGTGTATTGCACGTCTACCAGGCCGAGCTCTTGGCCATACACAGAGCTTCGAGCGAAAGTCCTGAACTGCAGTGGAGAGGAGCTGTGGCATCTACAGCGACTCGAGGGCGGCGCTGGAGACTGGTGACGAACCCCGAGACTCTGCATCACCTTGCGATCCAGGCGCGCCGAAACCTCAGCGAGGCAATTGACTCAGAGCAAACATGTAACTTTGTTCTAGATCAAAGCCCATGTCGGCATCGACGGCAGAGCGCGCAGAACCAGTTGGGCAAAGGAGGCACACTCTCGAGTCGAAGGAAGCCCGATTACGACCTGTGACCGGTTTCATTCGTCAAGCGACAAATACGCAGCGACTTCGCTTGACGAATGGAACCACAGATATCAAGTCGGGCTACACGGCCTCCGTCAAGAGAGTGTTCTTCCCAGACGCGAGGGATGCGTACTGCCTGGTGCGGAAGATCCAACCCCAAGGTGTTGCTACGCAGATACGCACGGGACATGGGGGGTTCGCCAAATACTTGCATCCCTTTAAGTGTCGGGAGAGAACGTCATGTATCTGCGACCCAGCTCAGGAAGAGACCGTCCCGCACGTCGTTTTTAAGTGCCCCGTATTCAGGACTCAAAGGTACGAAGCTGAGGCAACGACTTGGGGTACAGCTGGTGAGAGAAGAGGCACACCTCTTATTAAAAATTTAGAAACCCGGGATAAATTCCTGTTTATTCGCTGACCGAATTTGCCAAAAAGTGATAAGCAGAAACACATAAAAGATCTCTTGTCATGCAAGAGGTAGACAGTCCTTAAAATAAAAAGAAATACAAAATGACTAAAATCAATCTAAATTATTATTATTTTACATTAATATTCATTTATTTCGAGTAGTTTTACAAAAGCAAAAGTTTACCAAAACACAACCTGATTATTTTGCTAGTTTTGGGTTGCATCCAGGTTTATAAGGTAATAGTTTTTCCTAACCACGTTAAAATAAAGTACTGTTAACTAAAAAAAGATGTGATTCTACACATTATTCTCTAGCTTAGAACATGTTTTAATGTCCGTTAAAAATTATAACAATGAACAAAATTATAACAAAGACAACTTTTGTGAAAAACCTAAAAATGCAAACAAATTAAAAACATCGCAAAAAAGTACTTCAAACTTCTGACTATATTATTAAAGAAACAAAACAGTCGTAGTAATAAGTAAGGTAGCTGAAGGTACCACAACTTCCATATTGTCGTAAAACAACAATAACAATTTTAAGGGTTTCTAAGAAACGTGAACCCAAGTTCATTTAAACTTTCGCCCAGGGCTTTGCTTATTTAATACAAATTTGTGGCTTATTCCACTCCTTTCCATTCTATTTCGTTTTTTATAATATGTACCGCATGTGCTGTACCTTTTTCTAGTCATATTATGAGTCTTGTGTAAATATTTTTGTACTAGTACACTCAAAGAGAATGGTGAATTTAAAAAAATACATAACAGGATAGTTGGAAATGATTTAAGGGTTCCGTTCGTCCTAATGAAAACCTTTTAAGAACGACGCATGCCGCGCTATCCGTCACAATTTTGCGCCGAACCTTCTGATTTCTCTTATCTAAACATCGATATTTTAATTTAAGCATCATTTTTGTTGGCTAAATAACAAACCAAATAGGTTTAGTATGTGACATAATTATAAAAATGAAAGTTCGCTTTGGGACTATCGAATATATTGTTTGTTATAATATTAACGTCAAACTATTCCTATCCCACATATAAATGAAAAAATCCAGTTATCAATCTTTACTCGCAGTTTACAGGAATACCCGTGTGTAATCAACATTAAAAAAAAACACGGTAAATATATCTGAATTATGTCCATACAAACTTACATTTGCATTATATTTTTAGATAGGTACATATTTATATTTGGAACCCTCTCTACGAAAGTTCAACTCGCACTTAACTGGGTTTTACTTTGTTAAACGTCAAAAATGTAATAAGTGGAAGCTCGTGTAAAAAACTTGTTTTAAGGTATACTATCATAATCACATAGGGATATCACTACATACATATATTATGTACTTACAAAAGTTTATCTAAATTTATATTTTTTGTTCGCATTTGTTGAGTTTAGGCAGTATTTTTGGTGTCCGTAATAGCCAACTGCTGAACATAGGCTTCTTCTGGTCAGACGGGTTAGTCTAGGGGTTTGTCTCAAGTTTTCCTTCTCTCTGCAATGCTCTTGTCCTGCTTAGTCAACAAGGAACGGAACATTCCAGAACGCTCGACAGCTACCTAGCTACCGGGTTGTATTGTCATGAATTTATGACAAATTTGATGTTTATATAGTAATACCTAATCTAGGAAATACCTACTAACCATGGGCTGAATAGTCCCGGGCGTAACAAAGAAAAACACAGTTTTTTTGGTTCAAATTAGCTTTAATCATCAACGTAATCTCCATCAAGAGCAACGCAATCATTCCAGCGCCGCTCTAACATTTCAATACCACTTTTGTAGAAAGATTTATCTTTGCCTCAAAATAGGGCCTCAGTTTCAGCGATAACCTCTTCATTCGTGCGAAATTTCTTACCGGCGAGCATTTTTTTCAGGGACTGCGAACAGCCAATAGTCGCTTGGAGCCAAATCTGGCGAAAAACGGTGGATGTGGGAGCAATTCGAAGTTCATTTCATGTAGTTTTGGCATTGTTTTGATTGACTTGTGACACGGTGCGTTGTCTTGATGAAACAATCATTTTTTCTTTGCCATATGCGGTCGTTTCTTTGCAATTTCGGCCTTCAAACGCTCCAATAACGCTATATAATATTCACTGTTAATGGTATTTCCTTTCTCAAGATAGTCGATGAATATTACACCACGCACATCTCAAAATACCGAGGCCATAACCTTTCCAGCCGATTGTTGTGCTTTCGGGCGCTTTGGACAAGGTTCACCAGTTGCTGTCCACTCAGATGACGATCGTTTTGATTCCGGAGTGAAGTGATGGATCCATGTTTCATCCATTGTCACATATCGACGCAAAAATTCCATTTTGTTACGTTTAAACATGGCCAAACACTGCTTAGGAATCATCAACACGTTCTCGTTTTGGTCAACACTGAGTAAACGCGGCACCCACTTTGAACAGAGCTTTCTCGTAGTCAAATGCTCCTGCAATATAAAGCCAACACATTTTTTTGATATCTTTACGATGTCAGCTAACTCACGCAACTTCACTTTTCGATCATTCAAAACGATTTTGATTTTTTGTATGTTTTCTGGTTTTTTTTTATGTTTTCTGGTGTTACTCTGCCTCATTTGGACGTCCACTGCGTTCTGCATCATCGTGTCTCTACGACCACGTTTGAAGTCAGCAAACCAACATTTTATTGTTGTTTCTGATGGAGCGGAGTCCCCATAACACTTTTCAAGCCATTGCTTCGCTTGAACGGTATTTTTTCCCATCAAGAAGCAGTGTAAAATTAAAACACGAAATTATTTTTGATCCATTGTTTTGAAAATAACAAAAGTAGCGTCACTCTTAGCACAATAACTCACAAACTAATGAATAGAATATCATGCAATTCTAACAGCTGCCTTTTGAAAGTTAGTATTAACTGAAAAAAGGTGACTACAATAAAACTAGCGCCATGTATGTGTTAGGCCCGGGACTTTTCAGGCCATGTATATTTTTACAAAATTATTTGTTTGTAGTCAGTATGCCTGTGGAAGTTTCACTGAGCAGGGCGATAGTTGTGTGTAGAAATTATTATTTCTCAAGTGTTTTTTAATTATTATTTAATTTATTATTTATTTATCTTTTTTTAAGTAATCAGAATAGTAATGAGACCTTCAACCAGCTAGTGTGGAAAACATGCCCAAAAAACCTTCAGATTTTTTCAGATTTCTTAGATATCTTCAGTGTTTTTTTTTGAGATTTTATCCTTCACATGATGTAATAAAAATCAAAATTATTTTCATGTATTATAATTTCAGTATATTGTAAGTCTTAATGATTAATTATAAAATTTTGAATTTAATTTAAAAAAAAACTTGTATAATAATTTTAATAAAATCCTCTGATCTTTATCGTGTACAAAATTATATTCAGATAAATTTTAATAATTAAATAAAATAAATATTCCTAGTAGAACCTTTGTAACCTGAACTTCAAGAGAGACGCCAAATAATTCGAGTTATAGAATTTAAGACGGAGGCATTCGGTTTATTTGGATTTTGTAAGGGAAAAAAAAAAATCAAATGTTCTTGAATCTTTTTGTGACACAGTGTCGGCAGATTATCCATGTTTGCAAAATAATACCGTGTGTAGCAGTCTTAAGAAAAACAACCGCCATGCTTTCACACCAGTCACTGCCGGCGGACAGCGACACACTAGCTGATTGGTTGAGCGTACCCCCGCCCCGCGTCCCGCAAAGCATCGGGAGGGCCAAGCTTACAGCGGTTGACTGTAGTGTATTCAATGAAGGTAAGAATTCATTATTAATCATAATGAATACACTGGGACTTAATGAGGGCTTCATTTTCATCGGCATGGCGAAAAAAAACGGATGCTACATGTGTGAAAGTGGCAGATACGCGACCTAACGATAACACCCGAGAAGGTAGAATGCTACTTAGGCAACAGCAAATCGATATTTTCAAAGCTTCTACAACGGCTTAACAACTATTATTTGCCCAGGAATAGATGAGGCGGTGTAAAAAATAACTTGCATTTTTCTCAAAAGTATGTTTTTTAAACTGGGGACCACTGTAGCTCGAAAAGCGCTAAGTAGATTTCAATGAAAGTTATACAGCTTTTGGAACACATAAAAAAACTAGTGCCTGATAGAAGGATTTATGGATCAGGCACTAGATTATCTATTAAAAAAAAAACTTTTTTTGTCCGATTGATTTTAGATGAATCTCCAAGATTTGGTGATGGTCACCACAAGGCACTTCTTTTGAAACTGGGTCAACACAAACAGCCATAACTTTTTAAAATTATTAAAAGAAAAATTAAATTTTCACGAAGTCAAGTCGAAACATGATGTCATAATACCATATTATTACTATTAAAACAAAATGATTTACTGCCAAAAAAAAATATTGAAAATTCTCATTTTTTTTTTATGTCTCAGACTTTTTTTTTTTTCTGTGCGGAACTCTCCTCGGATACCACTCACCAGTGGGTGATTATGTCGAACTAGAACCGACCAAAAACCGCACGCCGTCTTCAGGTACCAATACCAGTAGTCGGGGAACCAGGTATACCCCAGAAAGGAAAATCGAGAAGAGAAGAAGAAGAAAAGTTGTAATATATTCTTGTAAGTAATGAAATAGGTAATGCAGTTATGATAACATTTGACTGATTTTCATTAATGCAAGTTGATAGTCGGATACTCGTCCAAAAACGGTTACATGGTTACTTGTAAACCATTTGTGGACGAGTTACGACTTGTAGCGCTGCCTAAATCTACAAGGTTACATAAAGACATCGTCAATATAAGAATAATTGGATAATCTAACATATTATAAATTATTACAAGTAAATGTTGTGTAACTGAAACCAGCCACAAATAACCTTAGTTTTGATAGCGTGTTTACTCGATATGAACTTCATATAAACGAACATTTGATAAGCATTTTATGTATGAAAATGAGGTTCATCTGATATGTTTTACAGATAGAGGATATTTGTTTAAACAATTTACAAGTAAACCAATAATATGTTTACACCAATCGCAAATAACCTAAATAAGTATTGATTAAATAAATAAAATTAACGTTTTACTGTTATCCTTTGAATAATATGCGTTTTGCTAAATACTAACTTTAAATTAAAAAAAAAATCTTATCAAAAAAGTAACATAATATAAAAAATATTCTTAAGTAAAAGCTGTGAGATCCAATTTTTACTTAATATGCCAACTAAAAATATTTTATTCCGATCGTGTCAAATGAGATAATATATTGGTGGCTTGAATAACTTGACACCTCACGGCCTCTGATTATGTTCATCACATAAAATATCTACATTTTCCGTAGACCTAATTGAACACAGCGCTAGCGAACCATTATCCATACAAAAAAATAACCATGTGCAATTGCTAAGTCATTGTGTTCATTAAAGATACAAAGACACCTAATATTGACTGACACGGTTACTATGACACGTTTTTAGTTCATAAATTAAGTAATAATTAGATCTCACATTTTTTTGTTGCAGAACAACTGCGTTACGTCTTGGATTATTTTTCTACAGTAAAAATAACGAGAATGGGAACTTAATGAACGTGAAACAAGACGTATTTTAATAAACTTATCAACTTCTAGTGACGTCACTTTTGTCTAATTATTGGAAGTAACTATAGTTCTAATAGTAACAATTATTTTGCAATCGTAAAGGGTAGGGTTGTCAATAATAAAGGGTAGTAATAAAAGGACAGATTTAACAAAGCCGCCTTCAACAATCTGAAGAACAACATAAACTTTTTATGTCGAAATGGTTGTTTGTAGAAAGAGTGCGGATTTTAAATGTAGAAATAAAATCTTAACTGTAGATCACAGTTTAGAGTTTGTATTTATTTAGCATTTTCTAGACAGCAATGATTTGCTTGAATGAGCTCAAAAACATTGTGGAGCGAGTGATCTACTCTGTTAGACAATATCAACGATCTATAAATATTCATAAACCGTGTTCAACTTCAAATTTATATTCCTAAAAACAAATACTTATACATACATAAGTACTTATACAATACCACATATAACAAAAAAAAGAAAAGCATTCAAATCATACCTTAACACGAGGAAGTCTTAATTACGATACCACAAATTCTTGGACCATTTTCTTAAAGCTGTTTATGGTTTTTCGCTCGCCTTATGTTTATCGGCAGTGCATTCCACAAGCGTACAGCTTGAACAGTAAAAGAATGGTCGTAAAATTTTGTAGAATGCAGAGGCATCTCAAGCCTCAAATCTTCGGATGACCTCAGACACTTTTCATGTGTGTCATGAAGGAACTTGAACCGTTCTTTGAGGTAAAAGGGGCTCTGGGATTGAACAAGATGTTATAGAGAAAAATGAGTATATGAGTATTCCGGCGAGAGCGAATCGGAAGCCACTTGAGCTTTAGACGGAATTCAGAAACGTGATCATATTTTCTTAGTCCAAATACAAATCGTATACAGAAATTTTGAAGTCGCTCAAGCTTATCACGTTGGGCTTCAGTGAGATTCAGATAGCTGACATCGGCATAGTCGAGAATTGGGAGGAGAAGTTCTTGTGCAAGTGCAGCCCTAGTTGCAGTCGGTAGGAAGTTATGTAGTCTTCGCATGGACCCGGCAGAAGCAAATATCTTACGACTAACTTCTTGTAAATGTGGGCCCCAAGTTAAATTATTATCTATGCTAAAGAATTTTTGGAAAGGAAGCTACTCAGTTGAGAGTGGATGAGACGTTCAAGCACTTTGGACAAGAAAGGTAAAATAGAAATAGGCCTAAGGTCAGAAAAGGAAGAGGGTTTAATTTTTTAGGTAGAGGGATTAGTTGAGCATCTTTCCATGCAGATGGAAAAACACCGCTTGTCACGGAGTGATTCAGGATATTGCATAGGATGGATAGGATTGCG
Source organism: Arctia plantaginis (assembly GCA_902825455.1). Classification (NCBI taxonomy): domain Eukaryota; kingdom Metazoa; phylum Arthropoda; class Insecta; order Lepidoptera; family Erebidae; genus Arctia; species Arctia plantaginis. The sequence goes on from CADEBD010000527.1 coordinate 10,169, forward strand.
TCTAGGATAGGAAGAATCATGTTTCGGCTAACACAGTCACACCCTACTGCATTTGATGAAATCGCTAGAATGGTCTTCTTAACGTCACAAGCGGACAACTGATCAAAGACGAAAGGTGGATAGTCGGGAGCTTGGGTAGAAGAAATATCTCTAAGAGTATTAGCTTTAATGTTGTCATTAATTTCAGACGAGATAGAGAAATGTTTATTAAGTAAATCAATGTTTATATTTTTAGGAAGAGAGTCTTGGCGAGACTTCCCAACTCCCAATGTTCTTAAAAATTTCCAGACTTTTGCTGGGTCTCCGTTGTCTATGGAAGAATGGATATGTTGGCGTTGTGCATTTCTACACATCTTATTGCAGAGATTTCTCAGGTACACATATTTTTCTAGGTTAAGATCCGTGGGTCGACGCTTGTACTTATTTTTCGCTAAACATTTCTTAGACATGATCTGCCGTATCTCCTCGGTAAGCCATGGAGCCGGTAAATGTTTCATTTTGATCGATCGCAGGGGTGCATGCACGTTATATAGTTCTAATATCTTTTCAGTGAATATTTGTACTTTTTCATTTATACACTGCGAGTTTATTAAGACAAGACCAGTCAATGTTACCGGCATCCTCTTTCAGCTTAATAAGATCCATCCCGCTAAAGTTGCGTTGCACAAGAATTCTCGGCTTTGCCTTGGGTGGGCGGATAGCATAGGAAAGAAATATCAAATCATGATAGGAGAATGCATCAGCTGGATACTGGCCATGGTTAATGACATGATCAGTAGAGGAGACAATAATAAGATCAAGAAGAGAGGGAGTGCAGTTAGGAAAATGATGAGTAGCGTCAAGTCTTAAAAGTGATAAATTATTACAGTCCACCACCCTGTGCAGCAGAGAAGATCGACAGTCACTTTTCATTAAACAAGTATTAAAGTAGCCCATTACTATTGTGTGACTATAGGAAGGAGATAATTTTACTAGCATATTTTCGAACGAGTAAAAGTAGTAAGTACGTAATGATAGCGAGTAGTAAACACCGAGTAAAACTTTCGCGTGATTAAGTTCTAGTTCTAAGAAGAGATGCTCACCTGCGTCCGGTGGGGTGGGGGGGGGGGGGGGGGTTGTGAAGACATTTACAATGGTAAAGGGAATATGTTGTCGTAGATATATACCAACACCACCCCCACCACCTATCGCACGATCATTCCTTATCAGGTGGAAACCTGGAAGAGTATATGATATGGATGGTAGACATGGTTTTAACCATGTCTCTGAGACTAAAATGGCGTGTATGTTTTTACAATCAAAGGTAGCCAGCATATCAGAGAAGTGGGCTGGAATACTTTGGGCATTAATATGGACTACATTAAAATGCTGCGGTGCATCCGAAAATTGATAGTGTAGATTTTTCTCGGAGTGAAGGTATGCTAACAAAACTAGTGTCAAGGCTGTTCGTGGAGTAAAAACTATCAACATCACTATTGTCCAAATCAGACATTGTGATGTATTAAAATAATAGATAACAACAGTGATATTAAGTAAAGTAATATATCTATACTAATATTATAAAGCTGAAGAGTTTGTTTGTTTGTTTGTTTGTTTGAACGCGCTAATCTCAGGAACTACTGGTCCGATTTGAAAAAATTCTTTCAGTGTTAGATAGCCCATTTATCGAGGAAGGCTATAGGCTATATATCATCACGCTAAGACCAATAGGAGCGGAGCACCAATGAAGAATGTTTCAAAAACGGAGAAAATTTATTACTATTGAGAGGACGCAGACGAAGTTGCGCGAGTCAGCTAGTATAATATATATATATATATAAATGATAAAAAAGAAGAAAAAATTATACAAATAATTATCTAAAATAATTTATACTATCATTTTGGTCCCCCCGCCAGTCCGACTGGCGGGTGGACCGCTATAAATGTTAAACACACGACTGGCCCAGTCGTGTGTTTAACATTTATAGCGGTGAGAGATATTATAACTTAATTTGAGCAAAACAGCAAAGAAAACAAAGAAAAAGAAATTTAGATTATAAGTAAAATTAGCAACGGAACGCATCTAGGTGTATCTGGGTGAACTTACTTGTGTGAAAAAGCCTATGTTCCAAATCACTAGTAATAAAGGCGAAACGAGTGTTTTGAAAAAGAAAATATGTTGACTGGAACGCAATTTTGACATATAGCTCCATTGAGTTTATATCAATGGATAGCTCACTTATAATTTGTATTGTATGTCAAGTGGAATAATAAATAAGTTAATTTTATTAAGGTAAAAAGTGATAACTAGACAGTTATTATGGCAATATAAGTAAAGAGGGTATATTGGAAGTGATTCTTACGTGTAATCCACCAGACAGTGTAACGTTACATTGAGACACCGTATTAGACTTGCAACGAATAGTATATTCGGCAGTATACCGAATACCGAATATTCGGCGAGGCCCTGACCGAATAGCCGAATATTAGGCAAAAGTATTCGGCTGGATTTTAGCGCCAAAAACTTGTACAGACGTGAATTAAATTATGTACCTGTTTTATGTACCAATGACTACTTAATAAATGATTATAAAAGAAATGAGAACCTTACCCTTCTACATTTTGATTACCACAATAATTCAAATACATAGAATCCTCCATTTTCCAATTCAGAAGATGATTTTGTACCTGTGTTATGCACCAATGACTACTTAAATGATTATAACAGAAATGAAAATATGAATATATACGTAATCAATCGATTTTAGTTTTTCATTTTACCAATTATTTCTCAATTACAAAATATATTATTTAAGTATTCGGTATTCGGCCGAATAATATGTAGATATTCGGTATTCGGCCGAATATAATAAAAGCAGCCGAATAGGCCGAATACCGAATAGTAACCGAATATTCGTTGCAAGTCTACACCGTATGCAAACAATACATATGAACTTATCTTCTAGAACCGGTAGCCGCTCTTCTCGGCTTCGAAGCTGGGTTTTTGGTAACATTAGGTTTTTCTGCAACTACTGTCTTTATCTTATTAAGGTCTGCCACAGATGTTATACGGTAGCGTGAACCGTCAGGAGCCCAAACATATACGGAACCTTCTTTGGTCCAACATTTCGTGATCCCGAACTCTTCACGTGCTGCTATGAAGGCTGAGTGTCGCGACCGAGTCAGGAACTCCGAGAGGGTCACACCAGTGCCTTTCAGTTTGGTCTTAGATGTCCAGATTCTGTCCCGCACTGCTACTGTCCTAAATTTTACTAGAATGGGTCTTGGTTTCTCACCTGATGATTTTCGACCCATCCTGTGACATCGGCTTATGTTACTCTTATACTATATATATAAAGGCAAACGAGTCGAAATGCAATTTATGTTCCGCTACCTCGGCCACCACTTGAGATGTGATCTCATCCCTTTTCTCTGTGATACCATGAAGAAGGAGCATTTTGCGGCGGCTGCGTGTCTCTATGTTGTCCACCTCATTCGCAATCACCTCGATCTGGCTTTGGAAGTACCTCAAGGTCTCAAGAACAAGAGTTTTAAACACAGTGAAGTCCTCTGTGAGACCTGCCAGGCTAACAGCATTGGAGGTTTTCTTTAAGAGTTCCGCTTCAACTTCTGTATATTCTTCATAGTAGTGCTGTTGAGTAATATGTATTTTGCGCTTTGGATTTAGTTATTAATTTAGGATATAACACTTGACTAGCAGGTATTTATTGTTGATGACTTATTATATTCATTAAATTTATGTAAAATGTAGTTATTTTATTTTATTTTTCAATTAATTAAAAAGAGCTTTTATGTTGTATGTTAACCTTTCAACTACCCTACAATAATAGTCCACATTGCTCAGTTATTTTTATGACAACATGATTTTTCCACTACCAAAAATCAAACTGAGTCAAGATTGGGGTTTTGAGTTACGGTAACTTGTAAGTAATGCTTTAGCTAGTCCCCCCATATTTATTACACAAATTCGTTAATATATACACAGAACGAATTTTATTTAAATTTGTAAGTACGGACGCGGTCATAACTCCAGTAGCACCTTTACGAAGTGATAGCATTATAACTAGTTGGACTTACGATCTTCTTCTATTAACATATATCACACACACATACACAGCCTACATGCGTATGATTATAGTAACTAATTCAACGGCTAAGAGTACAACTCGTTGATTCAATGTTTTAAACTGGTCTTCACTAAAGTTGAGCGACGATTTAAAACAATATAAATTTACTTTCTATAATAAAATGTTACAACGTTGGCTGGTAAACTTAGTTATTGCTACTAGTAGTGCTAATATTGAATATCTGTATTCAAAAGGCAAGCAAATATAAATAAATATATTAGTATTAAAGCCAGGGCTAATATTTTATTTTTGCATAGCAGTGGGGCCTAATTTATATGAAACTAGCGAACCGCCTCGGCTTCGCACGGGCGCAATGTAGATAATTCTAATACTACTAATGTGGTGTAAATGTGGAGTAAGTATTTATACTATTACTATGACAGGACATCTTTATATGCAATATTTTTTAGGCCCGCTCCTGCCGGTCGCTGCCAAGGAAGGTAGGGAAGGACATTTTGGCGGCACTTTCAAATCTCTGATATTTACTAAGATATTCATTTTAATGATATGCAGTCAAAGACTTTTTCAATCTACATGAAATGCACAACATACCTAATGTATTCATTTTGGATAAGGAATAATACTGTATTGTTCAAAATAGCTTCGTAAGTAACCCATATTTTTTTGTAATATTTAAAAGATAAAAATAGTTACTCTGGATTATCCTTAGGAGATACACACATACCATTGCGTCGTTTTTAAAAATCTAAGCGTACAAGAAGAAAAAGCGACTGTAATTTATACTATGTAAAGATAAATAATAAATCCAACAAAAAAGAATTTTAAGCTATAGATCAATATTTTACGCAATATTCACTTTGAAAGTTATGGCCACGCATTCGTACACTTGTTGTTTCTTTATGGTTGATTATTTCTTAAAGACTTATATAGTAAAACTGTTACAAAAAGAAAGGTTTTAATTTGTCAGAACTAATGAAAGCAAATAATACTACCAAAGTTTAGTTAAACAGACAAACTCAGCCAAACACAAAAAGTACGTGGCCGCGCAGTCGGACTGTACTTTTGTACCCTGACATATTATCCTCATTAGAATAACATATCGTTTTACCCTCAGAATAGTTTATAACGCGTGTAATCTCAAAAATAATGTTGTATCATACAATTTTCGTGAGGGGTAACCATAACTTCAATTTTTTTTTTAATAATACCTTTTGCTCTATTAGAGGGAAAGGTACCTATTAGGCAGAATTGATATGTAGAATTGGCTAAGATAAAACAAATCAATTCGCTTTTCTCTTCTGTTCGTAAACAGTTTTTTTTACAATAAAAAATACATAGCAATATAGATAGCGATTGCTAAGTTTCCGCTTAGCGATCCCATCTAGCTTAGCCATCTTGGTTGGTCCCTTCAGTTACGCGAGAGTTAGCCGCTAAGGAGTTTAATGCGCTAATTTGCCTTATGCGCTCTTACTAACATGTGACTTGTCACTCGCACAATTGCTTGCCAGCGGACCACTGGCCGAATGAAACCGTTAGCCGCCGCCGCGAAATACAGACTGGCGAAAGGGTAGAATTAGCGGCTACACAAAAAAAAAGGAAGAATTAATGTTTGACGGGCCCGGTGGTCTAGTGGTTAGTGACCCTGACTGCTAAACCGGAGGTCGTGAGTTCCATTCCCAACCAGGACTAATATTGTGTGATGAGCACGGTCATTTTGGTCTGTGTCTGGGTGTAATTTATCTATAGTATGTATGTATTTAGAAATATATAAGTATGTTTACCAGCAGTCTGGTTACCATAGTACAGGCTCTGCCTAGTTTGGGATCAGACGGCCGTGTGTGAGATGTGTGAGAAATATTATTATTATTATTATTTTTTCGTAACACACACAAGCCGGTTACATTACTTTTATTTTAGGTCTAATTTGAAAACGGAACATTAGTCGACAGTCAGTTTTTTCATTCGTTTGTTTTAATTTTTCATTAATACATTTCTATCGACTGCTTCGCAGTTGATTTTCTGTTTTCGTAAAGTTCGTAAATTTAATTTGAAAAACATGTATTGCATCTTTATAAGGCTATTATTGATCAGTTACGAGCATCTAAGTATGCCTGATTTAACGGTATCAGAAAATCATTAAGGGACGAAAGGAGAAGAAATGGTCAAGCCTACAGATCGATCGCTACAAGACTTCGTCGATCGTTATTAACGATTCATCGTAGTATCCAACAGTACAGATTGTACGAATTCTCTAGTGAAGAGGAGAGGACAAGGCAGGAAAAGGTGTACTTCAAGGAGAAATTACCGTTTCTACCGTGTTCCGACGAACTAAATGTATTGGAGGAGTCGCTCACTTACTCTTACTCCTCGAACCTCGAATTCTGTTAACTCAGGTTGATGGAAGGCAGCGATTAAGGAGACGCAAAGGAGAGCGTTATATCCTTTTGCATTTTGTTTACTTAAGTTTTTTTTTTCATTTAATTTTAAGTATGGAAATGCAAATTAATGTCAAAACAGATTAATTTAATTGTTGTTTCATGTTTTAATTTTATTTATTTAAAAATATAATTAACTATCTTATATTCCCCCTTTTTGTTGTGTCCCGCTTATTCTGCCGGCGTATGTAATAAAAATAAATACTTATATAAAAATAAGAAGATTAAATTGCTACTTTTTTTAAAAGAATTAACAGATATACTTACTCATTGACATTTAGTTGCTATAAAGCAAATTTGTATCTAGGTACTTCACTGCTTATGGTATTTTTGCTGTGTGTTGAGCGAGATTAGTGCCATGTTCTGTATATTGTGATTCGTTCTTCAAATTTCACATTGTTGTAATGTGAAATTACAACTATGTGAAATTTTGATAATTTGACCTTGTGGATTGAATTGAGATATTCCTGTAAGAATATCCTGGCTGTTGACTGTGGCAGGTTACCTACATTTAGTAAAAGACCTGATTTATATTTGGACCTCATATTTGTAAAATTATTAAATGTGGCAGAAATTGATGAGAATTATTTCTTTAGAACTTACATGTGACTAAAATATAAATAAATACTAACTAAGTTAGTTAAGTTAAGTTTTACACTGGCTATGTACTTAATGAAAAGCGCAGTGAAGAGTATATTTATAAATAATGAAAAAATAATCATATTTCAAACGACAGTTTAGTTGCGCGACGCGCTGATTAAAATAGTCCCTGTGTGTAATGAATTTGTACCTATATGTATGAGACCGCGCCACCCAAAATCGCCCATAATTTTACATCATGAGAAATACTGTTACTAAATTATTTTTACCAATACAACTCAAACAATTCGGTTTACAAACAGGAGAAGAGCGCATTGATTTGTTTTCTCTCAGCGTATCTACAACATATTTTTTTCCTAATAGATACATTTTCGTCTAGTAGAGCAACAGGTTTTTCCCAAATTAAATCGAAATTATGGTTACCCTATTCGAACATTGTATGAGAGATAACATTATTTTTGAGATTGCACCGTTGTAAAATGTTATGAGGGTAAAACAATATTCTAATACGTCATTCTAATACCGATAATATGTAGAATAAATGGATGTTCACGCCAAAATCCTAGCACTAAAAGATAATGAGATATCAGGGTACATAGTAAAGTTCCGATTGCGTGGCCACATACTTTTTGTTTTGGCTGAATTTATCTGTTTCACTAAACTTTGATAGTATTATTTGCATTCATTAGTTTTGAAAAATTAAGACCTTTCTTTTTGTAACAGTTTTACTGTGTGTGTTAAGTTTTAAAGAAATCAACAATAAAGAAACAACAAGTGTACGATTGCGCAGCCATAACTCAAGGTAAATGTTTCGTAAAATATTAATCTATAGCTTTTAATTCTTTTTTCGACAAATTTTGACAAATTTAGTCTTCATTTGACAAAAAATAGGTAGTTGCTGAGATATCCGTGGCCGCACAATCCTCCACGTTTAGTTCGCGCAGCCTACTTAAAACCCTTATGACTTCTGTTATTTTTAATTTGACAAATTTTAGTTCATTTTGACGAATTTCGACAAATTTTGCGAAGTTTTTTTCTGTTTAGATATCGTGGCGGAGCAATCGAAATGCACGCTGTACATTCTCCTTAAAAATGCAAAATACACCTTTTTTCCACATTCCCTGCAATTTTGTATCGTGCACTTGGCAAATTTGAAAATATAAGCTGGAAATTTGAAACATATTTTTTTTTTCAATTTTGGCTACTAACATCAAAAATTAAAATGATTTTGACGCTTATCACCCTTTCTGTGAGTTTTTTTTCCCTTATTTGAAATAATAGGGGTTAAAGTATGAAATTGCCGTTGTATACTTAGTAATAGATACTTTGAATAGTACATAAAACTTTAATGGTGTGAGATTTTCGTGTGAAACTTTTTTCACATGATACCCGAGGTTCTTCTTTTAAAAAAACGTGCAACATTCGATTTTCAATTGTTTTTTTATTCAACTTCGACGTGAAAGGTGGTTCCTTCTGATGGAGACTGCTAATAAACGCACCGTGCGTTTTTATTTAAACGCTTTCGTAATAGAAACTTTGACTTGAAAAACGAACCACGTGGAAAGACTGCCCAGACAGGTGAAAAATGCTGAATTGAAGAAGATGGTGGAAGCCGATCCGAGTCAAACTACCTAGGAATTAGCGGTGTAGTTTAACGTTACCTACCTACAATATTGACTCATTTGCATCAAATCGATAAACCAAAAAAAAATTGAAAAATTGGGTGCCTCATGATTTGACTTATCTGCAGAAAGAAATGCGTGTTGAAACTTGTGTTGTGTTAATAAAATAAACTTAAATCATTTTTTTAATTATTTGAAAATCGTCTTTTGTGTAGACTCTAAAGTCATAGATCTACACACAATATCAACAATCTCTGTTTTGTCAAATATCTACATCTACAACCGCTTATTTCCAAGGGGTCGAGCCTCATGCGAAGAAAGGGTAAACAAACTAACGGCCACTCTTTTCAATGAACGGATAACAATGGCACCATTAAAATATACACAAACATTGTTTTGATGTGTGCCAGTATGTAAGTTGTATGTAAGTGAGGACTAAAAGGCAAAAAAGGCAATGAGAGGGAAACCAAGATATTAGAAAATAGATGGAAAAAAAAGTAAGGTAAAACATAAAAACATGAAAAATTAAATAAAAAACACACTAGCCCACATCACATTTTCACTACAAAATAGCCTGTGCTAAATTTATCTACAGCATTCTTGTCTTCTATGTAATCTACAATTGGGCTTTCTGACCGAGTTTAAGTTTATTGTGGATTTAAATTTGATAACACTTAAATCTTGTATACTACTATTTGGATTTTGTTATAGAATCGACACATTGAACTCGAAATGACTTGTTATCTTTTGGAGCCTAGAGGCAGGTACAACAAGTTTTATTTCTATTATTAAAAAGCATGTACATCATTTCTTTCTAAAGAAGCTATCTTTGGTTTTAAGATCATATATTTTCATATATATATATATTGACATTGGCGGCTGTCATTATGTTTATTTCTTTAAATTTTTTCCTTAATGAACAACGATTGCCTAGAAGCGATTCGAGCAATTTATAAATTGCTCGAATCGCTCTCTTTTGCAACACAAAAAATGGAATGATACCGTACGACATTTATGATATGAAAATAACTGAAGTAAACAAGTCGTGCTGTATCAATATCAGTTGCTGGTACTCAAGTCTAAATACAGTGGTGTATCATTTGCAAACAACACAATCTCGTGATTATCCTTGACAAGGTAAGGTAAGTCGTTAGTATATACTAAAAACAAAAGTGGGCCGAGAATTAGATCCTTGTGGAACGCCCATTTTCTTACCACAGAACCCTGATCAGTGTTTCAATAAACAACACATTCAAAAGCTTTAGATAAATCGCAAAAGATAACCTAGAGAATCGTGGGCATCTTCATCGTGGGCGGAAATACACCACTATCAACAAATTGATTAAATGTAAATGAACAATAGATTGGCCACAAGAGATATAATTGTCTTAGTAATTAATACATCACACATCACATCACATCAACAGCCTTTAATAGTCCACTGCTGGACATAGGCCTCTCCTTAGAAGGCAAAATTAATACAGATTTCCTAAATCCTACCAACATTATCTTTTAAAAATTGATTCCTGCAAGGCATGGTGAGGAGTTTAAAGATTTAGGTAGATTGATACAGGAATATTGGTAAAAAAGTTCTCAATGCGGCAGCAAAACTCAGCATTTTTTCCAGTTTCATTGTAAATACTTTTCCAAGTGGTTTTAATCTTATCATTGCTACTTTTAATCTTTGAACTTATAAAACGGGCCTTTATATACAAAGTTTCCTAAACAGCTTCGAATATTCTTTAACATAATTATGAAACTGTTCATTTTTATTATAATTTCTTTCATCATATAGCTCATATAATCTTTTTCTACTTTGAATAAGCCAGTGGTAGCCCACTAAATGTGGCGTTACCTTTAAAAATGGTAGTAAATGTTGGAGAAAAAGTTTTAAAAAAGCTATTATAATAAGTGTTAGGGTTTTTGTCTACGCAGAGTACTGAAAATATAGAAAGCAGCTTTTAGTGTATATTAAAGGTTTTCACAACGCTTTGCAGTTTTAGGTCACAATCCTTTTTTTCTGCCACCTTTTCATATTTATCACAGAAAATTACTAATTGACCACAGTGGTCAGAGTGTAATTGATTAACTATTTTCTTATCCTTAATTATAAAGCAAAGCTTACCATAAAAAGATAATGGTAACTGTTTGGTGGTCTCTTCATGGGTGTTATTCACTATAGCTTTCTTAGGTCTGGTCAGGCATAACAGAAGATATTTACTATGTCAAACTTCGAACAATGATGGTGAAACTGGCAGTGAAACAGCCCCGACTCATGGAATCACCATTATTGGTCCATGATAACGCAAAAACCGCACACAGCACAAGAAACAGTTGTAACTCCACAAGAGCTGCAGTTAGAAACCATACGTCATCCTCCGTACTCGCCAGACCTTGTTATCAACGAACTTACCTTTTTCGTGATTTGGACAATTTTCTAAGTGATAAAAAAATTCTGTCGAGGACACTTTCTATGCTAGAAAACGCTATTCATACAGTCTGGCGAATTTAGATCACCCAGAGTTCTATTCGTAAAGGCAGCAATGTATAGATAATGGTAAATTTTTTGATTAAATAAATATGTTACATCTTATAAAAAACGAGTTTCAATTTTCATTACAAATCGGCAAGTTCAACTTTAACCCATAATTTATTGTTAACCCTTAAAAATGCATCAACGGTGCATCGTTTTTTTTTTAATAATTTTGTTACGTTTCATTTTTGTTATAAAAACATTTCTCAAAACTAATTAGCTTAAATTACCGTTCTGGCTTTCTTTCTTATACATTCAGGACTTAGATCCTTTCGTATGACGAACTCTATTATCTTGCAACAAAAGGATTAATAACGTAACGTTACGTACGTACTTATAGTAATACAAGTTGGTCTAACTGAGATTGTGTACGTCTGCTTGTCGTTAGAATTAATATCCTACTTCTACACCACCAACAGCCTATAACAGTCCATTGCTGGACTAGGCCTCTCCTTAGAAAGGAGGTTTTGGCCTACTATACCACGCTGGCCAAACGGGTTGGTATAGGGTTTGTTTCAAGTTTTTCTCTCTTAGCATGCTGTCGTCCTGCGTAGTTTGCTCCCTTAGTCGGCTCTTACGACACCCACGGGATGAATAGGGGTGGTGACATTCCGTATTCATAATCCGTCACCCACACGGACAACCTCCTACTTCTACTTTTAAAATTACATGAGTAACAAAGGAATTTCTTCATATTGTGGCAGACGCGGGATGTCTCCACTGAACACATTCATTGGTACGCGTATTGCAACATGCGCGAGCGCCGTGTCCCACTTATCAAGATAAATTGAAATTCAATTTCGCCAAAGGGCAACTGTTGGTTGTGCGCAGAAACAGAATAATTTAAACAGTTAGATGGCTACACCGTTTTTTTTTAAACTTAGGGTATTTAGTTGTGTCTAATTTTAATAAAAAGAATATTAACTAAAAGTGCCGTTTTGATCACATATGTCAAAAAGTTGTGAAGTCAGGCTGTATGTGAAAATTAAGACATCATATTAATAAACGAACCATATACCTTAAAAATCTGAATAGTGGCAAATGCTCGACAGAGATTACAAAAATACATATGTATTAACGAAATGCTTTGTTGTTTGGGTATTCTGGTTGCACATCAGAGGTAACTCTTACACAATCCGTGTAACCTTCGAACACGGAAAAGAAAACGTACGCGCGTCCCCACGTTGTTGTTCACCATATTAAAGCGATTGGCTGAAATGTATTAATATGCTGTTCAAATGCGCTTGAGAATTGATTTTAATGATTTAAAGTGTTTTGCGAGTTATCTCTCAATAAAAAAACTACCTTAAAAAGCAGAGAAGATTTTGAGATTGCAAGAATAATTTGATGTTTTGTACCTAAATATAATCATAAACCTCCATATATTATAAACCTGCTTTCTAAGGAGAGGCCTATGTCCAGCAGTGGACTATTAAAGCTGTTGATGTGATGTTGATGTGATAATCAATTTAGGTCAACACTACCTTGGAGACACAGGTTCGTTGCAGCGATTTATTCCTTTTTTAATAAATCTGGTTCTACTTCAAGGAAAACACCATGACTATTGTTGTGTAGAAAAAAACGCCTTTATATCTTAGTCATACGTTTTATTATATTATTGGGTTTCAGACCACAAGTTATTTTTTATTTCAGAGATAAAAAACGTCAGACAACAAAAAAATAAATAGAATACAAGGTTCTAATAAGCTGGCTGTATTCAAACATACATAGCATCTTAAACTCAAAAGGTTAAACCTTCTAGAAATACCTACGCATTTTGTTTAAGTAAGGTAAAGAGATACCCAATATTATTTATATAAAGAGGGTATTAAAACTATGGCAAACTTTCGAAAAAAATATTGTATTAAAGAAATTTTCAAGGGTTACCAGGTTAATTTTGTAAACTCTTAATTATTAAAATTTGCTAGTATTTTATACCGTGTGTATAATAGATATATTTATACTGCACTTAAAGTAGGTAGTTAACATATTATTATAGTTCACCTGAATGCTACTCGATGTTACAGGAGGCTGGAAAAACTAGAAATAGACATTTTGGATTAAGCAATTTTAATGACATTCCAATCTACTTTGTATGTTCCCGTGAACATACAAAGTGTAGATACAAGGACATAATTGATTATACAGGCTGTGCTATAATTGCATGCCGTGCTCGATTCGTTAAGTTAGTAATGTTATAATAAAAATTTAGAATAACAATAATATAAACAAGTTTTCGTTTCATATGAAATTATGAAATTTATCCTAGGATATAACTAAAAAGGTCAATCAGAAAGCTTTATTTGTAAATATAGGCAACAAATATCTTTAACAGAAAGGACCTAACCGATTTACACCTTTATCAAAGAAAGTGCGATCAAAAACGTAGAAGATAATTTAAGCATAAAAGATTATTTAAATAATAATAATAAACAATAAAGTGTCAAAATGATAGTTGATCATCATCATCACAATAATAGTTACTAAAATTGTTAGATATAAATTTAAGCTGTTACATATAGTTTTTGGTTAGAATTATTACTATTAATCGTGAATGAACGGCATGGAATTGAAGCAGTTCTATAATGTCGACAATGATCCATATTCGTGTCAAAATTTTGCAAATAATAATAGATATGGTAGTTATTAGTGATGTGCCGGATATCCGTATCCGTATCCGTGGACTTTTTTGGCGGATCTTTCAATACATAGATGAAATTCTATATAGGTGATTTTGTATTCACTGTAAAACTCTTAGGTATGTGTTTGTAACACTATAAACAGCAACTTTTTTTCTGGCCAACGTCAAAATGAAAAAAACAATGGTCCTCCATTCAAATGACCAATCAAATGTTGTTAGTTTGTATGGAGAAAACAATGTTTTTTCTTTCGTTTTCGGGTGTTAGTCCAGAAGAAAAGTTGTTGTTTATAATGTTACTAATATGCACATCAGAGGTTTTCAGTAACTTAAAATAACCCGGAATAATGGTTATTAGGTTGCTATGAAAAACTATTGAATTCTGTTCAGATTACTTTTTATTTCTTAAAACAAATATTTGTCACCTTTGTATTGCAATAATTTATCGTACTACACTAAATCAACTAGGCAAGGTCGTAGGTACTGGAAAGAGCTATCTTTATAATGAGATCAATCAAACATCTTTGTATTAGCTTATTAAAATAATGAAATATTTAAATATCAACGGCAAAGCGTCAAGTGGCGACAACTATCAAGGTCACCGGCTCCGATTGAGTAAGAAACTTAAGATCCATATCCGTATCCGCGGATCTTGACACCAAATATCCGTATTCGGATCCGTATCCGCGGATATACTTTGTTAACGATCCGGCACATCACTAGTAGTTATACATGAAATAGGTTAAGAATTAAGACCAATTTGCTTGCACCATACTTTGAGTAATAACAATAACATCAGACATTTCAGACACGGCCTTCTGATCCCGTACTAGGCATAGCCTGTACTATGGTAACCAGACTGCTGATAGACATACTTATTACTATAATTAAATGCTTATCATAAACACTAATGAACCGTAGACCGACATGTCGGGTATCAATGGCATGTCTCTCTAATGAGGCAAAAGGACAATAATTATTTATTTATTTATCACAAACAGTTGTAAATAAGCAATAAGCGCGTTCCGTTTGTGACTGTGCTGCAGCTTGAATGTCCTGTTAAGTACAGAGACCACATCCGTATCCGCTTGGTTTATTAGATAGTAGGATTCCTATGTTCTTATTAAAGCCCCTATTACAATATTATTATATACAAGCAGCCTATTACATTATTACCTTGCCGCGTGGTTCGAGTATGGTTGTTGAAATAATGATACGTACTCTTAAGTACTTAATCAATTAAAAAATCTATTTTCTTTTATGTTGTTTTTTGACTTACTTTTTAGTTACTAATAATGAACGAAAATAGAAAAGAGTGCATAAAGAATATATTTACTGTACAAGAACAAAAATTTCCACGAAGGGTCATTTTGGGCTCATTTCTGACCAAATCAAAGTATGTCTATATGTCAATTAGATAACCTATAAACGTGATCCTGATCGTTATTTAAAATTTGTCGAATTAAATGAAGTAAGTTACAGTCTCTCAGGACCTTGGATAGCAAAAGGGGGAGGGGGGTCGCCGGGAGGGGGGTGAGGTGAGAGGGACGGGAGAGGGGCATGGTCGCGGATGACGCGCGCCCTACTGGCACACTGACACACTTACCTAGTGACAGTGGTACTGTTTTTTTCGACGAGGTCGAAGGTCCAACTACGTAAAATTATTTTTGTATTAAAGACTTAATTCCCTAACTAAAGTTACTAGAAGTTATAAAGGGTACAACTAAAAAACTGTCCCATTCTTTATATTGGCAAAATTTACTCAGCGGTAAACGCAATTGTTTTCCACTGCACTAAAAAAAAAAAAACCCAAAAAATCCCAAAGATAAAGTATTCTTTCATGTCATTTCCACACTTTTTTTATACCTTTACTTAAACTCAACAAACAACTAAACACGTACATAGGCAACAAAATAAAGTGCATTTTCACAAAATTTTATAAGACTTCAGAATTCTTTAAAAAATGCCCTTGAAAAATTTGCTTTTTTTTTTTGTAGAAAACTTGAGCATATAATACATTTTACATTATATCTTTTTTAGTATTAATTTAACCACCGACAAAAATAAATCTCAATTTCTTTTTAATTTGACAAAACTTTTCTGTGTAAAGGTTTCATTATTGCAAAGAGTTAAAAGGGTAAAATCTACATAGTTAAACCCTTGGGAATATGCATTAGAAATAAATTTTTAAACATTAAAGGCATATTTAAAAAAAATAGAAAATTATTAGCTTACTGATAAATTTTAACAAATTAGCTCTGATAGATATGTCGGACGCATTTTTTTTTCTTATTGCATTTTTAATACTTATAAACCCCGTAAACCAAACCCCATATTTGGTACCCAAAATTTTCCTTTGTACCACAAAAGGGCGTAAAAGGCGGGCCCTCAGTTCTAAAACTATTAGTCTTTAATGGACCCAGTTTAGGAGGCGAGACACGAGTGTTCCGGTATACTAAAAAGCCAAAGTTGGGCAATAAAACTAAAACATCTTTTCACCGAAAGACAAAGATGCCTATTTAAGATGTACAAAAAAAAATATTGCCATTAGTTTTTCACTAGAATTAGACATGTTTATTGAAGTCAAAAAAAAAAAGTTTCCTATGGTTTTAACAGTGATGTCTAAAAAAACCTATTTTTTTGATCTAATGACGGAAAAAATTTGATGCATTAGAAAAACAACTGTTAAAATTTTCCTCATTTAATAGGCGCACAACCCCACCGCTAAATTAATCCCAAGTACGCCCAATTAACGAGGGGGCCTTGACATGGGATGGGGGGGAAAAAAGGAAGTTTATATTAGATTTACATTGCAATATATCTGACAATACCTTTTTTTAAATTATCAATAAAAAAATCCATCGTCATCTTTTTCCCGATAATATAGGTAAGTATAAGTAGTTAAAAAAAAAAACTATTGCCTTTTTTAAACCCGACTTCAAAAACGCAAAAGGGGGGTTATCAATTCATCTGTTTTTTTTGTATGTTTTTTTAAACGATATCTCTGCAATGGGGGGCCCGATTTTCAAAATTCTTTTGAATCGAAAGGGTTTTTGCTGCCGAAGTGGCCCAATTTTACCACCAAAAAAAGAAATGATATGGAATCCTGGAAAAAATCGGGGAAACCCCTAAAATTTTTTAGAACGTGTTTTTAGCTGTTTGTTAACTAGATAGGTTTTTTGGTTAGTAGCCGTGTCCATTTTGCTGAGTGATAATAAAGGGGTCTTTTGATCTTTAGAAGTCAGAGGATAACTCTTTCAAAAATCTAATTTTGAAATGCCCTTTTGGTTTTTTTTTTCAAGATATTTTTTAGGGGTTGGGTTACAGAGATAGGCGGAAAAGAGTAATAGTTACGCAAATTTTTTTAAATTTTTTGCTCAAAAAAATGTTTTATTTGTAAACGGATTTTAAAAAAAATTTTTTTCTTTATAATAGCAATAGTCCTTCTAGTCTGTTTAAAGTCGGTGCCCGCCGATGCCAATAAATAATACTGGTTCTGTCAGCTTTTATATTGGCCCCGTAAAAAAATTTAAAAATTCAATATAAATTTTAATGAAAATGCAGATTTTGTTAAATTTAAAAAAGACCAACCGATCAATTACGTGCGCCAATTATAAATACTTAAAAAAAGCATTTAAAACTAAAATCCCACAACTCCATGACTTTAAGCTTGCCCACATGTTTTGCGCGCAACTGTTGAGCTGCCGCGCTACATTCACAAACCCTATCAAGCACCTGTTTTGTTGGCACCGACTTAAAGCGACTAAAAGGGGGACCTTTTGCATTTAATTTTACCTGTTATATTGAGGTACTTTTTTAGTTTTTTTACTTAGTTTTTGAAATTTATTTTTTTTATTTTTCCCGATCCCTTGGCGTTTACGTAGAGATGTAGTTTCGCTCAAACCTTTCTTATAGTAAATATCAGGGAAAAGTGCCCCGGGAAAAAATTGTTCGGACTAATCCCGGGCCCAACCTTCCCCATCGTTCCCACGCAAAATTTCACCCCCGCCATTGGGAAAATTTGGCGCTCACCACTGTGGCTTTTCAAGACACTTTTTGCTGCAGTACCAATCTGTGGAACAATTTTTATCGGCCCTTGCGGTATTTCCGGACCATCAAACCTTCAAAAAATGGGTTTACCCCTTTCCTAAAAAGGCTGGCAACGCGTTTGGACTCCTGAGTTTCAGGCGTTCTGGGGGCATAGTCGCTTCCCATCAATGAACCTTTTAAAATTTTTTGCCCCAATTCCAAAAAAAAAATAGTGCTTTTTGTTGTATTTTTTAAAGTCGGTTCAACTTTTTTTTTAAAAGGTTATACTTTTGCTATTTTTGTATCGACTTCATTGATAACTTTTTTTACGTTCCCTTACGGCACAAGATCCTTTTTTAAACTTGACCTTTTTTTTTTGTTGATCATGTAGTATGTGAAATATGATTTAGGCCGCCCTATTTTTAATAGAATAAATGACGACAAAAATTTATACTTTTCTATAGTACGAGATCCACCTGCAAATTCTTGTTTTCATCGAGTTATTAAACCAATTTTTTTTTTTTCTTTTGACCCCAAAAAAATATTTAAAAAGAGACGGCCCAAACAGTACAGCCTACTTTGGGGATTTTCGTACTAGAAGATCATGTGTGACAAGCCCGGTAGCTGTAAAAGTTTTTGTTTAATTTTTTTCTTGTCAAAAAAAAAAAAAATACAATCGAGTCATAACTAAAACAATTTCGGGTTTTTGTTGTAAATTAGCATTTTTTCGAGGCTTTTTTCCCTATTAGTGCAACTACAAGAAAAAAAAAACCATTTCTAAAAGAATTTTACTCTACTTCAAGAAAACCATCAAGGCCAAGTGTGAGTTATTTCATTCTACCGATCGATAAAATTACACTAGTAGTCCCAAAAAATGTAAAAATGAAAATTTTATTCAATAAAAAAAAAAACTTTTTTTTTTTTTTTAGTAGGCCAATATAAACAAAGTTTATAGGTCTTGAAGGGAGGGCTTACCTTTTTTTTACAACATTGAAATTTGAAAAAAAAAAAGGTTCATTTTTTTTCTTTATTTTTTTTTTCCCTTTTTTTTTCCGGTGTTTAGTTTTTTTGTTTATTTCTACAAAAGGCAGTAATGCTCAAAACTATAAAAAAAAAGGATTTTATTCATAGTGCTCTGATCTTTTTAAAGTACATTTAAAGCGTTTTTTAATGGCCTCAGCATTTAAAACTAATGGGGTTTGGGGAAAATAAAAGTTGGTTTCGATTTTATACGAAAAAAAAAAAATCAAA
>CADEBD010000528.1:0-27201 GCA_902825455.1 Arctia plantaginis
GCCAAATTTAATATATTTGTTTATGTGTTGCATAGTCAGATCGTTGTAGATATGAAATACCCTTTTGGTTTAAACGCCAAATAACTTGAAGACGGCACTATCCTTGTGGCAGTTTGGGTTTTTCGTTGTTGAGGTAGGGCAAGATTCGGTTTAGTTCGTATTGTTCGTTGGATATTAGCGGTAATTTAACTTCAAATATCAATAAATCTTCAATAAAACTCAGGTGAACATGTGACAACTTGAAACATATGTTGAATACAGCTATGGTCGCTGATACAGGGTTACTGAGAGATCGTTTGGTATCTGCCGTGAAATAATGTTCAGCTGTTGTTGAAACTCATCAGGGTCCCATAAATGTGTGTCCAAATCGTCCATTTCTAAACATCCGTAACTAGATCGAGCAAAATTTGTTGAATACGATGCAAGCTTGCAATAATCATGTTTGCAGCAAGCGCGTATTGTCAGGTGCAAAAACCTTTCGTGGGCTGATTTCGCGCGATTGTCTATTTGCTGAAGGTGTTGGCTAATTGCGAAAACTTTTTGTTCATCACTTCTTCTTTTCATTTTGAGCATGCTATATTCTCCTTCAATGATAGAAGTGTGTTTTTTTATTTAGTTTCAAAAGATGATCATCGTTACTTTTGTAAATATTTTTTTCTTCTTTTTGTAGGGGGACCGAGGGGAGTTGAAACAATTTGACATTTTGTTTCATACACCAAATACTATAGACAGAAATCTTTATGATATTAGTACCAATCGATAGGTCATTCTTTACACTTGCAAATGACTAACATAAAGAAATTGGAAACCTTAAATATTGTGGTGAAAAATCGACTTAACCGTAACAAGTCAATTGTTTCAACTCACCTCATCCCGAGAAAAGGGATGAAACGGGGGCCGAGAGAGTTGAAACATATCATTTTTGAGAAGTATTAAGGGATGTAAAATAAAAATTGTTGATATAATTTAAAGGTTTTATTAAAATAAAAAATTGTAGAAATAAAAGTCTTTAAAAAATTTAAAGAAATATATAGAAGTCTTTTTCTTGCATCCATCCTGATCCATTCGCATTGCCAATTGATCCAGTAGGTCCATCGCGTATAAAGTGATCATTAAATCTTTCCGTGGAAAGATGAACACGGGGGTATGTGATTCCCAAGGGCATTTCCTGCTAGTGCTTTAGTAACCAATGTTCCCCTCTCTGCGGAAGTCATGGGCACTCACTTGTTTCTATCCGCGTGGGGAAATGATGCGGTCTGGTTTTGAACAGTTGTGATGCCAGATTCGTCAAACGTTCCCATATATCCCTCCCTTGTAATTTGCGTTTGTCAACTACTGCAGTATAATTTTGAAAAAAAAGTTGCACGTTTGTTCTATTAAAACTTGTAGCTCGAGCGATACTTGTAGGTTGAGGTAGTCTCAGAGGAAACAGGATGCGTTTATAAAAGATCGAAGCCAACCTTCCCAACCCCATTTCATGCGCAGTCCAAGAGAAGGAATTTTTTTATTATATTCTACAGCCAACCTATAGGCAAAAGTTCTGGCTTCCTTATTTCTTAGGCCAAGTTAGCAGCAGCGCAGTTCAAAAGATAGTCACAGAGTACCTTCTCCTCTGAAGCTGTAAAAACAGTCTGTTCGGGATATCCAACCGTTGGAGCAGTCACCTTTTCGTTAGCTTCATAAGCAGTGTTTTTTTTTAATATACCTGTTAGAGGGAGATATGGGTCAGATTGTACGGAGACTTTTCTGTCGCAAAAGTTACTTCTTCTGCTGCGAGATCATATATTTCGCGACTCGCCAAACCCCCTGTCGTCTTCTTTTATAATCAGTAGGCTGCTGAAATAAAAAAAAACAAGTTAATCCACAAAAAAGCATTCTTTATGTGCTCATTATTTATTGACTGCTGTCTGATATGAAATTGAAAACGAGGAGAGTTGAAACAGCCTTTTTTCAAATGTCCTCATTAAGAAAAAACCTCCCATTTTTATTTAATCACAACCAAGAAGCAAATACACAGAAATCAATAGTACCAAAATATATAATATGTCTTAGTTAATGAGCCTTCGAAACATATATAAATTAAACCAAAAATACAAAACCCTTATCAAAAAATAGGCATCGTAAAAAGGCGTTAAAAAAATTACTTTTCACGATTTTTGTCACATGGCACGCAGATCTTCACAACCGCGCGACTTACGCACCGACGCGACCCGACCCGTCAGCGGACGGATGGAAGTGGTTAAAAAAACGACGTTGACAACTCGCTAACGGTTTTAGTTTCTAGAAATCCGTACTGTTTTAAAACACCTTTGTTTCAAATCCCCTTGGTCTCCCCTACTGTTTAGCGAATCGTTCATCTAGGACACCAAATATATAGTTAGCCGCGTATCTCAAAACCAGTCCCCTATTTTGTAAAGTATTCCGTGATCCGATCGTAATATGTCGTTATAATGTTTCAGCTCATCAATTTTGTGCTGGAACTGAGGTTTCAATAGTGACATCTGCAATGGGCCTTATTGCATATTCCTTTCAAGTATCTCACGTATTGTTCGACGTTATTTATACTCTGCCAGTAAGATGATATGTTTAGTAAAACCCCCATTGTCCACTTGTCTTCACTCACGTGCATATCTGCGATTTTATCAAAATAAAAAGTTTCGCCAGGATCCAATACCGTGATGGGTGCAGAATTGTTCCACCGAGGACGTGGAGCACATAGCAATCAATGTGAAAGAAATGCATAAGTACTCGAAAATTGATTTTTCCTTGTTTTTCTGGTTGTTTACCCTTACCTTTTTATTGCTGTCTATTTGGGAATAAGGATAACTTTGTCACTGGTCGTTTCAGGGCATTCGTTTTTGTTTTTAATGTCACGACGCGGACACGACCGTCAACTCCCGGGTGAGTTTCTGTGACTCTTCCTAAAATCCAGCGTCCCGGTATCCTCCTTTTCAATGTTTTTTGTCGTAAGCTGCCATTTACCACGTGTTTGCCCAAAGTTTTCAAATAATCTGAAGACCATCTCTTCCAGAAATCTCTAAGCATTTTTGTGGTCATTTGCCATCTAGTTGCTAAATCCTATATTATCTCTTGTACCCACAGCGGGGCGCTAGTAATGGGCCCCCGATGAGGGAAATGTCCCGGGTAGGGAGTCAATGTCGTAACATATCTGTGATGGCAATTAAGGGTCTGGGGTTGAGACAGGCTTCTATTGGCTCAATAGAGTGGAAAACTCCTCAAATGTCAGTTTTTGCTCGCCAAGCACCCTTTTTTAAAAGATGTTTCATGCTTTTTACCCAGCCTCCCAGACTCCGCCCCCCCAGGGCCACCCTGGGACATTGAAGTACCAGCTATTTCCCCTTCCTGATATGGAATCCAAATTTTCATTGCTGCTGTATTGCTGTAAGGCGTCTCTGTACTCTTTAGCCAGTATTTGCGGCTCCAACGAAGTTAAATCCCATTATCACTGTAATGTGACTCGGAGTACCCCTTCTTGAACAAACGTTTTAAGGCGGCGAGGAAGGGGGAGAACTCAGGTCAGACACCAGTTTAAGTTAAGGCCTTTTGGGGAAAAGCATATAAATAGGCTTTAAACCGACGTATTTTTTAATGCCTCTTCCTTTGTTTGCCTTTACTTAAACTCTGTCACTGAAATCCACCCCTGTGTGGGAAAATGGTCGCGAAGGTGTCACACGTGGTTTGGGAAAAATCCGCTTTTAGTTGCTGCCTTGTTCGTTTAAATCGGATGGCAAGTCCGCATCTAACTAACTGCTTCTTAAATGTTTCATGCCCCCATCACCCAGATTGTTTCGAAAGGGGTCGTGTTAACCTTGCCCCCCGTTAAAGTTTTTTTTGCCCCGTCAAAATTTAACTCGTAAACCCGGGTGGCTGTGGCTAATCGTTTGGTACTTACGCCGGTCGCTTGGGTTTAATTTTCACCGCCCTCCTTTAAAAATGCCACATTCATCTAGGATAGGGTTTAAAGGGGGTTGAGGGGGCGAACCCCCATCTTTCGCCCCAAGCCAACCTCCCCCTCCCCCGCGGTGCATCCTGCTGAATGACGAACGAGGCTCTGGCACCGCCGAGGGCGGAAATATCCATCCAATAGGCCTAGCAAAAACAACAGGCCGGTGACGGGCAGCACGTTACTTTTGCGACAACTACGCCCGGAAATCGCCAACCCCCCCCTGCCCAGCGTGGGGTTTTGGGGGAAAACCCCTCCCTCAGACGCAACAAGCCCCGGGCCCCCCAGTTCCCGGCGGCCCCGCTATTCTGGTCATGGTGGCGACCACGGAAAAGGTGGGGCAGGGGTGCGAAGAATCCCCGGGGCTACGGGGGGCCACCACAACGACTCCCCTGGCTACGTACAACGGAGCACGCTACGGCTAGACTCGCATTTTGCGAAACTTGAGGTGGAATTTGGGGAAGATTGGTGGCATATCCTGGGCTATGTAAGCCCGAAAGAGAGGGGGACACCAAACCCTCGAGTCGGCCCCAATGTGCCCGCGGGGGGAACCCAAAACAACCCCCAAGGTGGGGTTGGTTTCGTAAATAGGCCCCTTCTGACAACGTTGTGGAAATTTGTGTGTCAACAGGGTAGCTTTACCTCATTATCAAGTCACCAGAGGTTACCCCCAAGGGTGTGTTTTTCGGACGACGAGGTGGAGGATATGTCGATGACATATGGGGGCCCTCCATTTCAAACAAAGACCCACTACAACGTTGTTATGGGTGACTTCAACGCTAAAGTGGGAGTACAAAAATTGCGGCGAATGGGTAGTAGGACCCCATGGTTTGGAAGCAGGAATCATGGGGCAAAGTGATCAACTTCCTCGAAGGGGGGGCTTTTTTGATAAATTCTTTCTTCAAAAACACCCCCCAAGGAAGTGGGACTGGCAAAGCCCGACGCATGACTAGAATGAATCGATTTCTCTGACGATAAAAAGCCATATTCGAGATTCAGTGATCAATGGGTTTTAAATCCCGGTGTGATCCCCGACTTGTCCGGGGCTTCTGAATATCAACTTTAAGGCGGAACTTCGTTTGATGAAATCCAGGCCCCCGACAATTTGCTCCAAGCCATGACAAACTGAAACGTTCCAGTCAAACAAAAACCGTTGCTGCCGGGGAACCACCGATTCGCTGCCGGGAAAAACCAAAATCGCCGAAAACCCCAGAACCTCAAAAATGGGGTTTCAGATCCTAGGGAAGAAGGTATGAGTTTTTGTGAAATGAAAGGAAGGGCGGGAAGTGAAGCTTTCAAAAAGGGACCCTAGGGCTAAGAAGAAACGACGTAAAACCCCACCTTCACTTTTGGGCAAAGGGGACTCAAAACCCGAGGACAGAAAACTGTACGACACACCCGGGTGCTCCAATACTCTTTAAATTGAAAGAGCGATCGAGCAAAATGGGGGGTCAAAAGTGTTCGTACAATCTTTGGAAGAAGCCACCGACAAATTGCTCAGAAAGTGGAGAAGTTTGTTTCGAACCCGGGCAGCCCCTTTTGGAAGTGGAAAGCTTCTAGGGGGTGGGTTAAACGCTCCATGCATCTCGACCTATCCCGAAAATGAGGCTCTAGACCACATTTAAAGTCATACACCGAAGACCCCAGAAATTTGCATTGCGAAATCGAATGGCTCTTGGACAGCTGAAAAATGGAAAAGCCCCTGGAGAGGGTGGGGTTACAACAAGCTGCTGAGGCTGGGGGGGAAACCCTAAAGGGAGCTCCCAAAAAACTCTTCAACGCTGTCCTGTTTGAAGGGGGAAAATCCAGAAGCGTGGAGTAGGAGTGTGGGCGTCTTGTTCTTCATAAAGGGTGACAAAAACCCGGGTTAAAAATAGACCCATATCCCCTTTTAAGCCACGTCTACAAGCTGTTTTTTGAGAGTCATCACGAAAACCCTCTGCGCAAAAACCGAAGAATTTCAACCACCCGGGGCAAGCTGGGGGTTTTGGAGCGGATATGGGCAAAAAAATAGACCAAATCCACACTGCGGCAGATTTTCAAAGACCGAAGAATATAAACAGCCCCTGTTCAGCTTCGTGGACTTGAGAAAAACCTTTTACCGATCGAGATTGGTCTGTTCTGGAGTCCTGCAGCGTTGCCAAGTAGATACATCAAGTATGAGTGTCTCTACGAAAACCCCCACCATGTCCGGTCCAAGTACAGAATCAGCAAACAAGGCCCCACCATTGCATCGGGGTGAGACAAGGGACGTTATTTTTTTTCCCCAATTGTTCAAAATGAATGGAGGACATTTCAAGACGCTGCACTGGAAAGGGGTGGGATCAATATCAATGGGAAAAACATCCTCACGCGATTTGCGATGCATCGTCATCATGGCAGAGACGTTGCAGGACCACAGCAAAGGTGAAGACTTAGCTGACACTTCTATACGCATCCCGGGCCCACGGATGAACTTGGTAAAACCAAAGGGCATGTTCAACACATGTATACCGGAACCGATTTGGGGACACGGTGCCGTTCCGATTTTTCAAAAAATTTTGTGTACCTCGGGCGACATTTCAGTTGGTGAAAAATTAGAGGACGGGTGAACAGAAGAATTCGGGTTGGGTTTGGGGGGGTTTGGGGAACTACGTCGAGTCTTTCATCGCGATCCCACAGTGCCTTAAGACGAAAATCTTTTTTTATGGTCCCCCAACCCGTCATGACATACGGAGGAAACGTGGACATTACGGTACGGCTGGTCCACAAGTTCAAAAGCGCTCAACGTGCTATGGAAAGGGGGATGCTCGGCGTTTCTCTAAGGGATCGCATCAGAAATGAGGTGATCCGGGAGAGAATAAGGTCACCGAAAGCGTACGGGTCAGCAAGCGAAGTGGCAGTGGGTCCATATAGCCCAGAAAACCCATAACCGTTTGGGGGGGAAAAAGAGTTCTTTAGTGGGGTGGAAAAGTAGTGTAGGCGCCCACAGGCCGGGGGAGTACGATTGCCAAAATGGCTGGCAGGAGCTGGAGCGAGAAGCCCCAAAAACGATCTAAGTGGGTCAATGGGGAGGCCTATGTCCAGGGAGTGGACTGCGATAGGTGATGATGATGAGATGAGGGGTTTTAAAATCAAAATGTTGCTTGTGATCGTAAAGGCTTGTAGTATAGCTTATATTATATTTTATGTTAATAAATAATAATGATATACCTTTATTTAACAATTCTTACATACTAAACATTTCTTAAGTAATAATTTTCAAACAAATTTACACCATTTTCCACGAAGATTTTTCTTGCTTCCCAGAATAGGCCCTCCCTTTTTTTTTTTTTCTGTGCGCAAAATCCCCTCGGATACCCCCTATCGGTGACATGTCGGACACGAACCCGACTAAAACCGCACGCCGTCTCGGGTATAGCCGGGAACCAGGTATACCCTAGAAAGGAAGTCCTGGTGACATACCTGGGCCATTTTACAACAAGTAGACGACCCCCCCCACACCCCGTGTAACATAGGCCTCCCCTAGAGCCTGACATAGAATGCGGTCATTTTGTCGCCCTTTCACCCCACGTAAATTCCACCTATTCTTTTTGTGGATTGTGTCCTCCCATCGACGGCGCTGCCCCCCTTTTTTCTTCTTTTTACTGTCTCAAGCACCACTCAGTAACGTCCTTGGCCCCATTTGTTTTTTTTGTTCCTCATCATGTGACCTGTCCATCTCCACTTTAGTTTTTTTATGCAGAATGTTAACGTCGTTACTCCAGTCTGTTTACGAATGGTTTCTAGTCTTATTTATTATGTATTTTAAACCCATGAGTAAGCTCCTTTCCATACTTTGCTGGCAGGTCTTTAGTTTCCCGTCTGTTTTTTTCAGTTTAAATCCATGTTTGGCATCCAATATGTCATAATGGGCAGAATACAAGAATTTTAATATTTACTGTTTGTTTGAGTTCTATATGAGGATTTTTTCACTATTTCTTTTAGTGACCAATATCGCTTTCAAGCCAGATTAATCTGTTGCTTATCTCTTTTGATGAGGTCTTTTGGGGATATTATTTGGCCAAGGTACGTGTATTTGCCCTACATTTTCCATTACTGTATCATTCATTATGATAGTTTTTCATGTGTTTGTATATCATGGTAATGAGGCGAATAAATTTTTTGCCCTACCCCTTTGAGTTTCTAATGCTTCCATATTTTTGCGTGTTTAACTGAATCGAACGCTTTATTATAATCTACGAACGCGAGAAGTAATAATACCATATTCGTTACTTTCTGAATTACCTGTTTTATGGTGTAAATTTGATCTAGAGTTGAAAAGTCGCTGCAAAAGCCTGCTTGTCTTTTTGGTTGGTTTTCGTCTAAAATCTTGGTTAAGCGGTCTAGGAGTATTTTGGAGAATATTTTATATGATTTTGGACATCAGGCTGATAGGTCTATAATTAGCAATATCGTTTCCTTTTGCCTTTTTTTATGTAGGAGTATTATGGTAGGGGTTTTTCCTTTTTGATGGGGTATGTATTCTGTGCATAAAATTTCATTAAATAGCTCTGTGATGATGTTAGTGTTTGGTAGATGTCCCTATTAAAAGTTCGTTAGATATGCCGTCTGCGCCAGGTGCTTTGGCCTCGTTTTCTGCGATATTATTGCTTTGAGAACTTCTTCAGGCATTATACTTGGAATCTCTTCTTCGTCTTCTCTTTCAAAGGCAGTTGATTGGCTTGGTACAGATAGTGACACCTCATCGCTGTATAGCTCGCGGTAATAGTCTGTTGCGATTTTTAGTATTTCCATTCTGTTGGTCCTGTTTCTTTTAGTTTTTCGATGTGTCATGTTTCCTATCCAATCCAAGCTCTCTCAGTTGTTGCCATGCTTTTTTAACACCACCAGATTTTTCTATGAAGTAATTGATTGTTTCTGTTCTTCTGCCCTTTCTATGTCTACGTATTTCTAAATTGATTTCTTTTACTTAGCTTTACTATCTCTTGCCTGTTGGTCTTCCTGTCCTTAAATAAGATCTTTCTTTGTTCAATTAGACTTCTGGCTTTTGGTCCTAATTTTGTCTTTTGTCACTTGGTGTCTTATAATCTTATTTTCTAGATCTTTTAGTTCTTTTTCTAGGGCATCATATTTTTCTTGAATTTCCTTATTTTTTGTACTTTCATTAGACTAGTATCTATAGTATCTAAAATTTCTACCAGGTGATACCCAAGTCCACTTTCTATTATGTATCCCGTAGAGTTGGTTGTATTACCCAAGTAATACAATTAAGTAATAACATATCCGAAGAGATACGCGAGTGGCGTGAGGCCGCTCGTCTAGCCACGATGGCTCGTTTGGTCGTCCCGGCTGGAGGCTCCACGTGCTGGCTATGCCGCCGTGGAAGCGCTCCAGCGGGTGCATCGTCGAGTGGGGTATGTACCCTAAATGGAGAATGTACCACGAAGGTGGTGCCCGAGCCGTTGCGGGCAGGCGCTAGGAGGGGTCCGGATGTCTTAATAACAGCAGTTCCCGATCCCTCCTATTTACAGACGCAGAGTGGCACACCGTGTGGTTTTAGTTTCCCTCTTCCCCCGGACCGCCGTAAGGTGTTAACGTGTTCACTAACTTTGCGACTTACTTTTTTGCTAATTTAAATCGTTTTTTAAGCAATAAATTCAGTTAGCAATAATAGGAGTGCAAGAAGTTCTAAAGAAGTGGTGTGATAACACAAGAATTTTCGGTGCCCATATCGAGATTACAACTGCTGCCTGCGTGTGCGCCTGGTACCTCACCCGGCCAAATCAGCGAATCACCGCCCCCACACTCAAGTAAGACCGCCTGCTTATTACTCATCTGCACTGCGCTGGCGCATCGACCAACGCCCCCCGTGCCAAGGATCGAAGCACCGACTACCCCGCCCTTTTCTAGGCGCACCCCTATCCGCACAGGGTCATTAACGAGGACACTTCCTATTGGACAGAGCGGAAGGAAGGAGAAATATTTCTTTTGTGTTTATATTTCTGTCTATGTTATTGTTGTGAACGGGTATTATGACTTCGCCGATAAACAAATCTACCTCCGAATCTGCGATTAATATTGCGGGGAAGGATGGTGAAAAAATCATCAAACAATTATGTATTTCAAAGAAACTAAGAGACAACGGGAGGAAATAGACATTGCTGAACAGTTAGGTAACTTTAAGAAGGAGATGAAAGAAATGATGTCTGCTTTCCTAACAAAACAAATTAATGAGTCCCAACAACTCTCTGAAATCCCTAAAAGAAATCAACAAACGAACTTTAACATAGAAAGTTCAGTCACTTTCCTCATGTCTCAGAACCAAGATCTAGAAAATAAAATATCTCAGTTAGAAAGCCAGGGGAAAGAAGATAAGAAATACATCGCTCTTTTAGAGAAAAAAATAGAGGATATGGAAACAGGTAATCGTAAAACTAATTTTGTAATAAAAAATGTTCCGAGAGCTTCCGGTGAGTCTAAGCAGGACTTAATTAGCATGGTTATGTGCCTTTCGCAGGAAATAGACTGCCCCGTAGCTAAGTGCGATATTAAGGACATTTATAGATTGCGTGGAAAACCAACGACAACACGAGTACACCAATCATAGTAGAAACTGGTTCCACGATCTTAAAAAATGATATACTCAAATCTAGCAAGACTTTTAAACATTACAACACAAATCTAAGCTGTGCTGTAAGCAATCTCGGCCTGATGACGCACACAGATACACGCCATTGTTCTTATCGGAACACTTGACTAATAAGGGATCTCGCCTATATTTTCTTGCTCGAGACCTAGCAAAGTCAGGATCGTATAAATATTGCTGGACCGCCTATGGCAAGGTTTACATAAGGAAGGACGACCACGCCCCAATAATAACCTTAACAAGTGAAGAACAAATTCATCAACTTATGGCTAAAGCATGACTAAATTATAATAATTATTATTTCTGCCTACAATATATATATACACGTAAATGCAATGCAATTAAGTTGTCATTAGCTTGTCTATTAATTGAAATATTATCATACCTGCCCCTTGTCATATGTTTTTGCACATTTTTAATATATTTAATTTCCGCCATACCAGTACAAACACCCCCATTATTATCCTAAACATGTAAAATCAAATACCTCTACAGACACCTACACATACAAACCCTACACTGAACAAATCAGCACCGTTATACACACATTCCCTATATTTGGATTGCACGTGTATCGCACTTGCCTATTTTCTTTACAAACATTGAATTTCAAATCTAATATTTTCGTGACCTATAATAACATAAACACTTATAAAACACACATATCAAAAAACAGAATAAATGTCCAATAATATATCTATTAATACAATAACATATAATCAACAAAAACTACTTATACCCTACACAAATATAAAACGAGCCTTCTTTTCCCTTATGTATGACATAAGTTACATAATTCATATATGCAACTACCATAAAACAACTACTATTCGATATCTAAAACATTCTAATGGGTGACGCATTACAAACAGTGAAAGAAATAGACAAAATTGAAATCTCTAGTTTAATTGAACGTATAGTACTTACGGCACAGGTATGTGAGAATAGAAAATAAAAGTTCGTTTCGGAGGTAGAAAGACGAAATTAATTTAATATATAGAACACACATACACCAAAGAAAGTCAGTTAAAAAGTACCACAAAGATAGAAGGAGCAAATAGGAGACGATAGCACAATAGATTAAAACAATTTTCACAATAAAAATTAATATTAATCGCGACACGACAACGCGTACGGAGCGGGGCGGTGGTTAGACGGGCGACGCGAGTTACAAGCGCTGGCGTTCGTGGCGAACTAAGGAGCCTCGCGTGAGCGTGGGGCTGCGCTAGCGCATTCTTGTGGTTACAGCGGTGCGCCGCGCTCAAAGCAGAGGCGCCCGCGCGAGTAAGTGTTCTATAGTGGTGAATGTATGTATTTGTGTATATATATGGCATATATTATAAATATTGGTGTATGAGTAGGCTACATCACTCCCCCCCAGAGACCGTCACTACGGGCGATAAAAATCAGGAAAGCGCAGTGTGCGGCCTGAGCGCGTCCCTTCTAACGTCATCCTGAGCTGGGGCAGGATGCCTCATAGGAACAGGATCAGGTAGAGGAATGGGAGTAGGGGGTAGGATTGGTACAGGGAGTGGTAGTGGGTATGGAGTCATGACATGAGTCTTGTAGCACGTAGGCTGGCTTTAAACGGTCTATCGATACTTACAACATCTTTCCCTTTGATATCTAACTTAAAGGTTTTATCACCTCGACTGAGTACCCTATAGGGGCCGGTGTAAGGTGGCTGTAAGGCTCCGCGTAATGTGTCATCTCTCAAAAATACGTGACTTGAAGAGGCGAGGTCCTTGTATATAAAAACTTTGTCCTTATTGTGGCGTGATGCCGGTACGGGTTGCAATTTAGTTGCAAACCTTTGCAAACGCGCCGTGAAGTCCGATATATCGGTGTTGTGTTGAACCGTTCCCTGGAAAAAACTCACCAGGTAGACGCAAACGGTTCACCATACACCAATTCGGCTGAAGATGACCTTAAGTCGTCTTTAAAAGAGCTTCTTATGCCCAAGAGTACCAGGGGTAACATGTCTACCCAGTTGTTGTCAGCGTGGCACATAATGGCTGATTTAAGCTGGCGATGGAAACGCTCGACTAAGCCATTGCTGGAAGGGTGGTATGCCATGGTTCTACGGTGTTTGAATCCAATCATTTTTCCCAAATATAGGAAAAGTGATGATTCAAACTGTCGGCCGCGGTCGGGTGACAATATCTGTTGGACATCCAAACCTGGATATCCATGATATTAATGCCTTTCCAACCGTCTCGGCAGTCATATCCACCATTGGCACAACCTCTGGCCAGCGTGTATAGCGGTCTACAGCTGTAAAACAGTAGCGGTACCATTGGGAAATGGGTAACGGACCAACTATGTCAACGTGAATAAATGCAAATCGCACGCGAGGTAAATCGAATGTCCCTAACGGTGAGGACACATGACGGTGTACCTTGGCGCGTTGACATGCGTGACATTGACGTGACCACTCGCGACAGTCTTTGCGCACACCAGGCCAAACAAAACACTCTGCTACCAGTTTAGCAGTTGCGTTGGCACCTGGGTGGCTAAGACTATGAAGACTGTCGAAGACTTGTCGTCTCAGTGGTTTAGGGACAAAGGGTCTAGGTGAGGGAGTACTGACGTCACAGTATAGGTGTGATTGAGAGTCAGGGATCCTCATTCTCACCAGACGAAGTGAAGATTCTTCACCTAAAAACTGACTCAGCTCTTGATCAGCAGCTTGGGATGAAGCCAAGACATCCAAATCGACTGGTATCTGCAGTTCGGCGACACGAGACAGTGGGTCGGCGACGACGTTGTCTTTACCAGAAATATGCCTGATATCTGTGGTAAACTGAGATATGTAGTCGAGATGGCGGAACTGTCGAGGCGAGCAATTAGCTTTCCTTTCGCTGAAAGCGAAACTAAGCGGCTTGTGGTCAGTGTATACTACGAAATGCCTTGCTTCCAACATGTGGCGGAAGTATTTGATGCTTTCGTAAATGGCCAAAAGCTCGCGGTCGTACGGTGAATATTTTTGCTGAGAGGGACTCAACTTTCGGGAGAAAAATGCTAAAGGCTCCCATATTCCGTCTACAAATTGCTGCAGAACTGCACCCATTGCCAGGTCAGATGCGTCTGTTACTAACGCTAGTTCTGCTTGACAATTCGGGTGAGCCAGTAATGCGGCGTTAGAGAGGCTTTCCTTGCATTGGTTAAAGGCTAACAAGGCCTCGCCCGAGATATCAACCGGGTGAGAGGCTTTAACAGAACCAGCGAGGAGAGCATTTAAAGGGGCCTGAACTGCAGCGAAGTGAGGCACGAAACGCCTGTAAAAATTGAGCATCCCTAAAAATCGTCTTAGTTGTCGGACGGTTTTGGGCAGAGGGAAGTCCTTAATAGCCTGGACCTTGGACTCTAAAGGTTTAGTACCAGCTGCTGAAATATGGTATCCTAAAAAGGTTACTTCGCTAACGCCAAAGACGCATTTGGAAGTGTTAACTAGGACACCGTATTCCTTCATTCGGCTGAAGAGCTGATGAAGGTGAGCTTCGTGGTCTACCGCATTTTTAGAAAAGACTAAATAATCGTCTAAGAATGGGTAGCAGAAATCTAAACCTCTAGTCATTTCATCTACAAACCTCTGGAAAGTTTGCCCAGCATTGCGCAAACCAAAACTCATGAATGGAAATTCGAACAGGCCAAAGGGTGTGGGTTATGGCTGTTTTAGGAATATCAGCTTCATGAAGTGGTATCTGATTAAAAGCTTTTGTCAAATCGATGGTAGAAAATATTGTACAACCAGAAATAGAGTGGGAAAAATCGTGGATGTGCCTAATCGGGTAAACGGTCTGGAATGGTCCGTGCGTTGAGCATACGGTAATCGCCACAAGGGCGCCAGCCATTATCCTTCTTAGGCACTAGGTGTAGGGGTGAGGCCCAGGGACTTTCAGAAGGACGGGCCGTCCCATTGTCCAACATAAGCTGAAATTCCTGTCTGGCAATTTTTAGTTTATCTGGTGCCAGTCTGCGGGAGTACATGATATAGGAGGACCAGGTTGTAGTCCTGATGTGGTGTACTGTGTTATGTTTCACAAGTGTGGGTGTACCTGAAGGGCGTGTAATGTCAGGAAACTTACTCAGAATCTTGTGAAAAACGCGTGTCGCCCGTCGAGACCTTAACAGAAAATATATTAGAACGAGCAATACAAGCATTAGTACAAAGGGTTGTGGTAGTATCCACTAAGCGTCACCTCAGGGGGGTGTTGGACGCTAGCCCTGGCGTCCGGACGCTTCCCTGAGCGCTGGAAATGCGGGAAGCTGGTCCTGCTGCAGAAGCCGGGACGGCCTGCCGAATCGGTCAGCGGCCTATAGGCCTATCGTGTTGCTGGACGAGGCGGGCAAACTTTTTGAGAGGGTGCTCTCTGCCCGCATCGTCCGGCACCTTTGCGGGGGTCGGCCCCGATCTGTCGGATGCCCAATTACGGTTTCCGAGAGGGGCGTTCGACGATCGATGCCGTGATGCGCCTTAGGGCCGTGACCGAGGAGGCCGTGAGCTGCGGCGGAGTGGTGTTGGCGGTGTCTTTGGACATCGCCAACGCCTTCAATAGTCCTGCCATTCAGCTGCATCAGGGAAGCGCTCCGCTACCACGGAGTGCCGGAGTACCTGAGGCGGCTGGTGGCAGACTATCTTGAGGAGCGAAACCGTCATGTACGAGGACCGAGATGGCGTCTTGAGACGCAGGGCCATGTCGTGCGGTGTTCCGCAGGGGTCTGTCCTAGGACCAATCCTGTGGAACATTGGATACGACTGGGCCCCTACGAGGGCGTCTCCCCCCCGGGCTGGGTGTAATCTGCTACGCGGATGACACCTTACTAAACGACCCGGGGGGCTAACTTCCAGGAGGCGGCGCGCCTGGCCGCCACGGGAGTTTCCCAGGTGGTCGGGCGCATTGAGGCGTTGGGATTACGGGTGGCCCTGGATAAGACGGAGGCCCTATTATTTCATGGGCCCCGTCGTGGTCCGCCCGCCGGCGCCTCAATCGAGGGTCGGCTCGGTCCTCGTACCGTGTCCGGGCCCAGATGAGGTATCTGGGTCTGGTCCTAGACGGTAGGTGGCTCTTTGACGAGGCACTTCCGACAGCTTAGGTCCGAAGCTGGTGGACACTGCCTCCGCCCTAGGGCGACTTTTGCCCAATTTGGGGACGGGGCCAGTGTTCCCACGAGGCGGCTGTACGCGGGGGTTGTCCGGTGCACCGGTGTGGGTGGCGGCTCTGACTGCCCCGAATAGGGCGCGCCTCTGGCGCCCCCAGAGGATATTGGCGGTCAGAGCCATACGCGGATACCGCACGGTGTCCACCGAGGCGGCCTGTGCCTTGGCCGGAACACCCCCGTGGGGATTTGGAGGCGGAAGTGCTCGCCGAAGTTTATCGGCGAGTTGGCTGACTTCCGGGCGGAGAGCGGATTTCGCCTTCCGCCCGAAGACGTGCGCGAGTGGCGCGAAGTCGCTCGCCGAGCCACCATGGTGAGATGGTCGTTCCGGCTGGAGGACTCCACGCGCTGGCTTCGCCGCCGTGGAGGCTCTCCAGCCGGTCATCGACGAGTGGGCAGGGCGGCAGCACGGGACCCTTTCCTTCCGGCTGACGCAGGTGCTTTCCGGGCACGGTTGCTTCGGAAAGGTACCTGTACTCGGTCGCTAGGAGGGAATCGAGTCCCCGCCTGCCACCACTGCGACTGCAGTGAGGATTCGGCCCAGCGCACGCTGGCGGTTTGCCCCGCAGGGGCGACGCAGCGCCGGGCCCTCACTGCAGTCATCGGAGCAGATCTCTCGCTACCGGCCGTAATTCGCTCCATGGCCGGTAGCGACAGTTGTTTTACCGCGGTCGCAAACCTTCTGCGAGGAGGTAATCTCGCAGAAGGACGGCGACGGAGAAGGCCCGGGAGGACGACCTCCACTCGGAACCTGATCCGCCGCCGGCGAACCGGGCGGCGAAGGCCGCGCTTACCTGCGCTCATGCCGCCCTGAGTGTGGCCGCGGGTGGACGGGATGGGTTCTCCCCTCCACCCGCATTAGTTGGCCAGCCGCGAGGGGGCGGCGTCCGCGTGTGCCGGACGTCGCCTAAAGAGAGGGTCCCCTGAGACGGCGCCCGCATCAGGAGCGGGCCGGCGCTGGGAGGGGTCCAGACGGAGATAGCTACCTGGACCCCTCCTAAACTGGAAGCGCAAAGAGGGCACACCGTGTGGTTTTTAGTCGGTTCGAGTCGACACACCGCCCCGCCGAACGAGAGCCCCGGCGGGGTGACGGTCCGAGGGGATTTCCACACTAAGCGTTGGTTTGCGACAATCTACCATTAAATTATAGTGGCTTAAAAAATCAACACCTATAATTGGTTTTGTAACATTAGCTACAGTGAAGCGCCAAGGGAAATTGCGCCTTAAGCCTAAGTTTAAATTTAGATTAGTAGAGCCAAAAGTATCAATTATTGAGCCATTAGCAGCGGTTAACTGGAAGTCTGTCTTGGCTCGACGTTCACTAAGCGCAGAAAGTGGGTAGACGTACAAATCACTACCAGTATCTATTAAAAATTGCGTATTGCTGCTGCGATCGGTAACGAAGAGGCGACCCGTTGAGGCGGGGCAGTCGTCAGTCGCCATTAGCGACTGCCCGTGGCTTTTCCCGCTTGCTTGTAGTCGCACGGCTTCAGGCACCTATGAGCCCGTGCTCCGAACCTCACATGGTACCAGCATACGGGTTGTTTCACGTAAACTGAGTTAGATCGCGTTTATACTACACGAGCTTGATCGCCGACGGTCGCGTCGCCTTCCGCGTTCAGCGGAACAGCAAGATGCACGAGTATGTTCCTCTAATTTAAGGTGAGGTGCTGCACCATCTTCTTCAGCTCAGCAATCTCGTCAGACTGCCGGGCACTACCGTTCGAGGCGGCTGAGACGCTAGGTGTGATTGTCAGCTCCTGTATGCGATCAGCGAGGTCGGCTAATTGCTCAGTGAGTGCGAGGTCTGGGACGCCAGCACAGTCTGGGACACCGATGGGTTAGCTGGTTACTCCAAATCTGTTTCACTATATCTTCCGCCGCAGATGATCGGCTAAGTCCTGAAGGTGTCGCAGGAATTGGATGGCTTGCGATCACCAAGTCTCTCCTGCGTGAGCAACTGCTTCACCTTCGTTTCGTGCGAAGCTGACAGGCGACGAAGAAGCTCAGTCTTGATCGGAATCGGATCTTGAACGGTTTTTGCATACTGAATGTCGAGCCTAGTCGTAACAGAGCTAAACTTCACGGCATCTTCTGTGATACGAAGACTCTCAAATTGGCTCTCTAGAAGCGCGAACCAAAGCCTCCGGTTCCTCGGGTGAAAATTTTGCGACCTTTAGTACGACTTTAGTCTCACGACGGTCAGGTGACAAGTCGCGGCGGGAGGTCGCAGGGCGCATTTTCTTGATCCGCTTGGTGATGGTTCTCCTCCACGGTACGTGCGGTGTTCGCGGAATCACTGCTATCGGTCATGTTCTTAGCGGGGTCCACCAGTATAGTACTTACGGCACAGGTATGTGAGAAAAGAAAAATAAAAGTTCGTTTCGGAGGTAGAAAGACGAAATTAATTTAATATATAGAACACACATACACCAAAGAAAGTCAGTTAAAAGTACCACAAAGATAGAAGGAGCAAATAGGAAACGATAGCACAATAGATTAAAACAATTTACACCAATAACAATTAATATTATTCGCGACACGACAACGCTACGGAGGGGGGCGGGGTTTAGCGGGCACCGAGTTAAAAGCGCTGGCGTTCGTGGCGACAAAGGAGCCTCGCGTGAGCGGGGGGCGCGCTAGCCTTTCTTGTGGTTCAGCGGTGCGCCCGTCAAAGCAAGGCGCCCGCGGAGTAAAGTTTCTACAGTGGTTAATTTTGTTTTGGGTTTTTAAATTTTATGGCTTATTATAAATTTGGGTATGAGTAGGCTACAAATGTGATGCTCGAATCTTACGAAACATTTGAAAAAGAAAAACGTTTTTACCCATTTTTTTCAAAAATTCAGGAGCGGTTTTTGCAGAAATGTTACGATTTTTAAAATTGGGCCCCGAGTTTTAATTTTGACCGAGATTAAGCCAAATAACCCTATTCCCGCAATCAAAAACTATAATTCCTTGCAAAAACACGGAAAATTTTAACCAAAAAGATGGTGTTGCTGTATATTAAAAATACTCTCGAACCAAAAATAAGAAATACAACTCTCACAGGGTCATGTCTTCGATTGAATCCTTAAAATTTGCCCTAGGTATATACCGTCCCCTTTAAACAACTTTTACGCTTTATGGGCTCACTCGCAACATTAATAAAAAGCCATACAAAAGAATTTTTAATAGCGGAATATTAAATTAATATTGGCCCCAAAAAAAACTGAAAACCCCATGAAAAAAAAAACCCTCTCAGTACCTTAACATCGTCGACTTTTGGTATTTACCGGGGCCATTTTACCCACTAGGAACGGAATTTCCTGGATCTTTTATGCTGGAATAATAGAAAGAGGACATCTGCCCCTGTGCATTTTACAAACCACAGTAACTGTCATTTTCCCACATTTTTACACTATCCAAAATAAAAAATAAAGAATTGTAACTAAGATCACCACACTTTACTTTGAACTAGGCTGAAGTACTTACAAGAAAAAAAAATTCAGA
Organism: Arctia plantaginis; assembly: GCA_902825455.1. Taxonomy (NCBI): domain Eukaryota; kingdom Metazoa; phylum Arthropoda; class Insecta; order Lepidoptera; family Erebidae; genus Arctia; species Arctia plantaginis. The sequence goes on from CADEBD010000528.1 coordinate 19,242, forward strand.
CTTTTCTTTTTTGTGACGATCCTAAATTACTACGACCTCCTCAACAGAAATTAACTGACGCCATCAAAAAAAAACTCAACAATACAAACATTCCAAACAGCAAAGCAAATCAAGCCATGGGTCACCCCCAGGATACTAGATGTATTTAAAAAAAGAAACAAACAAAAAAAAAAACTTAGAGGACCCCACAATCAATCATAAAAAAAAAATTTGTCGTTATAGAAATTTCTGCAATAATTTTCAAAAAATTAAAAAGGAATACGAAAAGGAATTTTTAACAAGCTATAACAAACACAAAGCTCTCTGGAAAAAAATTAAATCATAACTTCACAAATAAACAAAAAACCCAAAATACAGAACTATTAAACGTTAAGAATTCCCCATGTCAAAAATTTTTTAAAAGAAAACTTTTTGAAATTGAAAAAAAATTTTTGCTAAAAAAATTCAGCCTCGGCCAAATAAATGTCACGAACAACCCAGTACCTTCCACAAATGAACTCGTATTATTTACTGATACAGAAGAAGTGGAAAGAACTTAACAGCTTGAAATTGAATAGTGCCCCAGGATGGGGGAAAAGTTCCCTAGATTTTTTAAAGGGATATAGCAGCGAGATTTTTCCCCTCATTGTCACCTAGCTAACCCCTTTTTTTTCGGCGTGGGATTTTTCCAACCTCATTTAAACAGTCCATTTTAACGCCCGGTACAAAGGGGGCGAATAGAGATGATGTCAATAAATTATAGACCTATTCGGGTTTCAGCCATACCCCAAATTTTAGAAAATTAATTAATTAGACTTGAAATTACCTTATAAATTTAAAAAATTTATCCAAAACACAATTTTGGTTTTTTGCAAGGATTATCCACCCAAAATGCAGTTATACCCCCTTAGTTGCTAAAAACTGAGCATCTTGATAACGGTAGCAACAAAAATGATTTAAGACCTTCCCAACACTTGTGTCCAATTTGGGAAAAAAAATTGGTGTTCGAGGAACCCCTCCCCAAATTTATTTATAGACTATTAACAAATAGAAACAGGGGGGTTTTTTTGGGTTTTTTTAGGATGGGATCCGTCATATTTGACGACTAGAGGTACCCTTTGGGCGTACCCCCCGGGAAGTTTTGTTAGGCCCAACATTGTTTTTAGTATCCCCCCCAATGCCCTTTTTGAAACCCTAAAAAGGTCAAAAAGGGCAAAAATCATTTCTTCCCCCCCGCTGTGAACCGCTGTTTTTTTCATGGGAAAAAACTGGCCTGATGCTATGCAAAATGCTGAGGGGGCCCAATGTAAACACATAGCAAATTTGGGGTTTAAAGACAATCTTTTGCTAAAAAAAACAAAAACAAATTTTTATATTTTTTAAAGCTTTTTTCCAATCGATCAAAACCAAATATGTTTTTAAATTTAAATACATTAGTGATAATAGCACAAACAATAACTGTAAAGCCCTGTCTTTAAAAGTCTCACAACAAAAATTTTAGGTGTTTTTTTATTGCCCAAAATTTAAACCGGGTATCCACACATAGAACATGTTACGGGAAAGAATAAGGAAGTTGGGGTGGATATTTAAAACGTTAAGATATTTTGGGCCCCAAAAGGCCCTAGCAGAAATTTTTTAAATAAAATTTTTATAGGGCCCCCTTGCGCAATCAGGGTTGGATTTTGTTTTCCCCGGGAAATGGGGGGGGTGCGGCAAAAATCAAAATTTATTGAAGTTGAACGGGGACAGAGGAGTCTAATAAAAAAATTTTGTATTTTAAAAAGATCACACATCCTTTTGGGTAATCTTTTTAAATTAGTGAAACCCTTTTTTCCGTAAGAAAATTTATATAGCTAGTGTAGTTTTAAAAAAAACCCAAAAAAATTCCCTAGAAAAAAGGCTTATTTCCAAAAAAATTTTAAAAATAAAAAATTTCACCAATTCCCCCCAAAACCAAAAAACCCTATTTTGCTTCCCCGTCAATACCCCTAAAGGGGCTCGCTTTAACTTTATAACGGGTAAAAAAAGGGGGGAATACCCTACTTCCAAAAACCCCCTTCACCCAATGTTTCACAAAATGCCCAAAACACCACACACCCCACATATATTACATATATATATATATATATAATAAAATGTAATTTTATGGGGAATTTAAAAACAAATAAATCTACGTGTTGCTCTGGGAAAACAAAAATTTTTTTTTTTAACGTAAATCGTTATAACATCACGCATCTATTGCAAATATCTTTTTTCTTAACCCCGTAAAACAAAGAAAAAGGCATTTAAATAATTTTTTTAATTCTAAATTCCCTTTTTTATTTGTAGTTTTTTTTCCAATTTAGGTTTGTCCCCTCCCTTTTTTAAACGCTGTTTTCTCACAATATTGGGCCCGCATAAAAAAAATTTTTTCATTTGATGACATTGGATAATAAATTAAAGGAAAATATATTTTTTTACATCTCCCTCCTCAAAAGAAAGTTTTCCAAAACTTTCATTGTTACCCCGTTCAAATAACTAACAATAAAATTTGAAAAAATTTTTAACAACAAATCAACTATTTTAAATTATATTCAATTTAAAACATCTCCTTTAAAATCTTTATAGACCTTTTTAAGCCGGTTTTAAACAAACAAATTTTTTTTTTTAACCAATGTTAAAAATTTTCCCCCAAAAAAAAAAAAATTTATGACAATTACCTTAAGCCCCCCTTTTTCATTTTAATATTAATTAAATACTTTAACTAACTTAACACTAAATTTAAAAACAAAATCAAAAAATATCTTTGGCTATTAATTTTTTCAATTTCCCATTTTTTTTGAAGATAATTTTAATGATAGTATTTAAAGTTTTTTTTAAGAAATGGGTAAAAAGTTTAGAATATGAAAGAGATTTGACTCGTTTTTTTAAAGACCTGTATAAATTTTTTAAAAATTGAATTAGATTTTTTTCAAAAATTTTAAAAGGACCAATTTTTTAGTTATCTAATTTACGTCTTTCAGTTTGTTCCTTTTTTTACATAAACCAAATCCCCTCCCTTTGAAATCAAAAGTAGTCCTATTTTATCAAATCTTTTTTTTACAGTTATTGATTTTAATAAATTTTTCAAATCTATTTTTTTAAATTTGATCCACTCACTTCTGTTTTATTTTTTTTTAATTCATTTGGTAAAAAAAGAAAAAACTGTATTTTTAATAAATTTTAGGTGAAAAAACCCGAAAAAGTATGTTCAGGATTTTTAAATTTTTATCTACGCAGTTATGAGAAATGGTTGTCCATGCTTTTTTATTATATTTTTTTTTCGTTTTTTAATCTTATTTTTTTTACAAGAGTTTGGGTTAAGTCTTCATTTAATCCGTTAGAAAATGGGGCTTTTACGGCAGTAAAAATTTTGGTATTGATTTTTCATTCAAAAGATTTAAATTCTTTTTGATTTTGTTTCCGGGTATGCCCGTGAGTACCACCCTAAATAGTATAAGACTTACTACCTTTTGAGTATTTTTAAAAATCATTAGCATTTTTGTGTTTTTGAAGAACAATGTATGCTAGGGGGGGAAAAAGGGGTTTCCACTAAAAGGTGTGGGATATTTTTTTTGTTGATCGTGAGCCCCCAAAAACCTCCAATTGTATCTATCGAGAAAATTTTCAAAAGGTTTTGTGGCGGCCCTAACGGGGCATTAGACCAATTTAGCATCCCCCCCTGTTTTGTTTTTTTAAAATATTTACAGTTTTGACAAGTTTTTTATGTTTGTTTTTTAAGTTTTTTGCTGTGTAAAATTTTTACAATTTTTTTTTTTGTTTTTGCTTTAATCCCAAGTGATACATTTTTTCATGTAATTTTTAATGACTTTTTAATAATCTTCAATAAAAAAATTTTTTTGTTTTTTTTTTAAAGTTTTATAGTATACATTATGTTTAGTATAAATTTTTGATTTTTTTTTTTGTATGTCTAAATTTGTTTTTGGTCTGTAATAATATCTTTTAATTTTTTATCATTTTTCAATTTTCAATTTTTCATCTGTACTCCTTTTTGCACTAATACGGGTTTCCCTCTAAAACATCTGCTTCAACATTGTGTTTACCAGGTGATATTTGATTACAAAATCTTTTTTGATAAAAAAATATTTTAAATCCCCTAGTTATGTCTGCCCTAGATTTAAATTTTAAATTTTCTAGGGGTTTTATGGTCAGAATTACATAAAATGTTTTCCTATAAGCCAATATTGCCAGTATCTTATAGCTTCCTTTATTGCAAAGCATCTATATTAAATTTTGCCTTCTTTTTTTTTTGAGTGGTTTTTAGTTTTTTTGAGAATATGCTACGGTTTTTTACTCCATTTGGCTGGTTTTTTTTTAAGACTGCTCCAATCCCTTCTAAAGAGCATTTATAAATTTTTTTATAGGCAAATTTTGATAAAAAATTTCTAAGATTGGTTGTGAGCAAAAAATCTTTTTAATTTCAAAAGATTTTTTGAAACCCCCCAGACCATAAAATTTAGTTTTTTTCGGAGTAATTATGAAAGGTTCTAAAATTATCGCATTTTTTGCAAATATTCGTGAAAAAAAATTAACTTTCCCCAAAGAAACGTCTAACTTTTTTGAGTTTTTAGGTTTTTGGGAAACTTTAATGAAATTAAATTTTCTCTCACGGGTTTTTACTGTGTTATTTTTATTATATGACCAAGATATTTTTAAAGAATCTGAAGCAAATGTACATTTTTTTAATTTTTAAACAAAACCCTCTTTTTAAAAGCTTTCTAATAATTGTGTAAAGGTTTTTGTGTTTAAAAAGGATTTTGGTGTACAGAAAAATGTCTATTAAATTAAATGCAAAGTCAGTAAGTTATATTTTCTAAAATGTTACCTAATCCTTTGAAAAAAGGCTGGAGAAAAGGGCTTCAACCCAAACGGGAAACACGTCCACTGGAAGGCCCCCCCGCGTCAGAAGGCTTTCTTCTTTCTGTCTTCAATTCTGAGCGGGATGGACCAGAATGCAGAATTATGTCTAGGGTTTTAAAATAAATTGAGTTTTTAGTCTTTATCACAAACTTCAAAAATGGAAACGGTTTAGTTGTGGTACACAATTTTTTTTTTAGATCCGAAATCTATAATAGTCTTGACTTTTTGTTTTCTTTTTTTGAAAGCTAAATACAGGAGCTCAAAAGGACTATAGGATTCTTCTATAAGATTTTTGAAGTAATTTTGTTATTTTTCTTCTATTCCTTTTTATCGTAAATTTAACATCTTATACGGTTCTTCAACAATATTTATCAATGATAGATCAATCCCGGGTTCATATTCTTTTACTGTGCCAATATCAATTTTCTTTAGCAAAAATTGATTTTTAGATTTATTAAATTATATATTTCTGTCTTTTTCTGGTATTCAAGTTACCCCTATTTTTTTTTAAATCTTCTTTTGTATATGTTCATTTAAAATTTAATTGAAATTTTCTTTTTCCTACTATTTTTCTTTTTTACTAGAAATTGTATTTTTATCTCTTTTTTTTCTTTCTTTGACTTATTTGTAAAAACTCATCTTGACCAGTTTAAATTTTTTATAATATCTAATCCCATTAAAGTTCTTTAATTGTTTTCCCACAATTATATAGACAACGGCTTTATCTTCAAAATCAAATATTTTTATTTTTATAGTTGTCAAAAATTGTCTTTTTTTAACACCATTAATTGTTATGGTTTTTCTGTTTTTGTATCAAGCTCCTTTTTTTTCTCAGTCTTAAATTTTAATTAATTACTGAAACTTGAGCCTGAATCATTTAAATCCAAATATCTCTATTGTTCATTTAAAAGTAGTTTGACTTTTATTTTAAAGGTGCATTTTAGTTTTTTGAGTTTTTTATTATTAAGTTTTAACATCAATCATGAATTTTTTACTGTTTTATTGTAGTTTTTTTTTTTGATAATTTTTATCTTTTTGGTTTTTAAAAACCCAAAATTTTCTTCAGGGTGGAACCCAAAACCTTTATTTAAAATTTCACAAGTCTTACAGGTTTTTTTTTATCCAATGTTTCCTTTTGAATCAGGGCTTTGTTTAGGGGTGTAGAAAATTTTTTTTTGTTTTCTGCATTATTCTGTTTTCCCCTTTCATTATCAAGTTTTCTGTTGTTTTTTACTGATCCCTTTTTTCAATTTTTTCTATTATATAATTTGGTAGTCCCATTACTATAAAATTTATCATTGTTTGGTATCATATGCTTGTTAACTTCTAATAGCAGTTTTTTTTTTTTTTGAGCAATTTAAGAATGATCCACTTTGAAATCTAAATTTAAAAGCATATTTAATTTGTACCAACCTTTATTTCCTAGTTTCACAAAAGTTAGCCTTCCTAGGACCACTCAGGTTCACCCTTAATTTTTTTAATTAAAATATTCCATACCAACTAAGCAGTTTTTCTAAAAGATGTTTTTAAAATTTCAATTTTCTCTTCTTTTTTACAATCCGAATCTTCACTTTTCCCTTTTAAATTCAAAGATCCCCTTGGTTAGCATTAGATGTTTTTTTTTGAAAATTTTTTTCCCAAAAAAAAACCTTCTGCATTTTACTTTCATTTTTTTTCTCTGGAACGTTTTTTTTTGTGTTATTTTTTGAAAAATTGTCCCTTTGTAATTTTTATCTAAATATTGGTCACCAAATTTTTATATTTTCGCCCGCATTAGATACATTCTTCAGTTCTTTACTTAGAGAATCCCTATGCGCGGTTTGATGTTTTTTTTTTCAGCGAATTTTTTTTCCTCCCCATAAACTCTGTAGACGCTAAAACGTGTGCTTACTTGCAGGGGTTTTAGATCATTGGGGGCCCTAAAACAGCGTTCCCTCCCGGTTGCCAAATTTAGGTTTGCAAATTACTTAGATTTCCCATCGCTGCCGCCAATAAGCAAATTTAAATAGCAATTCTCCATATTTTCTTAATAAAAATCGCCGGTTTTATACTAATTTTATGGGAAAGAAACAAATAAAATCTAGTGTTCTCTGTAAAACAAAATTTTTATTTAAAGTAAATCGTTAAAATTACGCATTTTATTGCAAATATCTTTTATCTTTGTAAAAACAAAAAAACGGCGATTAAAGTATATTATTTTAATTCTAAATTCCCTTTATATTTTGTAGTTTTATTTCCAATTTTGTTGTCCTTTTTTTAAGCGCTGTTTTTCTCACAATATTGCAGCATAAAAAATTCTTCACTTTGATAATTGTAATAATAAATTAAAGAATATATATTTCTTTTTTTATTTATATATATAATACCCTCTAAAAAATGTACTGGCCCTTTCATAAATTATTTTAAACTGGAATTTTTGTATTATTTTTGTATTTTTTTTTTTTCTGTATTGTTTAAGTAAAATTTTAAGAATCACCTGAACACAATGTATTACCAAACCTGTAACAAGCTGCTATGGAAAAGCGGAGTTTTTTAATACAGGATTATTTGCTTAAAGGGAAACTCCAATCACAATATTGTTTTACAAATTTTTGGTAACAAATAAAACATTTTTATTTGTTTTGTCGGTCTGATTCCGACACACCACCCCGTGGGGTGACGGCCTGAGGGGGGTTTCCACAGTAAAAAAAAACGGGGTATTGTAGAGTTGTAGAATTGTTGGACATAGTTTTAAACGACTTTTCTTGGGAGGCTTTATTTAAACTGTTCTTTTCAGGCACCTTCGAATCTTTCTTTTTGTTATTTTTCTTATATCTGAAAAGGGTGAGAGCGCCATGCACACTATCAAAAAAAAAAACTATCGGTTTTCTGTAAGTTGGATGTCTGATACATTTTTTTTTTTCACAAAAAATGCCCCCATTTGCCTCAATGAGTTGCCCCATATTTTTAATGATATCGTAGTTTTGAGACACATAGCCGTGGTAGCACTTAAACAGTGCTAAAGTCGATATTTGTTTAAGGCGGGAAAAAAAAAAATAAATTCTTAGGAAAAGGGTTAAACCCAAAAAATTTATTTTCCCAA
>CADEBD010000529.1:0-16000 GCA_902825455.1 Arctia plantaginis
GGGGTTCCGTCTCGATGTTTTTCCTCTTTTTATAGGCGACGTCCGGCCCGCACCCCCCCCCTCGGGGCCGGGCCCAAACAAATGGGGGTGGGGGAAACCCCCCCCGCCCACCCGCGGCCACATCAGGGGGGCATGAGGCTGGATAGGCGGGCCTCCGCCGCCCGGTTCGCCGGCGGGGGTCGGTCCGAGTGGGGGTTTGTCCTCCCGGGGCCCTCTCCCCCCTCCTTCCGCGAGATTACTACCCTTCGCAGAAGGTTTGCGCCCGGGGTAAAAAAATGTCGTCCGGCCTGGAGGTACTAGGGCCCGGGTAGCGAAGATCCACCCCCGTACTGCGTGGGGCCCCGACGCTGGGGCCCCCCATGGGGGGCACCCCGCCGCGTGTCTGGGCCAGTCCTCCTGCAGTCGCTGGGGGCGGGGGGACTCTTCCTCCTTCGACCGTTTCGGGTCTTTCCCCGGCAACCGTCCCGGGAAGCACCTGCTCACCGGAAGGAAAGGGTTCCCTGCGCCGCCCTCCCCTCGGGATGACCCCTGGGACCTCCACGGCGGAAAACCCACGCGTGGAGTCTCCACCGGAACGACCAACGGCAATCGGGGCTCGGCAGCGGCTTCCGCCCTCGCGCACATCCTCGGGCGGGGGGGCAAATGGGCTCTCCCCCGGAATCCCACTCGCGATAACTTCGGCGAGCACTTCCGCCTCCAAAATCCCACGGGGAGTTCCGGCCAATCGCATCCAAACCTCCGTCAAACGGTGCGGTCCCCGTATGGCTCTGCCGCTTCCCCTCGAGGGCCCAAAGGGGCGTACCCTAATTCGGGCGGTCAAGCCCCGCCCACCCGGGGGAAACCGAAAGGGGCCCATTGCCCGGGGACAACCCCCGTGTACAGGTCTGTCGCGACGCTGGGTCCACCATATTGGCAGATTTGCCCGGGGCAGACGCACGCCGCCCACTTTGAGCAGCTTTTCGGAATGCTCGTCGAAGAGCCACCTCCCTCGAGGATCAGGGCCCCGATTTTCACGGGGGCCCCAACCGGGGACAGGACCGAGTTGACCACGATTGAGGGGCCAGGGTTTTCCACGGCGGGCCCCCTGGAAAAACGGGCCTCCGTCTTTCTAGGGCCACCCCTAACCCCCGCGCCTCAATGCGCCCCACCACCGGGGACCCCCCTTGGCCAGGCGCGCCGCCTCTTGGAAATTTGCCCCCCGGCTGTCACGAGGGTATCGTTCTGCGTAACAGATTACACCCGCCCGGGGGTGGAAATCTTCGTCGAATGGCCCAGTCGTGACCCTTATGTTCACAAGAGGGGGTCCAGAACAGACCCCTGTGGAACACCGCACACATTGGCCGACACCTCCACATAACCTTCTCGGTTCCTCCTAACAACACGGTACGCTCCTCTTAAAATAGTCTGCCAACCAGCCGACTCAGGTAACTTTTGGCACCCATGATTAGTGGAGTGCTTCGCTGATGCAGCTGAATGGAGACTCTTGAATGCGTGGCGATGTCCTAATGACACCGCCAACAGCCGCCGCCTACAGCTCACTGCCTCTTCGGGTCACGGCCCTCAGGCGCAACAACGCGTGCGACTGTCGAAAGCCCCGCCCGAAAACCAATTTGGCGTCCGACATATCGGGGCCCACCCCCCTCGCCGATTGCCGGCGATGCGGGCAGAAAGAACCCCTCTCAAACAATTTGGCCCGCCTCGTTCCATCAGCAGCACGATGGGCCTATAGGCCGCGACCGAATTCGGCCAGGCCGTCCCTCGCTTCTGCAGCAGGACAAGCTTCCCGACATTTTTCCATCGCTCAGGAAGCGTCCGGACGCCAGGCTAGCGTCCCAACACCCCCCTGAGTGGTCCGACATGTAGTCGAGGGCTCGGCGCATCACTCTCTGGACTGGAACCCCGTCTGGCCCGGGGCGGTGTGTTCTTGGTCGAATCCGTGAACAGCCGCCCCCAACTCCGATTCCCTGACGGGCGTCAACATCGACAACGCTGCCCCCGTCGTATCCGGCTTGATTGCAGCCATCGACGGGGGTGGTGTGCTCCAGGCCCGCTGGCGGGAATAGGCCCCTCGACCATTTCCTGGCAGGAAGCTGGGCTGGAGAGTCCTCCGTAAAGGGGGGGGCCTACGCGCGGAGCTTTTTGTCGCAACCGCGCGGTAAGGGCGACCCCAGTGGGTCACGATTAAGACCTCCAGCATCCCTGTCTCTTTTCCTCTTTGGCGCGGCTATGGCCAGCTTCAGAGTTTTTCCGCCCCGCCGGTACTCCTCATGAAGCCGGTCCTCCTCACCGTCTCCACGTGACGCCGTTGCCACTGCGTGTGTAGGACCTGCCGGGCACGTGTACAAGCCGCACGAGGTCCGCCACTCCTGGACCACAGTAGAACCTCCTTCCTTGGAGCCCGAAACGACCTCGAGACTCCCTTAGGTAACCTCGGTATCGATTAAGTCGATTATTGAAGGTGAAAATATAATCTCGGTACAATTTTTAATTTTCTACCGAACGGATTTTAACAAACGAGGTGTCGGGTGATAGGGCTAGACGAGCCCTATCCGAATATGTAATAATTTGGAAAAACAAATGAGGGGTTGCCAAATTATAGCCGAAAACGTGTAATTTAACAAAATTTTACACCGAAAACTATCTTTCACAGGTGATAGGTCTCCGACGGGACGCCGGAGGTGCTTCAAGCGGTGGTGGTATGCAGGGGAGGTGTCAACGCAGCGATGGTGTAAGCTTCCAGCACCAAAACGACCAGGAACACAGGTAGGTATACTTTTAAAAGTATGTTTTTGTACCTTTTGTTACAGAATTACAACAAAAATTGAAAAATTTAGAAAATCTACACAGCGAAACCCCGAAAAAGAGGTGTCCGCGTATAGGCGACGCCGTTGCCGAATTTTAGAAACCAAAATGATCGATATATGTTAGAAAACAAAAGAGTTATTAATTTTTTAAATGAAATTTTTCTAAGTAAATATATAGGCGTCAATATATAAGTTTTGTGATAAATTCAAATAATATCTATCCGAAACAGTATATAATAGCTACTGGTGTATCAATAGAACGCTCAGGTACAAGTTCAAAGTCAATTTTAGCTAGAAAACTTTAGGTCGATTTTCAAAAAATTCACTCCCTAAGGTAACCTCGGTATCGATTAAGTCGATTATTGAATGTGAAAATATAATCTCGGTACAATTTTTAATTTTCTACCGAACGGATTTTAACAAACGAGGTGTCGGGTGATAGGGCTAGACGAGCCCTATCCGAATATGTAATAATTTGGAAAAACAAATGAGGGGTTGCCAAATTATAAGCCGAAAACGTGTAAATTTAACAAAATTTTACACCGAAAACTATCTTTCACAGGTGATAGGTCTCCGACGGGACGCCGGAGGTGCTTCAGGCGGTGGTGGTATGCAGGGGAGGTGTCAACGCAGCGATGGTGTAAGCTTCCAGCACCAAAACGACCAGGAACACAGGTAGGTATACTTTTAAAAGTATGTTTTTGTAGCCTTTTGTTACAGAATTACAACGAAAATTGAAAAATTTAGAAAATCTACACAGCGAAACCCCGGAAAAGAGGTGTCCGCGTATAGGCGACGCCGTTGCCGAATTTTAGAAACCAAAATGATCGATATATGTTAGAAAACAAAAGAGTTATTAATTTTTTGTTGAAATTTTTCTAAGTAAATATATAGGCGTCAATATATAAGTTTTGTGATAAATTCCAATAATATCTATCCGAAACAGTATATAATAGCTACTGGTGTATCAATAGAACGCTTAGGTACAAGTTCAAAGTCAATTTTAGCTAGAAAACTTTAGGTCGATTTTCAAAGATTCACTCCCTTAGGTAACCTCGGTATCGATTAAGTCGATTATTGAATGTGAAAATATAATCTCGGTACAATTTTTAATTTTCTACCGAACGGATTTTAACAAACGAGGTGTCGGGTGATAGGGCTAGACGAGCCCTATCCGAATATGTAATAATTTGGAAAAACAAATGAGGGGTTGCCAAATTATAAGCCGAAAACGTGTAAATTTAACAAAATTTTACACCGAAAACTATCTTTCACAGGTGATAGGTCTCCGACGGGACGCCGGAGGTGCTTCAGGCGGTGGTGGTATGCAGGGGAGGTGTCAACGCAGCGATGGTGTAAGCTTCCAGCACCAAAACGACCAGGAACACAGGTAGGTATACTTTTAAAAGTATGTTTTTGTAGCTTTTGTTACAGAATTACAACGAAAATTGAAAATTTTAGAAAATCTACACAGCGAAACCCCGGAAAAGAGGTGTCCGCGTATAGGCGACGCCGTTGCCGAATTTTAGAAACCAAAATGATCGATATATGTTAGAAAACAAAAGAGTTATTAATTTTTTAAGAAATTTTTCTAAGTAAATATATAGGCGTCAATATATAAGTTTTGTGATAAATTCCAATAATATCTATCCGAAACAGTATATAATAGCTACTGGTGTATCAATAGAACGCTTAGGTACAAGTTCAAAGTCAATTTTAGCTAGAAAACTTTAGGTCGATTTTCAAAGATTCACTCCCTTTTTTTTTTTTTTTTTTTTTAACGTGTGGAAATCCCCTCGGACCGTCACCCCTCCGGGGTTTGCGGCGGGGTGGTGTGTCGGACTCGGACCGACTAAAACCACACGGTGTGCCACTCTGCGCCTGTAACAGGAGGGATCCGGGAACAGCTGTTGTTAAGACATCCGGACCCCTCCTAGCGCCAGCCCGCTCCTGGTGCGGGCTCCGTCTCAATGTGATGTTCCTCTCTTTAGGCGACGTCCGGCACACGCGGACGCCGCCCCCTCGCGGCTGGCCAACTAATGCGGGTGGAGGGGAAACCCACCCCGTCCACCCGCGGCCACACTCAGGGCGGCATGAGGCTGTGGTAGGCGGGCCTCCGCCGCCCGGTTCGCCGGCGGCGGATCGGGTCCGAGTGGAGGTCGTCCTCCCGGGCCCTTTCCGCCGCCTCCTTCCGCGAGATTACTACCTCGCAGAAGGTTGCGACCGCGGTAAAACAACTGTCGCTACCGGCCATGGAGCGTACTACGGCCGGTAGCGAGAGATCCACTCCGATGACTGCAGTGAGGGCCCGGCGCTGCGCCGCCCATGCGGGGCAGACCGCCAGCGTGTGCTGGGCCGAGTCCTCACTGCAGTCGCAGTGGTGGCAGGCGGGACTCAGTTCCCTCCTAGCGACCGTGTGCAGGTACTTTCCGAAGCAACCGTGCCCGGAAAGCACCTGCGTCAGTCGGAAGGAAAGGGTCCCGTGCTGCCGCCCTGCCCACTCGGCGATGACCGGCTGGAGAGCCTCCACGGCGGCGAAGCCAGCGCGTGGAGTCTCCAGCCGGAACGACCAACGAGCCATCGTGGCTCGGCGAGCGGCTTCGCGCCACTCGCGCACATCCTCGGGCGGAGGGCGAAATCCGCTCTCCGCCCGGTAGTCAGCCACTCGCCGATAAACTTCGGCGAGCACTTCCGCCTCCAAATCCCACGGGGGAGTTCCGGCCAACGCGCACGCCACATCCGTCGAAACGGTGCGGTAACCGCGTATGGCTCTGACCGCCATTACCCTCTGAGGGCGCCAGAGGCGTACCCTATTCTGGGCGGTCAGAGCCGCCGCCCACACCGGTGCACCGTACAGTGCCATTGACCGGACAACCCCCGTGTACAGCCGTCTTGTCGCGACGCTGGGTCCACCCATATTGGGCAAAAGTCGCCCTAGGGCAGACGCAGCGCCGACCAGCTTTGGAGCAAGCTGTCGGAAGTGCTCGTCGAAGAGCCACCTCCCGTCGAGGATCAGGCCCAGATATTTCATCTGGGCCCGAACCGGTACGAGGACCGAGTTGACCACGATTGAGGCGCCAGGGGGTGGACCACGACGGGGCCCATGGAATAACAGGGCCTCCGTCTTATCTAGGGCCACCCGTAAGCCCAGCGCCTCAATGCGCCCGACCACCAGGGAGACTCCCCCTGTGGCCAGGCGCGCCGCCTCTTGGAAGTTTGCCCCCCGGGCTGTCACGAGGGTATCGTCTGCGTAACAGATTACACCCAGCCCGGGGGGGAAATCGGCGCGAAGGGCCCAGTCGTACCCTATGTTCCACAAGAGGGGTCCAAGAACAGACCCCTGTGGAACACCGCACGACATGGGCCGACACCTCAGATTACCTTCTCGGTCCTCGTACACGACGGTACGCTCCTCTAAATAGTCTGCCACTAGCCGCCTCAGGTACTTTGGCACCCCATGATAGTGGAGTGCTTCCCTGATGCAGCTGAATGGCAGACTATTGAATGCGTTGGCGATGTCCAGTGACACCGCCAACAGCACGCCGCCACAGCTCACGGCCTCTTCGGTCACGGCCCTCAGGCGCAACACGGCGTCGACTGTCGAACGCCCCGCCCGAAAACCAAACTGGGCGTCCGACAGATCGGGGCCCACCTCGCAGAGGTGCCGGACGATGCGGGCAGAAAGAACCCTCTCAAACAATTTGCCCGCCTCGTCCAGCAGCACGATGGGCCTATAGGCCGCGACCGAATCGGCTGGCCGTCCCGGCTTCCTCAATAGGACCAGCTTCCCGCTTTTCCAGCACTCAGGGAAGCGTCCCGACGCCAAGCTAGCGTCGAACACCTCCCCGAGGCGGTCTGCCATGTGGTTGAGGGCCAGGGCCAGCACTCGGGCCGGTACCCCGTCTGGCCCAGGGGCGGTGTTCTTGGAACGGATCCGTAGAACAGCCGCCCCTACCTCCGAATCCCGGACGGGCGGAACATTGTCCTCCCCGTGCTCCCCGTCGTCTCCGGCCAGGGAGGCCATCGACGGGGGAGTGTGTTCCGCTCGTTGTGGGAAAAGGCCCTCAACCACTTCTCGCAGGAAGCTGGGCTGGAGAGTCTCCGTAAGGGGGGGGCCCGACGCGCGGAGCTTTTGTCGCACCGCGCGGTAAGGGCGACCCCAGGGGTCACGATTAAGACCCTCCAGCATCTCCTGTCTCTTTTCCTCTTTGGCGCGGCTAATGGCCAGCTTCAGAGTTTTCCGCGCCCGCCGGTACTCCTCATGAAGCCGGTCCTCCTCACCGTCTCCACGGTGACGCCGCCGACTGCGTGTGTAGGACCTCCGGGCACGTGTACAGGCCGCACGGAGGTCCGCCAGCTCCTGGGACCACCAGTAGACCTCCTTCCTTGGAGGCCGACAAAACCTCAAACCCCCCCTAAGGAAACCCCCGGATCGTTTAAAGGTGATTTTTGAATGTGAAAATATAATCCGGTACAATTTTTAATTTCTACCGAACGGATTTTAACAAAGGGGTGTGGGGTTGATGGGGCAGCCCGAGCCCATCCGAAATGAAAAATTTTTGGAAAAAAAAATGGGGGGTTTTCCCAAAATTATAACCCGGGGAAAAACGTGAAAATTTAAAAAAAAATTTTACCCGAAAACTATTTTTCCCAAGGTGGGGGGTCTCCAAACGGGACCCCGGAGGTGCTTCAGGCGGGGGTTGGTAGGCAGGGGAGGTGTAAAACCCCAGCGAGGGTTTGTAATTTTTCCACACCAAAACGCCCAAAACCAGGTGGGGGTATACTTTTAAAAGTATGTTTTTTTTAGCTTTTGTTCCCAAAATTTTAAAACCCAAAAAATTAAAAAATTTTAAAAAATTTCTACACAGCAAAACCCCCAAAAAAAAAGAGGTTTTCCCCCGTATGGCGACGCCGTTGCCAAATTTTAAAAAACCAAAAAACGATCAAATAATGTTAAAAAACAAAAGATTTAAATTAATTTTTTAAAGAAATTTTTCTAAGTAAATATATAGGCGTCAATTTTATAAGTTTTGTGAAAAATTTCCAAATTAAAATCTATCCAAAACCCGTATAAATAGCTACTGGGGAAACCCAATAGAACGCTCGGGTAAAAGTTAAAAAGTAAATTTTACTAGAAAAACTTTGGGTCGTTTTTCAAAAATTCACTCCCTAAGGAAACCCCCCGGTATCGTTTAAGTCGTTTAAATTGAATGTGAAATATAATCTCGGTCCCATTTTTAATTTTCTCCTAAAAAACGGATTTTAAAAAAACGGGGTTTTGTGGGGTAAAAGGGGCTAGACGACCCCTTTCCCCGAATATGTAAAAAATTTTGGGGAAAAAAAAAGGGGGGGTTGCCAAATTATAACCCAAAAAACGTGAAAATTTTAAACCAAAATTTTTTTTAAAAACCAAAAAACCTATCTTTCACAGGTGATAGGTCCCCGGGGGGGGACGCCGGGGGGGTTCTTCAGGCGGTGGTGGATGCAGGGGAGGTGTAAACCCGCACCGATGGTGTAAGCTTCCAGCCCCAAAAAACGACCGGGAAAACCCCGGTAGGTATCCTTTTAAAAGTATGTTTTTGTAGCTTTTGTTACAGAATTACAAAAAAAAATTGAAAAATTTAAAAAATTCAAACACAGGGGAAACCCCGAAAAAAAGGTGTCCGCGTATAGGCACGCCTTTTCCCGAATTTTAAAAACCAAAAAACGATCGATAATGTTAAAAAAACAAAGAGTTATTAATTTTTTAAAGTTTTTTTTCTAAGTAAATATATAGGCGTCAATATAAAATTTTTGTGAAAAATTTCCAATAAAAATCTTTCCAAAACAGTATATAATGGGAATGGGGAACAATAAAAACGCCCAGGTACAATTCAAGTCAATTTTAGCTAGAAAAACTTGGTCGATTTTAAAAATTCACTCCCAAAGGGGAAACCTGGGTATCGATTAAGCCCGATTTTTTGAATGTAAAAATTAATTTTGGGTACAATTTTTAATTTTTCCCCGAAGGATTTTAAAAAAACGGGGGTTGGGGGGTGATAGGGTTTAGACAAACCCTATCCGAAATGTAATAATTTGGAAAAAAAAAAATAAAAGGGTTCCAAAAATTATAAGCCAAAAAACGTGTAAATTTAAAAAAATTTTACCCCAAAAAACATCTTTCACAGGGATGGGTCTCCGAGGGGGACGCCGGGGGTGCTTCAGGGGGGTTTGGGGGTATGCAGGGGAGGGTGTAAAGGGCAGCGATGGTGTAAGCTTCCAGCACCAAAAGGGGACCAGGAAAAAGGTAGGTTCCCTTTTTAAAATATTTTTTTGTGTTTTTTGTTACAGTTTAACAAAAAAAAATTAAAAAATTTAGAAAATCTCCCACAGCGAAACCCCGAAAAAGGGGTTGCCCGCGTATAGGGGACGCCGTTGCCAAATTTTAGAAACCAAAACGATGGATATATGTTAGAAAAAAAGAGTTTTTAATTTTTTAAAAAAATTTTTTCTAAGTAAAAAATAGGCGTAAAATTTTATAAGTTTTTGTGATAAATTCCAAAAATTTATCTACCAAACGGGATATAAAGCTACGGGTGTAACAATAAAAACGCCGGGAAACAATTTAAAAAGCCCAATTTTTTGGGCAAAAAAACTTTGGGTTTCGATTTTCAAAAATCCACCCCTTTTTTTTTTTTTTTTTTTTTAACGTGTGGAAATCCCCTCGGACCGTCACCCCTCCGGGGTTTGCGGCGGGGTGGTGTGTCGGACTCGGACCGACTAAAACCACACGGTGTGCCACTCTGCGCCTGTAACAGGAGGGATCCGGGAACAGCTGTTGTTAAGACATCCGGAACCCCTCCTAGCGCCAGCCCGCTCCTGGTGCGGGCTCCGTCTCGATGTTTTTCCTCTCTTATAGGCGACGTCCGGCACCACGCGGACGCCCGCCCCCCTCGCCGGCTGGCCAAACTAATGCGGGTGGAGGGGAAACCCACCCCGTCCACCCGCGGCCACACTCAGGGCGGCATGAGGCTGTGATAGGCGGGCCTCCGCCGCCCGGTTTCGCCGTGCGGCGGATCGGGTCCGAGTGGAGGTCGTTCCTCCCGGGCCCTCTCCGCCGCCTCCTTCCGCGAGATTACTACCTCGCAGAAGGTTGCGACCGCGGTAAAACAACTGTCGCTACCGGCATGGAGCGTACTACGGCCGGTAGCGAGAGATCCACTCCGATGACTGCAGTGAGGGCCCGACGCTGCGCCGCCCATGCGGGGCAGACCGCCAGCGTGTGCTGGGCCGAGTCCTCACTGCAGTCGCAGTGGTGGCAGGCGGGACTCAGTTCCCTCCTTGCGACCGTGTGCAGGTACTTTCCGAAGCAACCGTGCCCGGAAAGCACCTGCGTCAGCCGGAAGGAAAGGGTCCCGTGCTGCCGCCCTGCCCACTCGGCGATGACCGGCTGGAGAGCCTCCACGGCGGCGAAGCCAGCGCGTGGAGTCTCCAGCCGGAACGACCAACGAGCCATCGTGGCTCGGCGAGCGGCTTCGCGCCACTCGCGCACATCCTCGGGCGGAGGGCGAAATCCGCTCTCCGCCCGGAAGTCAGCCACTCGCCGATAAACTTCGGCGAGCACTTCCGCCTCCAAATCCCACGGGGGAGTTCCGGCCAATGCGCATGCCACCTCCGTCGAAACGGTGCGGTAACCGCGTATGGCTCTGACCGCCATTACCCTCTGAGGGCGCCAGAGGCGTACCCTATTCTGGGCGGTCAGAGCCGCCGCCCACACCGGTGCACCGTACAGCGCCATTGACCGGACAACCCCCGTGTACAGCCGTCTTGTCGCGACGCTGGGTCCACCCATATTGGGCAAGAGTCGCCCTAGGGCAGACGCAGCGCCGACCAGCTTTGGAGCAAGCTGTCGGAAGTGCTCGTCGAAGAGCCACCTCCCGTCGAGGATCAGGCCCAGATATTTCATCTGGGCCCGAACCGGTACGAGGACCGAGTTGACCACGATTGAGGCGCCAGGGGGTGGACCACGGCGGGGCCCATGGAATAACAGGGCCTCCGTCTTATCTAGGGCCACCCGTAAGCCCAGCGCCTCAATGCGCCCGACCACCAGGGAGACTCCCCCTGTGGCCAGGCGCGCCGCCTCTTGGAAGTTTGCCCCCCGGGCTGTCACGAGGGTATCGTCTGCGTAACAGATTACACCCAGCCCGGGGGGGAAATCGGCGCGAAGGGCCCAGTCGTACCCTATGTTCCACAAGAGGGGTCCAAGAACAGACCCCTGTGGAACACCGCACGACATGGGCCGACACCTCAAATAACCTTCTCGGTCCTCGTACACGACGGTACGCTCCTCTAAATAGTCTGCCACCAGCCGCCTCAGGTACTTTGGCACCCCATGATAGTGGAGTGCTTCCCTGATGCAGCTGAATGGCAGACTATTGAATGCGTTGGCGATGTCTAATGACACCGCCAACAGCACGCCGCCACAGCTCACGGCCTCTTCGGTCACGGCCCTCAGGCGCAACACGGCGTCGACTGTCGAACGCCCCGCCCGAAAACCAAATTGGGCGTCCGACAGATCGGGGCCCACCTCGCAGAGGTGCCGGACGATGCGGGCAGAAAGAACCCTCTCAAACAATTTGCCCGCCTCGTCCAGCAGCACGATGGGCCTATAGGCCGCGACCGAATCGGCAGGCCGTCCCGGCTTCTGCAGCAGGACCAGCTTCCCGCATTTCCAGCGCTCAGGGAAGCGTCCGGACGCCAGGCTAGCGTCCAACACCCCCCTGAGGTGGTCCGACATGTAGTCGAGGGCTCGGGCCATCACTCGGGCTGGAACCCCGTCCGGCCCGGGGGCGGTGTTCTTGGATCGAATCCGTAGAACAGGCCGCCCCCAACTCCGATTCCCTGACGGGCGGAACATCGACCTCGCTGCCCCCGTCGTCTCCGGCTGATGCAGCCATCGACGGGGGTGTGTGCTCCGCCCGCTGCGGGAATAGGCCCTCGACCATTTCCTGCAGGAAGCTGGGCTGGAGAGTCTCCGTAAGGGGGGGGGCCCGACGCGCGGAGCTTTTGTCGCACCGCGCGGTAAGGGCGACCCCAGGGGTCACGATTAAGACCCTCCAGCATCTCCTGTCTCTTTTCCTCTTTGGCGCGGCTAATGGCCAGCTTCAGAGTTTTCCGCGCCCGCCGGTACTCCTCATGAAGCCGGTCCTCCTCACCGTCTCCACGGTGACGCCGCCGACTGCGTGTGTAGGACCTCCGGGCACGTGTACAAGCCGCACGGAGGTCCGCCAGCTCCTGGGACCACCAGTAGACCTCCTTCCTTGGAGGCCGACGACCTCGAACTCCCTAAGGTAACCTCGGTATCGATTAAGTCGATTATTGAATGTGAAAATATAATCTCGGTACAATTTTTAATTTTCTACCGAACGGATTTTAACAAACGAGGTGTCGGGTGATAGGGCTAGACGAGCCCTATCCGAATATGTAATAATTTGGAAAAACAAATGAGGGGTTGCCAAATTATAAGCCGAAAACGTGTAAATTTAACAAAATTTTACACCGAAAACTATCTTTCACAGGTGATAGGTCTCCGACGGGACGCCGGAGGTGCTTCAAGCGGTGGTGGTATGCAGGGGAGGTGTCAACGCAGCGATGGTGTAAGCTTCCAGCACCAAAACGACCAGGAACACAGGTAGGTATACTTTTAAAAGTATGTTTTTGTACCTTTTGTTACAGAATTACAACAAAAATTGAAAAATTTAGAAAATCTACACAGCGAAACCCCGAAAAAGAGGTGTCCGCGTATAGGCGACGCCGTTGCCGAATTTTAGAAACCAAAACGATCGATATATGTTAGAAAACAAAAGAGTTATTAATTTTTTAAAGAAATTTTTCTAAGTAAATATATAGGCGTCAATATATAAGTTTTGTGATAAATTCCAATAATATCTATCCGAAACAGTATATAATAGCTACTGGTGTAACAATAGAACGCTCAGGTACAAGTTCAAAGTCAATTTTAGCTAGAAAACTTTAGGTCGATTTTCAAAAATTCACTCCCTAAGGTAACCTCGGTATCGATTAAGTCGATTATTGAATGTGAAAATATAATCTCGGTACAATTTTTAATTTTCTACCGAACGGATTTTAACAAACGAGGTGTCGGGTGATAGGGCTAGACGAGCCCTATCCGAATATGTAATAATTTGGAAAAACAAATGAGGGGTTGCCAAATTATAAGCCGAAAACGTGTAAATTTAACAAAATTTTACACCGAAAACTATCTTTCACAGGTGATAGGTCTCCGACGGGACGCCGGAGGTGCTTCAGGCGGTGGTGGTATGCAGGGGAGGTGTCAACGCAGCGATGGTGTAAGCTTCCAGCACCAAAACGACCAGGAACACAGGTAGGTATACTTTTAAAAGTATGTTTTTGTACCTTTTGTTACAGAATTACAACAAAAATTGAAAAATTTAGAAAATCTACACAGCGAAACCCCGAAAAAGAGGTGTCCGCGTATAGGCGACGCCGTTGCCGAATTTTAGAAACCAAAACGATCGATATATGTTAGAAAACAAAAGAGTTATTAATTTTTTAAAGAAATTTTTCTAAGTAAATATATAGGCGTCAATATATAAGTTTTGTGATAAATTCCAATAATATCTATCCGAAACAGTATATAATAGCTACTGGTGTAACAATAGAACGCTCAGGTACAAGTTCAAAGTCAATTTTAGCTAGAAAACTTTAGGTCGATTTTCAAAAATTCACTCCCTTTTTTTTTTTTTTTTTTTTTTTTTAACGTGTGGAAATCCCCTCGGACCGTCACCCCTCCGGGGTTTGCGGCGGGGTGGTGTGTCGGACTCGGACCGACTAAAACCACACGGTGTGCCACTCTGCGCCTGTAACAGGAGGGATCCGGGAACAGCTGTTGTTAAGACATCCGGACCCCTCCTAGCGCCAGCCCGCTCCTGGTGCGGGCTCCCGCTCAGATGTTTGTTCCTCTCTTTTTAGGCGCGTCCGGCCACACGCGGACGCCGCCCCCTCGCGGCTGGCCAACTAATGCGGGTGGAGGGGAAACCCACCCCCGTCCACCCGCGGCCACACTCAGGGCGGCATGAGGCTGTGATAGGCGAGGCCTCCGCCGCCGGTTCGCCGGCGGCGGATCGGGTCCGAGTGGGGGTCGTCCTCCCGGGCCCTCTTCCGCCGCCTCCTTCCGCGAGATTACTACCTCGCAGAAGGTTTGCGACCCGCGGTAAAACAACTGTCGCTACCGGCCATGGAGCGTACTACGGCCGGTAGCGAGAGATTCCACCTCCGATGACTGCAGTGAGGGCCCCGGCGCTGCGCCGCCCATGCGGGGCAGACCGCCCAGCGTGTGCTGGGCCGAGGTCCTCACTGCAGTCGCAGTGGTGGCAGGCGGGACTCAGTTCCCTCCTAGCGACCGTGTGCAGGTACTTTCCGAAGCAACCGTGCCCGGAAAGCACCTGCGTCAGTCGGAAGGAAAGGGTCCCGTGCTGCCGCCCTGCCCACTCGGCGATGACCGGCCGGAGAGCCCCACGGCGGCGAAGCAGCGCGTGGCAGTCTCCAGCCGGAACGACCAACGAGCCATCGTGGCTCGGCGAGCGGCTTCGCGCCACTCGCGCACATCCTCGGGGCGGAGGGCGAAATCCGCTCTCCGCCCGGTCAGTCAGCCACTCGCCGATAAACTTCGGCGGAGCACTTCCGCCCTCAAATCCCACGGGGAGTTCCGGCCAACGCGCATGCCACCTCCGTCGAAACGGTGCGGTAACCGCGTATGGCTCTGACCGCCATTACCCTCTGAGGGCGCCAGAGGCGTACCCTATTCTGGGCGGTCAGAGCCGCCGCCCACACCGGTGCACCGTACAGTGCCATTGACCGGACAACCCCCGTGTACAGCCGTCTTGTCGCGACGCTGGGTCCACCCATATTGGGCAAGAGTCGCCCTAGGGCAGACGCAGCGCCGACCAGCTTTGGAGCAAGCTGTCGGAAGTGCTCGTCGAAGAGCCACCTCCCGTCGAGGATCAGGCCCAGATATTTCATCTGGGCCCGAACCGGTACGAGGACCGAGTTGACCACGATTGAGGCGCCAGGGGGTGGACCACGACGGGGCCCATGGAATAACAGGGCCTCCGTCTTATCTAGGGCCACCCGTAAGCCCAGCGCCTCAATGCGCCCGACCACCAGGGAGACTCCCCCTGTGGCCAGGCGCGCCGCCTCTTGGAAGTTTGCCCCCCGGGCTGTCACGAGGGTATCGTCTGCGTAACAGATTACACCCAGCCCGGGGGGGAAATCGGCGCGAAGGGCCCAGTCGTACCCTATGTTCCACAAGAGGGGTCCAAGAACAGACCCCTGTGGAACACCGCACGACATGGGCCGACACCCTCAAATTACCTTCTCGGTCCTCGTACACGACGGTACGCTCCTCTAAATAGTCTGCCACCAGCCGCCTCAGGTACTTTGGCACCCCATGATAGTGGAGTGCTTCCCTGATGCAGCTGAATGGCAGACTATTGAAATGCGTTGGCGATGTCTAATGACACCGCCAACAGCACGCCGCCACAGCTCACGGCCTCTTCGGTCACGGCCCTCAGGCGCAACACGGCGTCGACTGTCGAACGCCCCCGCCCGAAAACCAAATTGGGCGTCCGACAGATCGGGGCCCACCTCGCAGAGGTGCCGGACGATGCGGGCAGAAAGAACCCTCTCAAACAATTTGCCCGCCTCGTCCAGCAGCACGATGGGCCTATAGGCCGCGACCGAATCGGCAGGCCGTCCGGCTTCTGCAGCAGGACCAGCTTCCTCCCGCATTTCCAGCACTCAGGGAAGCGTCCGGACGCCAGGCTAGCGTCCAACACCCCCCTGAGGTGGTCCGACATGTAGTCGAGGGCTCGGGCCATCACTCGGGCTGGAACCCCCGTCCGGCCCGGGGGCGGTGTTCCTTGGATCGAATCCGTAGAACAGCCGCCCCCCAACTCCGATTCCCTGACGGGCGGAACATCGACCTCGCTGCCCCCGTCGTCTCCGGCTGATGCAGCCATCGACGGGGGTGTGTGCTCCGCCCGCTGCGGGAATAGGCCCTCGACCACTTCCTGCAGGAAGCTGGTCTGGAGAGTCTCCGTAAGGGGGGGGGCCCGACGCGCGGAGCTTTTGTCGCACCGCGCGGTAAGGGCGACCCCAGGGGGTCACGATCGACC
>CADEBD010000530.1:2400812-2692028 GCA_902825455.1 Arctia plantaginis
CGCAAAGTCCATTGCGTGGGGTTCCCCCAGGACGGACGCCAGGGGCGAGGCCGTAGAGGAGTGGGCGGCCTCGGTGGGCCTCTGTCTTCTAAACAGAGGCTCCACCAACACGTGCGTGCGACAGCAGGGGGGGGTCGATAGTGGACCTCTCGTTCGCTACCCCTGCCCTCGCCGCACGAGTAAGGAACTGGCGTGTCCTGGAAGAGGTTGAGACGCTCTCGGATCACCTGTATATCCGATTTGAGCTCTCCCGGACCCAGGACTCCAGTAGGGGTCACGTGGCGCGGCGTTTATCCCGCTTTCCGCGGTGGGCTGTTGCCAGGCTGAACCGGGACCTACTAGAGGAGGCAGCCATAATTCACTCGTGGCTGTCTCCTCAGGCTCCGACCGAGGAGGTCGACGTGGGGGCGGGCCGCTTTCGCGATGCGATTACGCATGTATGCGATGCGGCCATGCCCCGCGTTCGAGGTCGTCGGCCTCCAAGGAAGGAGGTCTACTGGTGGTCCCAGGAGCTGGCGGACCTCCGTGCGGCCTGTACACGTGCCCGGAGGTCCTACACACGCAGTCGGCGGCGTCACCGTGGAGACGGTGAGGAGGACCGGCTTCATGAGGAGTACCGGCGGGCGCGGAAAACTCTGAAGCTGGCCATTAGCCGCGCCAAAGAGGAAAAGAGACAGGAGATGCTGGAGGGTCTTAATCGTGACCCCTGGGGTCGCCCTTACCGCGCGGTGCGACAAAAGCTCCGCGCGTCGGGCCCCCCCCTTACGGAGACTCTCCAGCCCAGCTTCCTGCGAGAAGTGGTTGAGGGCCTTTTCCCACAACGAGCGGAACACACTCCCCCGTCGATGGCCTCCCTGGCCGGAGACGACGGGGAGCACGGGGAGGACAATGTTCCGCCCGTCCGGGATTCGGAGGTAGGGGCGGCTGTTCTACGGATCCGTTCCAAGAACACCGCCCCTGGGCCAGACGGGGTACCGGCCCGAGTGCTGGCCCTGGCCCTCAACCACATGGCAGACCGCCTCGGGGAGGTGTTCGACGCTAGCTTGGCGTCGGGACGCTTCCCTGAGTGCTGGAAAAGCGGGAAGCTGGTCCTATTGAGGAAGCCGGGACGGCCAGCCGATTCGGTCGCGGCCTATAGGCCCATCGTGCTGCTGGACGAGGCGGGCAAATTGTTTGAGAGGGTTCTTTCTGCCCGCATCGTCCGGCACCTCTGCGAGGTGGGCCCCGATCTGTCGGACGCCCAGTTTGGTTTTCGGGCGGGGCGTTCGACAGTCGACGCCGTGTTGCGCCTGAGGGCCGTGACCGAAGAGGCCGTGAGCTGTGGCGGCGTGCTGTTGGCGGTGTCACTGGACATCGCCAACGCATTCAATAGTCTGCCATTCAGCTGCATCAGGGAAGCACTCCACTATCATGGGGTGCCAAAGTACCTGAGGCGGCTAGTGGCAGACTACTTAGAGGAGCGTACCGTCGTGTACGAGGACCGAGAAGGTAATTTGAGGAGTCGGCCCATGTCGTGCGGTGTTCCACAGGGGTCTGTTCTTGGACCCCTCTTGTGGAACATAGGGTACGACTGGGCCCTTCGCGCCGATTTCCCCCCCGGGCTGGGTGTAATCTGTTACGCAGACGATACCCTCGTGACAGCCCGGGGGGCAAACTTCCAAGAGGCGGCGCGCCTGGCCACAGGGGGAGTCTCCCTGGTGGTCGGGCGCATTGAGGCGCTGGGCTTACGGGTGGCCCTAGATAAGACGGAGGCCCTGTTATTCCATGGGCCCCGTCGTGGTCCACCCCCTGGCGCCTCAATCGTGGTCAACTCGGTCCTCGTACCGGTTCGGGCCCAGATGAAATATCTGGGCCTGATCCTCGACGGGAGGTGGCTCTTCGACGAGCACTTCCGACAGCTTGCTCCAAAGCTGGTCGGCGCTGCGTCTGCCCTAGGGCGACTTTTGCCCAATATGGGTGGACCCAGCGTCGCGACAAGACGGCTGTACACGGGGGTTGTCCGGTCAATGGCACTGTACGGTGCACCGGTGTGGGCGGCGGCTCTGACCGCCCAGAATAGGGTACGCCTCTGGCGCCCTCAGAGGGTAATGGCGGTCAGAGCCATACGCGGTTATCGCACCGTTTCGACGGATGTGGCGTGCGCGTTGGCCGGAACTCCCCCGTGGGATTTGGAGGCGGAAGTGCTCGCCGAAGTTTATCGGCGAGTGGCTGACTACCGGGCGGAGAGCGGATTTCGCCCTCCGCCCGAGGATGTGCGCGAGTGGCGCGAAGCCGCTCGCCGAGCCACGATGGCTCGTTGGTCGTTCCGGCTGGAGACTCCACGCGCTGGCTTCGCCGCCGTGGAGGCTCTCCAGCCGGTCATCGCCGAGTGGGCAGGGCGGCAGCACGGGACCCTTTCCTTCCGACTGACGCAGGTGCTTTCCGGGCACGGTTGCTTCGGAAAGTACCTGCACACGGTCGCTAGGAGGGAACTGAGTCCCGCCTGCCACCACTGCGACTGCAGTGAGGACTCGGCCCAGCACACGCTGGCGGTCTGCCCCGCATGGGCGGCGCAGCGCCGGGCCCTCACTGCAGTCATCGGAGTGGATCTCTCGCTACCGGCCGTAGTACGCTCCATGGCCGGTAGCGACAGTTGTTTTACCGCGGTCGCAACCTTCTGCGAGGTAGTAATCTCGCGGAAGGAGGCGGCGGAGAGGGCCCGGGAGGACGACCTCCACTCGGACCCGATCCGCCGCCGGCGAACCGGGCGGCGGAGGCCCGCCTACCACAGCCTCATGCCGCCCTGAGTGTGGCCGCGGGTGGACGGGGTGGGTTTCCCCTCCACCCGCATTAGTTGGCCAGCCGCGAGGGGGCGGCGTCCGCGTGTGCCGGACGTCGCCTAAAGAGAGGAACATCTATATTGAGACGGAGCCCGCACCAGGAGCGGGCTGGCGCTAGGAGGGGTCCGGATGTCTTAACAACAGCTGTTCCCGGATCCCTCCTGTTACAGGCGCAGAGTGGCACACCGTGTGGTTTTAGTCGGTCCGAGTCCGACACACCACCCCGCCGCAAACCCCGGAGGGGTGACGGTCCGAGGGGATTTCCACACGTTAAAAAAAAAAAAAAAAAAAAAAGGGTTTGTTTCAAGTTTTCCTTCTCTTTCTAGTGCTGTTGTCCTGCGTAGTTTGCTCCCTTAGTCTCCTACTACACCCACGGGATAAATAGGGATGGTGAAACTCATCACACGGACATGGAAGAAAGTGTATTGCTAAATGATAATAACCTCACATCACATCACATCATCACATCAACAGCCTTTAATAGTCCACTGCTGGACATAGACCTCTCCTTAGAACGGAGGTTTTGGCCTACTATACCACGCTGGCCAGACAGGTTAGTATAGGGTTTGTGTCAAGTTTTCCTTCTTTTTGCAGTGCTGGTGTCCTGCGTTGTTTTGCGCCCTTAGTCGGCTCTTACGACACCCACGGGATGAATTGAGGTAGTGACATTCCGTATTCTTAATCCGTCACTACACGGATAATAACTTCAGGGTTCTTATAAAAATATATTAAAACTTGTAGGGTTCTTTTGAACATTCATACAGGCTGCGACAATTTCTAGATCTCACGCGTAATAGAGCACATCACTTTGACCCTAGCGGTAGTGCTGTGACATAGTTTTCGCATCGACACAGATATCACAAGAGATCATACGATACTCGCTTCTAGAACCGTTACTAGATATCTGGTATCTGATTATTATTAATAGTATGTTTTGTTGTGTTTAATTTGCAATAAAATGAGTTGAACAATTATTATTATCAGTGCTAACATACGGAGAAAGCTTGTTCACTAAGTTTTGGAAATATGTTTAGAATTCAGTTTCGAATACTATTTTGTATTAGTTATACATAGAGAATAATACCGTCGAATGTCTTTCCATTTATAAACCCTTTCTACGACAGCGAAAATGTAGGCTTGCTTACTCTATTACACGTGCGAAGAAAGCGCGGATTGCTAGTATAATATAACTTTAAGGAATTAACTTAGCGATTTATTTTCAAAATATTTTAGAGAATTAAATCGAATTATTCTGAAGTTTTAACTCAATTATATCGATTTTAATGTGTCGTTTCAATTTACTTAATCATAATAATATTGACTGCAGGGATGGCATAGTGGTTTAAGCGGTCGTCACGCCGCTTCCTACTACGCTGAGTGTTGTGGGTTCGATCCCCACATGGGACGACACTTTGAGTGATCCACAAATTGTTGTTCTGAGTCTGGGTGTTTTTTTTGTGTCCGTTTCATGTATATTTGTAAAGTCCCCCGCGACACAGCATATATTCCTAGTGCGTAGTGGTCTTTTTTAAAAATGAAAAAACAAATATGCATATTCAGTTTAGAAATAGGTACTGTGTAGGCTATTTTGTGTAATGTAAATGTGTAAATTCGGAAGTACATTTTTATTTTTATATCAATTTGGATACATTTTTTGTTCTTGCTGTGTGATAGATGGTATAGTTTTTAAACTTCGAATCTAGTCACAGGTGCTTTAGCATTTGCTCGCTCACCATTGACCCCGGGACGTGTGTGTCGCAACTAAAGTAAAAGGCTTGGGATGCATGGCCGCACGGAGAACGGTGAACTGAATGCTTTTGAAATTAACTTTATTACTTACGTACTAAATTCGAATGGTTTTATATTTTTATTTTGAATTTCGAAAGCTTCTTTCTTTTAAAAAGTAAATAAAGGCTTACTGTTACTTTTTTATCTTCAACTCTTAAATTCTAACAACTTGTTTTTGATCATTAAGTATATTAAAACGAAAATTATTTATAAACACAATACTATCATATAAATGTGTATTTATCATTATAAACCATGTTACTTTGGTTTAATAAGATCTAACCCATAAAAGAAACTTAAATTAATGCAAACTAATAAATATTTTCATAAATTCAATCGTTAACTTATTAAAAATGATTCACAACTTTACAAGACAATGTAATTATTTTAAAACGGCAATACTATCTAGATAATTATTATACATATCTACACAATTTTATATTTTGAAATAAAAGACCTTGTGAAACATCTCTGTGATCGTGTTTCGTCGATATAAATTAAAATTTTTATTCCATTTAATATTAATTTTTATGAAGAACTTTATTGCACTGTATTTTGCGATTTTTTTGCCATCGATATTACCATAGAAATTCAAGCCGGATTAATTAAACGTATTATAACTCCACGTACAGGTGGCGCCATCTATGCAACGAAACCTTTTTAATGTTTACGTTTGTTAAAACTTTAGAACACATAAGTATTAAGTATTATATAATTTATTTATTTATTTATTTATACTTCCTGCAAATACATTGCATAAGGCGGACTTAATGCCATAGGCATTTTCTTCCAGTCAACCTTGGGGTGATGCAGAGATTTGTGTATGGCAGGTATATAATGAGGTAAATTATTTAAATTGTAGTCGGTTGCAAGATGGATACATATATAAATGCAAATATCATTTATACGTACTATATAATACTATAAATATAAAATAAAAACATAAACATACACACATACATTCATACATACATGCCTGCGTTGATGAACACACAAGGGGTTATTTTGATGAATCCGTCAACAAGTCTCCATAAAGCTTGCGTACTCTGGTCTTAAAGGTTGTTCGGTTGGTGGATGTCCTGATCTCTAGGGGAAGGGCGTTCCAAAGATTTACCGCTTGGACAGTGAAGGAAGAATGTATGATACGGGAGCTATGTAAAGGACAAAGAAGGAGGAAATTATCAGCGGAGCGAAGGCTTCTGTCATGGTTGGAGCAGAGATATTGCAGGTGGGATGTTAAGTAAGTAGGTGAGGTAGGTGTGTGGAGAAGGGAGTGCAACATAGTCAGCGCCCGCAAACTGCGGCGCTGTCTTATAGGTAGCCATGACAATTGACTGCGATAAGCGGATACATGATCGTACTTTCGAAGGTTGAATATAAACCGAATGCAGTTGTTGAGAAGTCGGTCTAATTTATTGAGCAGATCTGCATTCAGGTCGAGGTAACACACATCACCATAGTCGATGATTGGGAAAATTAAGGTCTGCACCAGCATCGTTTTTGTTTTCACTGGGAGTAAATTTTTCAGGCGGTAAAGTCCCCTCAAGATATTCGTTACCTTCTGACTGACGCTAGTTACCTGCGTTTGCCAATTTAGGGTTGGGTCTATGTGCAGACCGAGATCCTTGACTGATTGGCTAATGGGCAACACAGTTCCATCAAAAATAATATCTGCGATAGCGTCAGTATCAATTCTACCCGTCATTCTAGGACTCCCTATAAAGATTGCCTGACATTTGGCTGGGTTCACGGTTAAACCAAATCTGCTGGACCAGTTTTTTATGGTGTCTAGGTCGCGGTTAATTTTGTTTATCGCTTCGTCTATATTTTCTACTCTCGCATGTGAGTAGATCTGTAAGTCGTCTGCATACAGGTGATACGAACACTGAAGTTCATAAGTTATGAGGTCGATGAATAGTGAAAAGAGAAGTGGAGAAAGAATGCCGCCTTGTGGAACACCAGAGTCAAGGTCGGCCCATAGCGATGTGGATTCATCAGTTCGGACAGACTGCTGGCGTCCTCGAAGGTAGGACGAGAACCATTCCAGTGCATCATCGGAAATCATGAAATGGGAAAGGATTGTAAGTAGTATATCGTGATTCACGGTGTTGAAGGCATTTGAGAAATCAATTAATGCGAGTACAGTTATCTGACCATCTTCCATCGCAGCCTTTATGTCAAGTGTCACCTTGAGCAGTGCTGTACCTGTACTATGTCCTGGTCGGAATCCTGACTGATACTGGTTAAGCAAGTTGTTCTGGTAAATAAAGTGAGATAGTTGCTTATGTACACAGGCTTCAAGGACTTTGGAGAGGAAAGGGAGGATGGATATTGGACGAAAATGAGTAGGAAGGGAGGGGTTAGGTACCTTAGCCAATGGACGTACATAAGCCTTGCGCCATAAGGAGGGGAAAACATTGGAATCTAAGGAATAGTTGATAATATGAGTGATAGCTGGTAAAAGCTGTTCTAGGATAGTGGTTACCATGAAATGGCTAATTTTATCGCAACCAGTAGCTTTGGATTTGATAGAGGTAACAAATCGTTTGACCTCCTCTGATGCAACCGGAGAAAAATCAAAGGGGTTTATATTAGGCCTAGGCAGACGGGCTACGAAATCGATGGTTTGAACTTTGCTTTGATGATCCAATATAGAGGGAGTGGTGAAATGGCAATTGATATCATCTAAAGCAATATTCGTTGGAAAATCTGCATGGCGCTCACTGCCAATACCAAGAGTCCTTAAGAACTTCCAGATATTAGCAGAAGAGGATGAAGAAATGTTATCGAGAATATGACGGCGTTTGGCGTTACGTATCACCTGATTACATCTGTTTCTCACAGTTTTGTAGGCAAGCCAGTTGTCATCACTTCGAGTTCTTTTAAATCGCCGAAAAGCCCGATCCCTGCACCGCATTACACTGCGGATGTTATCTGTCAACCAAGGTGCGGGAGGATGCTTTAATTTGACATTCCTCAATGGCGCATGAACGTTGTATAGGTGAAGGATGTTTTCGTTCAATATTTGAACCTTTTCGTCGACAGATGTTGCTGCCGCTAACGATTCCCAATGGATATGAGAAGCATCCTCCCGAAGTCTCTCAGGACTCATAGATCCAAAACAACGTCTAAGTATCACTTTGGGTTTAGGTTTTGGCGTTTTAATTTTGTATGAAACAAAGATCAGGTCATGATGTGAGAAACCAGGTGCTGGGTATTGTCCATGCGATGAAACCTTATCAGGAGACGAAGTAATAATGATATCCAGCAGGGTGTCTTCTCCATATTGGTTGTGGTGAGTGGCTTGAAGCGGTAGGACATGTAGACACGTAGATTCCAGAATATGCGACAGCTTACGACAACGAGGGGAGGTGGCAGACAGGAGATCGGTGTTAAAGTCGCCCATGATGATGTGATGCTCATACTCAGACCCTAAAGATTCTAAAACCGATTCGAATTCGGTGAAGTAATCAGTGGCTGGAGGACAATAAACGACACCTAAGATGAGTTTAGCTCCCCTGACACAAACCTCCAGGAAAAGATACTCAGCAGTCGAGTTGGGTGATGAATTGGAGAGAATATTGTACGAAAAATCGGAACGTAGGTATATTGCAACACCACCGCCCCTTTTGTTTGCCCTGTCGTTCCTTATAAGAACGAAGCCTGGGAGAGGATAAAAGGTTGAAAGTAGTTGGGGTTTGAGCCAAGTCTCGGAAATCAGGATAGCATCCACGTTTGAGCCGTTAAAAGTTTCCCATAAGTCACTATAGTGACTGGGTATGCTTTGAGCATTTATGTGACAAACGTTAAACATTCGATGACATTTTTGTATAAAAGTGCTACGTACTATGTCACCGAGGGTGTCAGTTACCGAAGTAAAACTCTCATTTGCTGATGAATTAATGGAGTCGTTGGCGGAGCAGTAGGAGTCAACATCAGACATATGCAGTAAATAAAATATTAAAATAATAAAAATAAAAGTTATTGATCAATTACAAATTTAAGGGTAATGAGTTAATTTAATACTCACATCAGTGCACCACCCGCCGGCTTACACTAGCACTTATTGAGGAGTGATGACAAGAAAATTATTAGGTACATGACATTAATATATGAGAAATATAATTAAAAGGGATATAAAAAAGATGCAAAACTCAGTAAAGTAAAGTAGGCCAGTTTAGTAAAGAGTAATTGCAGAGCGGTCGGTGACATAAACGAGAATATGCGTGAACACGGAACGCATCGATTACAGAGCTCTGCTCATAAACGTCAACTGTCAGTTGTCATGTTGATTGCCTAGTTAAATGATTCTAAAGTATAAATAATAATTCAAAATGAAAACAATGTAATAACCTTAAGAAACTGACCACAGGAAAATTTAACACTATGGGGACCTGGAAGTTAGTTTCTACGTGTTGTGTTCTTAGTGATGTTAGCCGTGTAACTGGCACCTGATGAACTGCTGCCCTTAGCCATATGGGCCTCGTCGGCTGCTTTAGGATGTTTCTGCATCAAAGGTTCCAGTTCAGCCAGAGATGTGATCTTGACCCTGCTTCCGCCCGGTAGTTTGACGACAATGACGCCTTCCTGTGTCCAACAACCTTTGACGCCAAAATGAAGACGGGCTCTAGCGAATGCAGACTGTCTGGCCTTAGTTAGGTATTCCTTAACAGTGATATTTGTACCCTTGAGCCTAGTCTTCACTTTCCAGACAGCAGACTTAAGGTCTAAAGTGGAAAATCTCACCAGTAAAGGCCTCTTGTGATCCTTCTTGGGGCTTCCAAGCCTATGGCAACTTTTGATGGATGATGATGTCAACTGTAGATCCAGCCTGCTACCAAGAAGACCCAGGACTGATTCAGTGCAGTTTTCATTGTCTACTTCGGGAACTCCAATGAAAATGAGTGCTTTCCGTCTATGTCGGGTTTCCATTATGTCGACAGTCTTAGAGCACTCATCTATCTGTTTCCTTATCAAGCCTAGCATGCTGAACATGAGCTCTCGGAAGGTTCTAAATTCCTCGGCAAGCTTTCCAACGGTGTCTTTGGCTGGTGCGCTACACTGTATCTGTGCCTCAAGCTCACCCATACGTTTGGTGAAGATCTCCTCCAGACTCTTCTGTGCAGATTCAATGACAGCTAGTTGAGACATTCTTGGTTAGGTGTTCTTGTTTGTTAATAAAGGCAAGTGTAGTAATGGTGTTAGTGAACAGCTGACAGGTGGATGTGATTAAAAACTTGTTATCACATCTATAGCTTTGCTAACGTGAGTACAGGCAAATTACTGTGGGTTACACTGATTTTAAATATATAAGTTGCAAATGAGTTGTTAATTTAATAAATTTAAACTTTTATAGCAATAGCACAAGTGTTGGAGTTTTTTACACCTACCCGAAAATGCAATTTAGTGGATTGCAGGAACTCATTGTCATTGGTATGCGATTTAGTATGTCAATAATCTGTTACTATTAACAGACCCTATTTTATTTCTATAAATAAAATATTTACGAGGCGCCAAGGCTTTGTTCGTCATCATCACCGTGACGCATGCTTCTCGCTATACAATAACACATTTCTATTTGATTACTTTGAAAATAATAATAAATATAGTGTACAATTCGCAGTGAAATGAAAATTAGTTATTGGTGTCATATTTAACTTTTAGTAGGTCTGAAATACAATTTATCTTAAATTTAGATACATTTTCATTAGTCATTAGCACAGTATTGTAAGGAGAGGAACTTAGTGACTTTTTTGGTATTTTTGAAAGAGGTGTTTAAAAAAAAATTCTTAACCTTTATTTTACAGCTCTGTAAATGTTTTGTCATTGTATCTACTTATTATTATTTTCAATGTATTATTTTCAATATTTTCGTTTTTAAATTAGAGATTCAAGTATTTACATGTGTTCCATACTTAATAATTTAATTCCACATTAGTGGCAATTTAGAAAGCGGAAGAATAGCAAATCCGAAACATTAATTTATTCACAAATTAATATTAAGAATTTGAATAAGTATAGAATTTTACTAGACACAAAACAGATTATTATTGTTTTAATAATTGTCTATGCCATGTTTTTGATGTATGTAAATGTGATATATACCTACTGAATACTTTTGTTGTATATCCATTTACTTTTCATGGCGACTAGCTTAATATTATCAATCGTTACACAAATTATATGTTGTTAATAGTGCTGTATCAATCGCCTATTTACATTTGATCGAAAATTGTAGAATCCTCTAAACCATTTTTGTAATAATCTAAACATAATTAAGATAATTCGTTACATTACATACGTCTTTACCAAAGTTAACCTCGACTTTCGCCAATACGCTTCAGTTCCCACGTAGGTGATTGCGCGCCGAAACCATGAGACATCCTTGCAGGTTTCGCAACTCGCCTCAATACTGAACGATTCTGAGAAACCATTACCTACTGAGTGAGTCACAGGGTTGTCTGGAACGGGTCTTGCGCCGCCACTTCGCTTTTGACTCACTGGCCAACTGTTTTTGCTCATATCTGGCTCGCAGTTTCATTAGTATTACAGTTTCAATATCTCCGATCACAATTTTTAGGACAAACAGTTAATATTACGCTGCAGTTTAAAAATTCTACAGCAATTATAATACTAGTTTAAGGAAAAAGTATCTTAATTATTATAACTACTAAAACGGTAACATCGATATTTTAATACTCGTCTAACGGGTTAGTGTACATTTGTGGATGAGTTCATCACTCCGAGACGTCAATGGATGCCATCTTCGGCAAAATCTTAGAGCATGAGGCACAGCGTTGTAATTTCCGGAGAGTTTTTTTGTTCGTCTATTAAGACTGTTTAATTTAGGCACCGGAAAACTGCGAGTGACGGTTGGACCGGTTCGACTAGACGCATTTGATTCGAAGGATATTTTTTACGTTCACAATCTGTGAATTTAGCCGTGGCAACAGCTTGGCGCTAAAAGTAATTTGTGAAATAGAACAGGTGAATAAACAACAGCAGTATTATTCGATCTATTTTTTTCTAACTAGCTTCAACAGAATATTCTGCTTATCCAGCCTTTTAACGTCATTTGCTGATCGTAAGCCTCCCCTAACGATCTATCGTCAGCTCTCCTCATCCAGGTTTTGGTTCAGTCAGTGTTCTCGATCTGCGAAACATATTAAAGCATTACATGCTATTTATGTACATGGGAACATACTATTAACACTTTTTATTTTATTTAATTATAAAGTTTAGTCTACTAAAAGCTTACTTATCGACTACTTAGTACTACGACATTGTACTCGTATTTACATTACGTGACACATTACTGGGTAATCAGATTAGAACACGGAACATACTTTGTAAATCAAAAACTTAAGTACTGTTTGATTAAAATTGATTAAAACCGTTATTTCAAAACCTTTAAAGTTTCCCAGCAATATGCTTTCCTATAATGTCAACCGCCACGCGGAATGCGGTTGCAGCGACCCATTTACCTCCCCCCTCTCTTCCTCGAAGGTAGTGGGTGGGTACCGGTCCTGCGTGCCCTCGATGCGTTGATTCCGCGTTGCGAAAACTCGTGTGAAGCAAGCTTTGACTGTATTGTAAACTTATAGATTCCATGTTATGTTTAGAGTTTAAAAGCCTTAGATAATTCTAAAGTTCATGAGTTAATACAATATCTACTATCGAAATATGTATGTACTTAAATTTTGATAAGGTTTATTTTATCACAGCATGAGTTATATTTAGATCGTCAAGGTCACTTTGTGAATTTCGAAATCATGATGACAGAAAAATAATATGATAATGGTGAATGTTTAGGTGCATATTATTTACACAAAATGTAGGTTAAGAACACACGTGAGGATGATAGATCAGACGATATGACGTAGGTGTATAACATTATAAGAACATTGAATGATTTTACAGTCATTTCCTTCAATGTATTAACAAGGACGTTTATTTCTCATATATTATATATTCGTGAAGTGTAGATCGTTATAATCAACTGATTATTTTTTATAATCGATTATGTACAACTAAAGTTGATCAGTCACGGATCCTAGAAGATCGATTGATTCACTGGATTCGTGATCACTCCGTAAATCGTGATTAAAAGTTTAACCATGTTAGGATGAACTGGCGTTTAGGTAATTCATTTTTATATCTACATATAGCTGTATCTAAAATACTATCTACTGCCAATATTAGCATCAAGCTTCCAAATCGTCACTTCACAAATGAGAGTTAAAAAAAAAACGGCTACGAAAGACAGTGCACAGCAGAGTTTGATATGTCTACAAATATACTTATAAGCGATGTATTTAATTTTTCAGATATAATAATTATCTAAGACTTTTTGATAAGATAGTGTAGAAATGCAAAATTAAAAAAGAAGTTATTACTTTGCTATCTAATCTTCTCGACTCCAATGTTATTCAAGATTAATACTATACGAGTATTATATCTAACTTTCCATTACAGCTTGTGGTTCCATAATATTATTATTCAATAGATTAATTGTTTCAATTCAAAATTGTAATAAAGGGAAATAAAGGGATTTTTGTTTAAAATTTTGTGTCTATATTGCCTTTTCTTTTCTTTTTTTATTACATTAACACCAACCAATACCGTATTTTTTAAATCTGCATCTACAACTTCCTCGTCTACCGTTATTCTAAATTCTATTTTGGTTGTTTATAGTTTATGACTAGACAATGTGCCTTTTGATATAATTATGTTAAAATACTTCCATCTTAATGATGGTAACTAGAGTTAGGTGTTCTTTCTTGTCCACTGTGCCCCTCCAGCTGCACTGTAGAGGAGCTGTGGAGAGCAACGGACAATGCCGTGGCTGTGGCGGAATTTCGGTTGGACAAAATTTAGGGATTGGCAGGACGAAGAAGAAGAGTTATGTAAGCCAGATGATGAAAATGATGAAAGGCGAAAAGATGCTATTGAGATGATGATGGAGCACGTGCATTTTCAAGTCACACGGCTCCTGTACCAATCTCGCAAAAAAAAAACTTGAAAAAGTCATGATAATGTGGGTTGGGAACACGGAAAGAATGAGTGTGGAATGAATGACAAAACCAATATATTAGGTAAACTTTAAAGAAAGTCGGTGTGAGAGCCAAATGGGTCGGCTCAACCGAAATGACACCACGGCCTCACAGAAAACCGGTGTTAAGCAGTTCTTTCGTTGCTTTTCACCAATTGAGTGAGAGAAAAAACAACACCTCGAGAACTAAACCTCCCCTCTCACTATTTCGGAGGGAGGGAGGACTCAAACGGCCACTCATTTGCCTCCTATGCCAAAAAAATAAATAGGTATCAACCAGGAATAGCATACCCAAATTAAAATAATGTTCTAAAGAAAGGCAGATCATCAGTATCCGATATCGGTAGAGCTCGTTTTAATGTCAGTAAAGGATACGTAAGATATGTGAGGATAAAAGCAGCTCTGTTTCTCTCTGTCCTCTGTGTCTGCCTACTCCGAAAAGAGATAGTCATGAGCTTATGTAAAATGTAGTTTGTTTTTTCATATTAACATTCTAGACCTCACTGAACGGCTTTAGACTAATTGGCTTTATCGAAATAAAATCTTTTCGATATTACCTAAAATGCAATTTAAATACTAATAAAGCAATTTATAAGGAATGTTGTATGGGCAAGAATTTATACATACATATATAAAACGGCTAAATATAGAAGAATTAACGGAACAAGGAACAATTCTAAGTATTTCCATTCTCTGTGCTTATTAATGATATCTATCAAAGGTCTGCCTGTCAACTCGGACTGCTAGATTAATCATTTCGTATTTTTATCTAATATTTCTATTACTTAATTCTTAGCTTCATAGTCAATGAGAGAAGGTAATCAGGTCACTCCGACTTCAACTTACTATCCGGCCGGCTGGATACTGTATAGTAAATTACTAGACTAGGTGCTTTATTTAGGTAATTTAACATAGTACATCATAATATTATTTACATTTAGAACAAAATAATATTATTTACAATTATTTAGAACAAACCTTAGCCTACTGTCAATTTCTAATTATTGTCATTTTATTGAAAACGTGATTGAAACAACTTTGTCTGCGACTCTGCGTGTTTCAAAAGCAATAAAGTTTCCCAGTTTTAACCCCCGACGCAAAAATGACGGGGTTTTATAAGCTTGACGTGTGTGTGTCTGTCTGTCTGTGGCATCGTAGCTCCCGGACGGATGAACCAATTTTGTTTTTTTTTTGTTTGATAGGTGAATTAGTCGGGAGTGTTCTTAGCTCTGTTTAGTGAAAATCGGTCCAAGACAGCTGCCGCCACAAAGCGGCGGATTACATATTTTTCGCAACTCCCTCAAAATGGGTATCAAATGCAAGGGCTTGACTAGTAGAGTACTAAACACTATGACAAATTTCAAATCCGACATGTGTGTCGGGGGTTTTTTAATTTTTTTGCAACATTTTCCATTGCTCCTATTGGTTGTAGCGGGGTATTATATAGACTATAGATGTTATATAACCTACAGCCGTTAGTGACTGCCTCGGTGGTGCAGTGGTGGCGTATGCGACTGCTTTGCTGAGGTCTCGGGTTTGATTCCCGGGTTGAAACAAATGTTTGTATGACCTGCAACTATTTGATTCAACGTTTGGGTATTTTCTATGTATGTATTTACAAAAAAAAGTAAATAAGTATTCTATCAGTCAATCTAGCTTTCATAGTACAAGCTCTGCTTAGTTAGCAACTAGATGGTGTTGTGTTATAATTCAAGTTAAATAGTGACCGGCCTGTTGCTGCTAAGCTGGAGGTCCTGGGTTCGATTCCCACCCAGGACATATAATTGTGTGATGAGCACGATCATTTGTTCTGTGTCTGGGTGTAATTTATCTATATTATGGACTAGCTGAGACCCGCGGTGTTACCCGCGTTTGTTGTTATAACCGCAGGCAACGCCACGGGGCGAAGCTAGTCTAAAAAAAGTAGCCTAAGTTACTCCTTATGCCATCAGCTATCTGCCAGTGAAAGTCCCGTCAAAATCGGTCCAGCCGTTCCAGAGATTAAACGGAACAAACAGACAGACAGACAAAAATTGTAAAAAATGATATTTTTGCATATGTACCGTGTAAACATACATATGCATTTAGTAAAAAGCGGTTATTTTAATATTACAAACAGACACTCCAATTTTATTTATTTGTATAGATTGTATATATGTATTTAGAAATACGTAAATATGTTTGTCAGCAGTCTGGTTACCATAGGCATACCAGGCTCTGCCTAGTTTGGGATCAGACGGCCGTGTGTGAGATGTGTGAAATTATTATTATAATAGTCAAAATTAACATTATTTATTTTAAATCACTTCAGAGGTAAGAGACTCACACGAAATTCTACAGGTCAACTAGTTTTGTATAAGCGTACAGACGTCGTGTAGCCTTCATAAAGTTTTTTTTTACAAAGTAGGTACCTACTTTGTAAAAAAAAACTTTCTGTTCTCAAGCCGCGGGATTATAAAGTACTAAATATTTCTGTTTTAGTTCAAACTAATTCAGTTAGGTGTTCGCAACATGGCAGTGCGCGGAGCGAAACTAACATTACTCCTAGTTACTATCAAGGTGTACAAGTTGCGCCGCCTAACCGACATAACTATCGCATTACCTAAGTTTTAATAGCTTGGAAATTGTACGATCTAAATAACAAACTAGTTTACAGTTAGTCGTTTTAGGTTCCCTCTTGAAATGTTATAAGTCAACTGAAAATGATATTATTACCTATATTTCAATTCATAATTATGATTAACAGCTTTTAATAGTGCACTGCTGGATATAGGCATCTCCTTAGAAAGGAGGTTTTGGCCTACTATACCACGCTGGCCAGACGAGTTCGCATGGGTTTGTTTCAAGATTTCCTCCTCGTTGCAGTGCT
Organism: Arctia plantaginis; assembly: GCA_902825455.1. Lineage (NCBI taxonomy): Eukaryota > Metazoa > Arthropoda > Insecta > Lepidoptera > Erebidae > Arctia > Arctia plantaginis. The sequence continues at coordinate 2,417,341 of CADEBD010000530.1, forward strand.
GCTGTTCTGCGTAGTTTGCTCCCTTAGTTGGCTCTTACGACACTCACGGGATAAATAGGGGTGGTGACACACACTGTTCTTAATCCGTCACCACACGGATAATTACATCAATTTTTTATTATATATTTCAATGAAATCAATTATAGCTCTTTTTAATTAGCTCGGACTTGAAAACGCACTACTTTCTAGAAAAAAAAAAATTCTAGATTATTTACAAGTGGAAAAAGTCGCCATACCAAGGGTCTCAGATATTGAAGTAGTATGCAAGACTTAGTAATCTAAATTATCAATTATTATAGCGTTACCAGTTTTCGAGAATGTCACATGCGTCTTCTGACATCTCCAGGTGACAATTAAGGATGACACGCTCTCAGCTGGCAGGTAACATAGAAAAACTTAAATATTTAATAAAAATTACTTACTCAAATGTTGAATTCAAAACTTTCTACTTCTTGATACAAATATAATATCTCATGTTTTACATCCCTGGTCGACTTGTTTCTACAGTAACACTAATAAATCTCTCAACAGTTCGGTTGACTTAAAGTCGTAATTTAAAGCTTAATTACAACGGAAACAGCATTAACTAACAATATTGGGTAGAAAGTGAAATAAGATGTCTCGTATAAGGCTATATGTTGATGTTTTCTGGATGTAATTGCTGAACAGGATGATTAGGATGTTTATAACTAAGTTACCAACTAAAGTTAATCTTTCGCTACGTTAACTTGCTAATAACATCATTAGTTCTATGTCTGGGTGTAACTTATTTATAATATGTTTGTACATATTTAGATACTAGCTGAGAACCGCGGTGTTACCCGCGTTTGTTGTTATAACCGCGGGCAATGCCGCGGAGTGAAGCTAGTCTAAAAAAAGTAGCCTAAGTTACTCCTTATGTCATCCGCTATCTGCCAGTGAAAGTCCCGTCGAAATCGGTCCAGCCGTTCCAGAGATTAACCGGAACAAACAGACAGACAGACAAAAATTGTAAAAATGTTATTTTGGCATATGTACCGTGTAAACATACATATGCATTTAGTAAAAAGCGGTTATTTTAATATTACAAACAAACACTCCAATTTTATTTATATGTATATATATGTATATAAGAATGTTTATCAGCAGTCTAGTTACCATAGCACAGGCTCTGCCTAATTTAGGATCAGACGGCCGTGTGTGAGATGTCTGAGGTTATTATTATTATTATAATTCCTAGTAAGGATGCTGATATTGATCTGGATACGATTTCGCATTGTTGGACACCTGCTGAGACAGTTGCCATGGCACACATTTTCGCATGACGTAAGTAATATGTTGCCATATGAAATACAACTTTTTAAAACTCTACAGATAAAACTTAAAACTATGGTCAAGTGAAGGAGGTACTGCTTCCAAGGGACAAAAGGCAGCAGATTTTAGTTACCCACGTAAAAGCTGAAGCTTTTATAAAACTGAAGAGTTTGTTTGTTTGGTTAAACGAGCTTATCTGAGGAACTACTGGTTTGAATTCAAAAATTCTTTAAGTGTTTGATAGTCCATTTATCAAGGGAGGCCATAGGCTATATAACATCACGCTATGACCAATAATAGCCGAGCATTAATGAAACAAGTTGCCAATTGGAAATTTATTCCTTTCGAGAGACGCAGTAAGCTAAGTAATAGATAAACCATAATTTTCCATAGCATAATGTCTCACTATCGATTTAAACAAATCAAAGGAATTGTACAGCAAATTGTTGCCACGACAATTCTTAGTTAGCTAACGAACTTTTTTATTTTTGTTCCTGTGCGGAAATCCCCTCGGATATCACCCACCGGTGGGGTGATTATGTCGGACTCAAACCGACCAAAAACCGCATGCCGTCTACCCTAGAAAGAAAATCACTGCCGGCCTGCTTCTGCTAGATTGACAGATGGCCTCACCTGTCACCCCCAGGCCTGCGCCTATGGAGGATGGAAGTCGTTCTGCGACTGAGAAGTCCTGAGTCGTCTCCGTTACCTGGGCCGTGCCCGGGACTGGCGGGCCGGGAGAGTTCTAAACCTCTCCCGGTCCCGCTCCACCATCTATTTCGCAAGCATAACTTGCTCGCAGAAGGAGACGGCGGAGTTCCACGCACTCTCGCTCCGTACCATGGCGGCAATCATACTACCGACCCAGAGGACTCCCACCCCGATGACAAACAGGAGGTCACGCCTCTGCTCCACCCACGCCGGGCATTGTGCCGTGCGGGCGTGTGGAAGGCTGTGTCCCAGTTATGGTCACCGCAGTGGTGGCACTCAGGCGGCGGCTCATGTGGATCAGACACAGGTGATCTCCGAAACAACGGTGATCACCGGGAAAGCCCGGTGATCACCTGCGTCAGCCGGTATGAGAGGGTTCTGTGACTCCTCTCGATCCAATCTTCCATAACGGGTCTTACCGCCGCAATAACGGCCTGCCCGAGACAATAGATAGCCTGACAGTGTTCACGATATTTATAGGCCAGCTTTCTCATTAGACAAGTTGTCTCCACAGATTTAGCGTTTAATTTAATTGCTCGCGACACAAACTTTAGAAGGGCCATAATGGCAAAGGTTGGGAGAATACTCGTATTTTGAAATTAAGTTAAGTGCACTTAATACATATTATAAAATACTTGCGCCTAGTATTATTCTAATGCCAATGTTGTCATCGGAAAAAAAGAATCAGACAGGCGCGAACGGTATCTAGGTACACACGGCAAACAATGACCTCGACGAAAATAAACTATAATTGCCAACTTAAACTATATTGGTTTCTGTGAACCCTATGTTTAGACAGCTGCCTTGTGACGTAGAACTCTAAAAACATACAAATATATATATTATGTCTGTTGTAACTTTGTTCACTGGAAATATTTATTTGTTAGCTAGCCACTTCTGTTAGCAATATACAGATATTGCTTGTAGGTAACTGTTAGTCTGAAGGTCGTTTGGTATTTAACAGGTATTTTGGGCTTTTAGAGCATCCGCCTTATCAGGGCCGTGGGCTCTATGCTCTGTTGACTTTCGTATATTTCTTTTTTTTTAAAGACAACTCCCGCATTAGGAATACATTCCTGTATCGCGGGGGACTTTACAAACATACATGAAACACAGAACACAAAGAACACCCACACAAAACAACAATTTGTGGATCACACAAAGTGTCGTCCCATGTGGGGTTTGAACCCACAACACTCGGCGCAGTAGGAAGCGGCGTGGCGATCGCTTAAACCACTACGCCACTACGAAATATATGTTAAAGATACAGCTTCTCTATGAGCACCGTTTCTACCAACCTTTTTGCATACAAGACATATATTGTAATTCTAACTTTGAGATAAAGTCAATGCAACTTTAAAGTCCCACTGCTACCACTATACAAGAGTATCAGCAGAAATGATCCAAAAAACACTAGATCGCAGAAAGGTTAAACTGATTTTAAAGCCTAATCAAATATTTATTACATAGAACTTAAAAGTCCCATTACACACTTATAATGTGCACAAGATGGCCAAGCATAGGAAGCTATGCGTAGGCAAGTCGTAAATAAGTTGTAATTCTAGTTTATTCACCCATATTAAAAGACGTTTATAATTGATCTACCCGGGCCTAGCGGGCCGGGAGAGTTCTAAACCTCTCCCGGGATCGGGAGAGGTTTAGAACTCTAATATCCTCCTCTCTCCTCCTCATATCCTTCGCAAGTATAACTTGCTCGCAGAAGGAGACGGCGGAGTTCCACGCACTCTCGCTCCGTACCATGGCGGCAATCATACTACCGAGCGAGAGGACTCCCACTCCGATGGCCATCACGAATAATTGTGTGATAAGCACGATCATTTGTTCTGTGTCTTAGTTTATATAAAATATGTATGTGGTATAGTAGGCCAAAACCTCTTTTCTAGGGAGCCTTGTCCAACAGTGGACTATTTAAGGCTGTTGATGTGATGTATGTGAGGTGATGTATGTATTTAGAAATATTTAAGTATGTTTATCTGCAGTCTGGTTACCATTGCCATGCCTAATTTAGGATCAGGCTGCCGTGTGTGAGAATATTATTGATCACGATGAAGTCTGATATTTTAAAATGTTACTAAATATTGTAACGAGTTTGATGGCGATAAATGAGTTTAACTCAGTGTCTGTATAACTTACAACCACCTTACAACCGATACCTTACAATAGATATTAGTATTAGATCCCTATTAGATAGTCTGTAGGTAGTTCATAAATAATCCAATAATAACAGAAAACCTATGTTGATTTATCATTTTCCTGTAAAGTCCAGTTCAATGACTTATTAGTAATACTGTTATTATTAATTATTGTAAATAATTAATCACTTATCTAAATTGTCTTATTACGTACATACAGTATACAAGAAATTTATTGTTGCAGTAACTGGAGTTCAAGGACACCATTCATTTCTGTTGGATGCGCATGCGCACAATCAATAAATTTGTCGTATAAGTTGAATCATTGAAAACAAACTTTAAAAAAAACGTACAAAATAAATTGTACGCTTTTTTTAAATTACGTAACGCATAGATTTAAAAAAAACTCATATTGCAGTATAGTAAAAAAAACTCTATTAAATTGAATTTTTTCGTGACCTTTTCAAATGTGTAGCGCCTCGCTCTGACGTTACAGATAAAAAAAAGTGTATGTGTCAGCTTCGACGCAAGGCTGGAGTTTACTCGTTAAGAACGATTCGGCTGCACACAAGTATACAAGTTATACACACACATGAGGTTGCGCACAAAAAACGTGACGAGGTTATTCAATCACAAAATTTTACTCTTCATATTTTTTTCATACCGGGCGCCTTATATGAAGATCTATTCTTAAGGAGTAAACTCCAAAAAAATGTTTAAAAACATTCCAGGTATTTATTTTCTTTTATGGGAGTAGTATATTACTAGCTTTTGCGTTAGTTCTCGTACCAAAAATTTTTTCCATTGCTCGAGAATATTTTTCAGTTTCTGGATAAAAGATACCATAGGTGTACGTCTTTTGTTGTATCCCTGGTAACTCAATTGGCCTGTTGGTCTAATATGTTAGTGACCTGAACTGCTAAGCTAGAAGCCGTAGGTTTGATTTCCACCCAGGACAATACAGTGTGAGGAGCACGATCATTTGTTCTGGGGTGTATTGGTGCAATTTATCTATAATATATGTGCATTTAAAAATATATAGGTCTATTAACTATTTGGGATCCGACTGCCAAAATGTTTGAGGTTATTATTATAATAAAAACTTGTATGTCTGTTCCATGACATGGATAACCAACCGATTGGAACAAACATACAGACGGTATGCAGCCTCATAAAATATCCACAAAAAAAATGTTTGTATGTAAATATTTATAGAAATACAACCCCAGACAGACGGGAGGCATAAGCATAATAGTAGACACAGGTACAGGGAATGTCCTTCACTCTTTCTCTACGAAACTTTTTGAGTATATATCATTCTATTCGGCAATTCTTGAATGCAAACAGGCCGCGACTATGTTAGACCGGATAGTGAGCGGAAGCGACACCGGAGCAAAGGCTCAAATCAATAAAAAGAAACCCAAAGGTTGATCGGTAGAGAATGCTTAAGGCATTAAGTCCGCCAATGCACCAAAAGTGCATGATGTATAAATAAATAAATAATTGTGAGGTCAATGGAAAACAGATCTATTCGAATGAAACAGGATTTTTACATAATTTGTTTTTTGAAGCCATATAATTTATTTGATACCTACAATTCCTTTAGACATTTGTTCCTGCGATCTAAACATACCCATGGCAGAACACGATTTGGTTGTGTCTCTGAATATTATATGTAGTTTTACACCAAAAAAAAAGCGATAAAAAAATACATAACTCCGTAATAGTTTTCGTGTAAAATAAAAATAAAAAACTATAAAATGGTTAATTAGACATAGACCATACGCCGGGGATCTTTTTCTTATTAACTACCCATTAGTAAGTTTTACATTTACGCTGATTTATGAGGTACAACATTTTTACTTTATGCTATAAATATTAAAAAACACAAAAATCTTTTTAAATAACCCGGCTCAAATCTTAGAAAGTACACTAGAACTGCACGTAACACAGTTCGCGGCTCACTTAAATCTATTTATTGACTCTTTCAATACCAATAAACCTTGCCTATGAGTACAATGAAGATGATTCAATGATTCACACATTGTGGACTTCTATAACGTACGTAGACCAGATACTACTAATAGGTAACAAGTAGATTTCGGGTTTTGGCATAAAATCAATTCTCGTCTATCAACCTTACGATCATGCGTTAACCTTTAAAATACACAAAAAAAACTTGCGTAGCCATACTATTTTTAAAACTTAAGAGCCTAAAAGTATCTTATTTTGAAGACAACAGCTATCGATTTATTAAATTTCTTTGTAACAATTCCTATTACCTACTGCAATTAAATTTTGAATATAAATGCTAATATTTTTTTTGTATATTAAGGTTATTTATTATAATTTGTGAATAAACATTTCCGTATTATCTTGGAATTAACATGGAGCTATGCTTTGGGGCGAAAATGTCAGTCATAGCACTTCTGTAGAAAATATTAGTCATATAGTTTTGATAAAGTTTAAAAAACTGGAAATGCCATTTTCAGGGGGGAAAAGATTCTGACTGGTTTTCATGTTCTAGTAAATTAACTAAACCTCAGTAAAGATCAGTCGTCGTTTAATACCGAGAGAGCGTTCATTAACATCTTCGAGTCTTGTGACAGGTCATACATATTATGTCAATGATATACGGATAGTTAGAAAATATTTATTTTTAAAAGTTAATATTCAGTTCATATATTGCAACTGTAATGTATCCTCTGATATTTCCTTGACGATGTATTTGAAAAATATACCATAATATAGGTACTAATTGTTTGCTTGCATAAATGTATTTTATAAAATTTGCATAAATATAGGTACGAGTAAGTATACATATAGATAACGAGATATTATCTCGTTATGTATATGTATATGCTCCCATCCTGAGGATCGCAGGGTAATGTTAAAACCCATACATAAATCTGACTTTGAGAATTAAGCTATCAATTAGTACAAATATTTTTAAAATCCAGTCCAAGAGATAGTTTATGTGTTCCAACAAAAAACCTACTTAGTTTTTTTTATATCTGTATTATACAGCCAACAACTAATGCGTAATTAGCATTTAAAAAAATCGCTCCGCAGCTCGCCTCCGCTTTAGTAAAGAAAGGCGGCCTTACCACGCCAGTGTCGACTGTGTTGCTACTTCAGGGCAGGCCGTTGGCACAGCCGTAGATCAGCCGTTCACCTCTCTTCCACTTTCTTATGTGACTAATCGTACGTTCTACAGTCTAGACAGTTTTATTTACTAATTTTATGAATAAAATACTCATTAAGTAAAACAAGTACAAATGTTCATGCATGAGATATACACAACTGTTTTATTCTTATTCAAATTTATGTGTATGCGAAGTATGGTATATGTACGGAACGTCTGTGTGGTGACGGATTAAGAATATGGAGTGTTACCACCCCTATTTATCCCGTAGGTGTCGTAAGAGCCGACTAAGGGATCAAACTCTGCAGGATAACATCACTGCAAACAGAAGGAAAACTTGGCCTTGAAAAGTTTGCGCTATTTTGAAGGATATCTAATTAATGTTCACGTACCAAACTTGTTTAGTCAATAGGAAATCACATGGTATTTATATCAAATATCAATTTGTATATTTTTGAACGCAAAATGTTGTGACATTGAATTTTTATTGAGTGCGTCAGTTATTTGTCATACTGTCGCCTGTGGCACATGTGATCCAAACATTGAAGGTTAGTGTAATATGTTAATTATTTAAATTATTATGGGATTTGGTTTGCTATGAAATGTTGTTGAATGCTGCAGAATTTTGGGGAGTTGGGTACTTTGAGCATTATCTTAGCGTTGCGGTGTTTTTATAATAGTGTAAGAATACTCTAAATATAATAATACATCATCATTACTGGTTTGGGTTAGGTTTTGTTTATAGTTTTCGTTCTCTTTGCAGTACTGTTGTCCTGCGTAGTTAGCTCCCTTAGGCGGCTCTGACGACACCCACGGGATGAATAGAGGTGTTGACTCTCCGTATTCCTAATCCATAACCATACGGACACTATATAACTTTAAATATATAACATTGTCTATATAATACATGCATAATTTCAAACTTAGCGTGTCATCGTTAATGTTGTTAACATTCTTTTCATGTATTCACAAAAGACGTTTAGACACAGGTGAATTAAAGGTCCACAGCCGAAAATAATTATATATATAACAATAGGAGGCTAGTCCATTGCTGCATTTGCTGTCAACCAAGCTTATCCTTGCATACGTGGGGCATACTGAAAGTCTCTGGATCTGGCCACTTACAATAAAAGAATGAAAAAAAAAAGAAAATGGAACTTTTTGGGAAAATGTTACTTTTTAATTTGCGGGACTTTTTAATTTTGTCATTTGTTTTTTCATTGTGCCGTCCTTTCGAAAATTGTGTGTCGCTATTAAAATTTAACTGGTAAACATTTTCGTTTAATGATTTTCGTTGTGGCTTAAGTCAACAAGAGAGTTGCCAGAGACTTCAATTGGCATTTGCTGATGAAGCACCATGTCGCAGCTCTGTGTATTCGTGGTTTGGAGAATTTAAACGTGGACGTGATCATCTCCATGACGAGGTACGTGAAGATCGGCTAGCGACTACAGACTAATATTGACGGCGTACGACAACTTATTGAAACTGACACGAACATTACTTGCCAGCAAATTCGTGCTTTGTTAGGTATTGGAATGAGCCAAGTGCAAAACATTTAACATGTGCATCTGAAGGTTCGGAAGCTTAGCACTCGATAGATACCGCATCACTTAACGGAGGACCTGAATCGACTGCGCGTCCAGTGGTGACAGTCATTGGCTGTCTATAATATTGTGACAGGTGCCAAAACCTGAGTGTACTGCTTTGAACCCAAAAGAAAAAGCCATTCGGCAGAGTGGGTTCTTTTGAACATTTGCGGACCAAAGTTAAGAAAAGTCAAAGCATTGGTAAAAAAATGGTTACTTCTTTTTTCGGCAAATCAGGACATTACACTGAAGTATCGCTTGAAGATCAAAGGACAGTGACTGCAGATTGGTACGTCAACACTTGCCCAGAGTCTTAGAAAAGTTCGCGAAAAGCGTCCTCGAAGCAATGTCCTCCTTCACCACGATAACGCATCCTCACATTCCGCTAAAGTAACAGAAGCCTATTTGAAGGCTTCAAATGTGGAACTGATGACGCATCCGCCTTACAGCCCGGACCTCGCACCCTGCGACTTCTTTTTGTTTTCAAAAATTAAAGACAAACTTACAACGTTTTACGAGCCCTGATTCAGTTGTATGCCAGTTCTGAATGCGTTCCATGAATCGTTTGTAGAGGTCCCCAAGGAAGACTGGTCCAACTACTTTGGTTCCAGCTAATGCAAAAATGCATTAATTGCGAGTGAATATACTTTGAAAAACAATAAATTCATCAGAATCCAGAAACTTTCTGTATGCCCTAAGTATTATAAAATGAAGTCCCCCGGCCGCGTCTGTCTGTATAAATGCGATTCAACGCGAACTCAAAAACTGCCGAACGGATTTTTGTACGGTATTAACTAATAGATAGTGTGATTCCGAAGGAAGGTTTAGGTATAATGCATGGTGGTTTTATATAAATTGACTGAAATTAATGATTTTTGTTGTAGAGGTCGCAAAAATGTTATGCTTTATAAACAAGGATCACGGTAACTGAAATCTAATTATTTCGAAGCTAGTTATTTCTAAAGTATACCGGTGACAAGAAAAATTTTTTTTTTTCAGACAAACTCTATAAAATTTTGCCCGGCCCGAACGACATCGTGGGTACCAGCTAGTACTAAATAAAAAGATAAAAATATTCACACACAAAATGTTACATTAAAGATAATGTGTAATGTATTCTATCTCATTCTCTCGCTGACTTAATCCTATACATTTATGTGTTTGTTTCTTTATCGTGACGCATTTTTGTTTCATCGAGTTTCAAATCACAAAGATTCTAAGGAAGCTTGACTTCAAAAAGATTTATAATTATTTCTGATTTAGTTCGGCGTTTTATAATAATTAGGTATATTTAATAAATAGATGCTTAGGAAAAGCGAGAAATTTTTCAAATTTTATTTATTGACGTATATATATACCTACGTTTCTTTTGTCAATACTTTTTTTCAGTTATCAAACTATGAATAATTTATTGTCAACTATCCGAAACATCTTTATAGCTATTCTGCGTATGTTCTTGACAAGGTTGAATAATTATTTAAATTAATTAATTTACAGTTGTTTATTGAAATACATGTATTATAAAATATAAAACACGCTATTAATGCAGTACCTTATCCATACCGGTTGAGAATATATTAACTATTGTATCAACAATTGTTTTTGTGTCAAGTTTGAATATATTAATTAGTGGCAGCCCAAGTCTTGAAATGATATGATAAATATTTATGTTTACTGAAGTTAACAAAGATAATGAGTTTCTTTCTACTTAAATTTTTAAGGTATAAGTAAATCCATATGTCCGTCTGGTGACGGATTAAGAATACGGAGTGTCACCACCACTATTTATCCCTATTCAAATATTCTGCAGGACAAGAGTATTGCAAAGAGAAGGAGTTGATACAAACCATATACCAACAGTGGACTATTAAAGACTGTTGATGATGAAATCCATATTAAGTTTATTTATTTTGTGGTTAAAACCTCGGTCTTTTAGAATTAAATCGAGTTGTGTATTAGAATTGTCTTTTCCTTTTTTTAAACCAAGAGTTTTCATTAAAATAGTTTGCTACCTTTTAAATTTTCGATTTTTGTGATAAACATATAACTTTAACTATTGGAATTAACAGGATCAATAGGTCTGAAGTTTCGACCAGGTTGCACTGAGCGTGGTCACCGGCTGACTAAACAGATTTGCAATTCCCACTGATATATATATTCATTCGTTATTGATCTGTGGATGATATTTAGGTAAAATAAAAAAGAGAACGCGAATGTTACAGAAATCTAAACTGTATAAAGTTTGCATTCATATTCTTTGCAAGCTATTGGTAGGACCAGCCAACACCAATTTGCACTCAGTAAGATAGGTTAAACATATTTTGAACATATTTATTTCCATTATAAACCCTTCATTTTATTTAGAAATGTCTATGTCATATAAACCTATTTGTATATATATAGAAGCTTGTCTTTATTTATTTTTAAGGAAACTGATTTTTATAAAATATGCATCAGGTGACAAGACATCAGTTTTTAACATCATCATCATCATCATCAACAGCCTTTACTAGTCCACTGCTGGACATAGGCCTCTCCTTAGGAAGGAGGTTTTGGCCAACAATACCACGCTGGCCAGACGGGTTGGTTGGCCATTTTTTTAACGTTCGGTACATATTTTCTTAGGCGTAGATAGAGTCGTGATTAAACCTCTATTTCTGTTGTGTCAAAATACATTTTAATTATTTATTTATTGCATTTATTTATACCGCTTATCTAATCAAGCAGTATAAATGCCAAGGTCATACTCTCTTCTTTACTCTTGCAGTGATATAACGAGCTAGAATCGAGATGTCTTACATTAATATTGAAAACATTGTGAAATCTATACCAAAAGGTATTATAATAGCAAATAGATACTTCATAACGGAGCGTGAACGATTTCTGCAAATGACTTTTATAAAGGAGTCATCATATAGAGCGATAGATTAGCTAGAGCGATAGAGAGATATATTGTTTTTGTTTGAATTTGAATAAAAAGTGTTTTAGATAGACATATTCTCGAGAAAGCGTTAAAGCTATTTATCGAAAAATGCTAGTAGATAATTTTGACACATAATATTTTATCAGTAATAATAACTCAACACATCTCAGACAAGGCCGTCTGATCCCAAATTAGGCAGAACATTTAATATAGTAACCAGACTACTGGGAAACCACTAATATATTTCTTAAAACATACATAATTGTAATTGTCCAAATCATGAGCATTATGCTCATGATTTGGACATCAAACTTCTGGCTCTACATAATCATCAGAATCATTAACCACTAAACCAAATACTAAAGCAATGATGCTGTTTCTGCTGTAAATTCTGACCTTCGTAAGCTTCATCTAATATCTATAACGAAGTACTTACTAGGGAGTATTAACCTCATCTATTTGAGCGCGTGGGAGGTAGGGTGCGTCGCACTCAGCCATACACGACCTCTCGGGGTCAAGGATGTTGGAAATTAACGTACAAGTTTTCCTCTACGGTATTTTGCGTTAGAGAATTGCCTTGTCACGATTTGGTGTTCGCTTTTGATACATGGTTTCCTGTGAGAGGTGAAATTACTGTTTTATTTCACAAACTATCTGGCTATGGCTGTTTTGCATTAATCTGTGTCTATAATTGAAGAAAAGTCTATGGTATTTTCGGATAAAGAAGCTCTTTAGTGGTGAGACAAGTATTTAACGTTGATTTAATAATTTTGAGTTAGTCGACCAAAAAATAAAAATGTCTTTTTATAATTATGATATAGGCTGGTAGGCTGTCTATAGTCAAGAAGTTTCGAGTTTATGCTTTATTATTGTTTTCTATTGTCTGTAAATTGCATTTGATATAAAGGACAACCTGTATCTGTGAATTTACTACTACTAATTAATATAGGCTGCATTAAGACTGTAAGAGCCGACTAAGAGAGCAAAATACGCAGGACAACAGGCAGATTGTTGATGTAGGGAATAAGGCAGCTTGATTGCATTAAGAAGCAATCGGATAGGGCCTGATTAGGCATGGTGTCAATTCCATATCCGACCTGAAATATCATGGCCGTCGGGGTGGTTTTTAGTGGAATCACCAAATACTCTTGGCTCCCGAGTCCCCGAGGAGCAGGAGATCCGACGAGATTTTCCACCCCACCAAGAAAAAAAAGTGTACTATGAAATAAAAAAGTACAATCTCTGCAAGAAACTCGTAAGAGCCGTGAAAGTAAATCATTCATCTTCGGGAACAATCAGTAGTGCTATTCACACATTCACAGTAGTGAAATTCGACGCTGTCACAGTGCAGTAGCGTCGAATTTCAAACGAACTTAGTTTCAAGTTCGACTCTGTGGCAGCGCAGTACGCAAAGCTGTTTTCTTAGAGGATAGCACTGCACATCACAGGGATACCTTACGCCGTTCTCTGTAATCGTGTAGCTATGCAATGATCTTATCTAGATTCCTAACAAAGTAGAGGAATACAAGATTTCATAATAAACAGTACGGTAGCCCATAAAATACAATGAAACAAATATTAATTTTACTACCTAAAATATTACAAAGTAAAATATCCATTCCATATTACAAAGTAATCATTGATAAATTCTATACTTTATCAATAATTACTTAAAACAAATAAAAATCACCTGTATGTATAACCTATCCATCACTATCAGAATGCATGGCATTTAGCTTACGTCATAGATAGTGGTGTGACCTTAAGATAATTATCGGTCGACGCCTCGTCTCCCGCACGATAAGTTATTACAACAAAGCAAGGACATCACTGCACACAGCCTATAAATAACATTTCTGTTTAATTATCTTCTTCTACTGATTGTCATTTATCGTTATTATTGCTAAACTTTTCTCCACCATTTTAACTTTATAAAATATTTAAATATGGTGTGCGGTTGTCACATGCGTAATTAATATTAGATCGATTTCCATATTTACTTGAATATTTCTGAAACCGCAGAAGCAGAATTTCTGTAACAGATGTCTGGGGTAAGCCAACGATTATTACGTAATATGGAAAATATCTGTCAAAGTATCTCACTATCTTTCTGCACCATTTTAAATGGTTGTGCAAGAATATCAAACTTCAACTCTAGACTTGTAAATATATCTAACTAGTTCCTGAATAAGTTTTTTTTAGATTTGGCAATCATCACATTTTCTAATAACAAATAAATATATTAATTATTTAAATTATAATATTGTGTTAATGTTTCCGGTCATAAAACAATGATTTCCGAGGTACTTTAAAAGCTATCACGTTGAATAGATAATCCATAAATAGGTGGCAGACAAAGCAACTCGTCTGGCGTATCGTACAAATGACCGCTCGGCCTTGTCTAGGCCATGATGACGCCATCTTGCGTGCGGATGAACTCCTTTTATTAAGACACAAAATTTATTGTCGTCTCGCTTTAAATCTAAGTTTCACTAATATAAGAAAGAGACGACACAGTTTTTGTGGCTGAATTTAATTTTAGAAAAATGTAGACGTCAATTTTTGTGTCGAGTTAGAGTAATGAACCAGTATGAAAATACGACCAATTAGATTAAAAATACTACTAATAAAGGATGAGTAAAGCTTGAGTAACATAACAAAACGCACGACCAATAACTGTTTCCATACAATGGCAACAGTAATGCTGCAACTAGACATGTTTTACATTGTGTAATTGGCAGTTAATTACGTTGCCAAGGCAACTGCAACGCTGTCTGAGTGTCTGATAGCGATAACTCACAAATGCCGGGGGGCAAGGGACTTTATTGGACTTTAATTGGTGCGCCAGACAGCACTGACTGATATCTATCCCTGTTCTCAATTTAAATTGAAATCTTTTAACGCTTAATACATTATTTATTTTATTACATTATGATGTCAAATGGATACTATACTCTGCACTGTAAGGTTTACTTTCGTTTCAACGGTAAATTGTGACTCACGCTAGTCTGTATTGTCCTCGTATGCAATAGGTTCCGAAGTTAACTACTCAGATCTGTACATAATACACTCATCTCGACCATTATCAAGTGTGTTGGCGCGACTCATTATTGGGAGCGGCGGACCAGTCCCGCGCGCGAAAGGCGAAATGCTGGCGGCCGGCCGGTCGCTACAACCGGCTCCGTGAAGGCCGCACGACGCCCCTCCCCACTCCCTTCTTTGAATTATGCTAGTGACTGGTTTTATCGATGGCTGTGTAATCTGCGCAACTTCGTCAATTTTCTGATAGCGATAAAATACATTTCAATATGTGTTTCATGTTTTCTATATGACCTAGAATCCGTTAAGACTAACTCAATAGTTAATTCGAATCTTTGTTGTGTAGTATAATGTGGTCATCATTATCAAAAAAGTCAAGTCGAAACTTCAATTCATTCAACATGTAAGTATGACGCGTATCGTCGCTATCGCGACCGAGCTTCGCCCTCGTAAACAGAATGCCAATGACACGAGGGGTCGAGTGGCGTATCGATAATAACACCACATATTTATCGCGCAGCACTATGCGCGTTCGCAAGGCCGCGCGACGCGTCTACGTCTCGTACATGTACACAAACACTGTTTCGAAACGTCGACGACACTCCACACTTCATTCCAAATTCGAACAGAGTTGCACGCGATCATTGTGTTGGTCTCATTGTATTATTTTTTTATTCATAATATTCATGCGCCGATAAAGCGAGTTTCTTATTGATTTTATTTTGGTCAGACTTGGGTTAGTGTTAGAAATTAAAATTTTATTAGGAGTCGTGTCTTTAAGACAAGTAGCATATTTAATGGATATTTTTTTCTTTTCAGGTTACCCAAGATGCGGGTTTTATCATCTAGCCGTAGACCTGCCCATTCACATGTGACTCAAAAGCAGACATCCTGGTCTTTTAACTCGCATTCTGCTAAGAAAATATGTAAATGGAATACGGACATCGCAAGACTGAATCATAAAGTTGCCTTAACAATGAGAGGCGACGCTAGATGATGCTACGTTTAGAAATTTTTACACATTAAAAACATTATGCGGAAAAGACATAATAGTTTTTAAAAAAATTCGAACAGTATTTTTGTAAAAATTTACTATAGACGAATATATATTTGTGTGTAGTGCTTTATTAGTGTAGTGAAGTAAACAAACGGTACAAAATTATCGATGCTGAGTGGTGATGTGTGAGTGTTGATTGGTGATGAATACCGCGATGACCAGTGAAGGTGAGGCGGTGAAGGTGGAGGGGGGACACGTGTCGGTCACCACTATCAGCATGTCAGGATCAGAGATAAGTAATGGTAAGGATTTAATTTATCTCTCTGATTAATGTAAAACAATATTTCGGGTTTACTGAATAAGTCCTCGTCGATGACAATCAATCTGTGGTTATGCTCTTGAAATCTATCTGTTGTTTCCTTTCTATTAAAACAATTGTCACATGTTATCTTATGGCATAAATATTATCTTGTAAACATAATGAAGTAAGAGGGTATTATTAACTAATTAGAATCTAATTAGCAGCGTATTATACTTTCGTAGTACATTTAGTAGGTATGCCGTAGGTAAATAATTTTCAAGGTAACGAACATACATTATTTAACTAAAATACACTTAAAGGTACATAAAAACACAGACTTTCTTTATATCTGTCGCGAACACCAAAAAATGAACCCAATGGCGAATCAGACTAAATTACTGTAAGAATTACTGTCAAGTCAAATAATTAAACTATTAAACGTCAAATATGTATATTTTGTAGAAACTTGTGAAATATTGAGTTTTGAAGTTATATGTAGCTATTGATTGATAAACTTAAAATAATAAGTAAATGGTTATTTACTTATTATTTTAAGTTAACAAATAAAAAATACTTAATGAGAAAATTAGTAGTAGAAGTATTAGTTTAAAACAAAAAGTTATTGAAATAAATAGTACAGGTGCGAAAAACTGGTATATCGAAAAAAAAAACAGGGAGTTTTATGGATACCTAACCAAAAAATAGGAGGTTGTAGTGTGATATAAAACGAAGAAAATAAGAGTAGCTGAACTCAAATTCGTTAAAAACTTTACGAGAAATTACGCTGTTTTTCTCACGATTTTTCGCATTTCATTTTCTCAGCTTGTGTGACTTGTAGGAAATCCGTTCGGGGCTTAAATTATAGCTTTTAATACTGCTTTTTGTAAAGTTATACGGAAACTTAATATTATTTTGCGACTTATTATTATTTTTATGACAGCTTATTATGAGCTTTATTTGTTTCTTTTGTTTTATTTTCCTAAATTAAATTCATAGTCAAATTCTGAGATTTTACTGTCCGGTTTTCGTTTCATCACATTTATTCTTAAATTACGTAACTAAGGTCAGTTTTATTTATATTTTTAGATAGGTAAGTAGGGATGTGTAGATGTTTTGTAAATAATTTGCAGCCAACATTTACTAGCCTTTTTTTAGAGAAAACATACATTTTTGTAGACTGTACTTTCTATATGGATACATATTATTATGATTTTATAATTTACTATTAAGAACCGGCATGTAAACTCTTTAAGACTGCGAACAAACAAATTATAATCCAAGCAAATTTTTTTTAATAAATTTTTATAGGAATTAAACTGGGTTTTCTAAGAAAAACATAAAAATCAACTTTTGGATAGGTAACACAATATGGGGTCAAACAAAGAACAGCATTTGTGCAAGTATACATTGTAGAATAAGTCATCCTCTGTGGCATTGACATTCTACCAGCAATAAAATTCGAATTTCATTGGATTTACTAACTGTGACAGCTGATCGATCAGGTTATTAAAAGTGTTAAGTTGGGATAGTTATATTGTAAGTGACATAATTTGAAATGAATTGTTATATGTATGTGTCGTAACTTATAATATTATTTTGCGACTAAATTTTTTACACAAAGAAAAAATTTAAACTCTATAATTTAAGCTCCGAACGGAATTCCTACCAGTTATACAAGCTGAGAAAATGAACGGCAAAAATCGTGATTTTTTCGAGATAATAGTGTGTTTTCTCGTAAAGCTTCACTAACTCCCATTTTCTTAGATTTTTCTTACACTACAACCTATTTTTAGATTTGCCATTCAAAATATTTTTCTTATTTTTTTTCCGAGAAACCTCGATCTTTCCTTTTTTTTATAACTTTCTACCGATTTTACAAAAGTTATTTTTTTAACTAGTCCTTTTACCTGTATTATCCAGTTTTTTTTTTTAAATATGAAGGTATCTTTATTTTATTTTTCGCCGCACATTCTACACTGACAGTCAATTGCCATAGAACATAACTCTATAGTTGGCAGAAACTCTTAAATTCTTTGTTCTTTTTCAAAATCATATCTCGTTCAAAAATGAATTACAGTAATATTGTTAGCATTACGAATTCTTCATTCTTACAGACTGAGATTAAAAGTAATTTAAGAAAGGAGTTATCTAAGGAGGAGGATTCTTGATGGCAAACACTGCTATGTTTCTAATATATTTTAATAGTTTAAATACTCTACAGCCTCTAAACAATAAGATTCTTAGCTAGAACAAAATTTTGTTGCGATTTTCCGGTACATTCCCAAAAAATGTAGATGGACTTTTTTTAAAGTTTGACCCAAAAATGTTTCAAAAAGACCTATTATTAAAGTGTACAACAGGTGGCTTACCTCAATATGACAATTGAGTAAATAGTAACTCTTGTCAAAAGTCAATAAGGTACAATTTTGAAAACGTGCACATCCGCGCCTATCCTTCATAATGTATTAAACCTGGCCGTAGCACGCGCCGCAAAATGTCTTCACGTGTAAAGCTTCGTTGACGTAGTTCTAGGAAGTTTAATTCAAACTAATACAACAAAAATAAACAATTTATATAGTACATTTAACTTTTAAATGATGAATAAAATTTATCAAGTAATTCTTAGCAAAAGAGAAGTTGGTTAGATTAATCTTTAAGTTTCGCATGAACATATGACAACTTGATATTTCTAATTTGACGTAACATTTTGCAGTCCATCTAAATTAAGAAGTGCCGTTTGACGTTTGATACTTTTGAAGCCGAATTAAATTGGAATTGGCGTAACTCGCACAATTTCTTAAAACTGTGGAATTATGAAGCTATTTTTATTTTATCACAAGATGATTCCTAATGACTAAATCTGAATCTTTTAAACAAAGCAAAATAACCAATCTATTTATATATACAGGGTTACTGGTTAAGTGGACATAGAAAATTTAGGGGGTTGTAGTAGATTTCACTATTAAATACTATATCCCAAATTCAACCAATTTCAAGATATTGGACTTTTTATTATTTTATAAAAAAAATGAATTTTTGCCTAAACTTATATCCTCAATTTCTTCTTTTTTTACCTGTTTTTGTGTCGTTGATACATTCTTTTAAATTTTCATTACCAAAGTTGTAGATAACAAACTGGGCTGAAGTAGATGATAATAGAAAAATTAAATAAATTAAAATTGATTTTTTTTTTTAATTCATTTAACATTAAAATAATTATAAATAATTGTAATTTCGTTTTTTTTTTGTCATTTTCGTTTCACAATTTATGTATACGTTATTATTATTTTCATTTTTTTTTAATGGTAATTTTTAGTTCTAACGAAAATTCTAATTTTACGGCATGTATTGAAATGGTTGAATGACATTTTGAATTATTTGATATGTATGTACATAATAATGTATGATGTTTAAGAATTTACATATACCTGTATGTTTACTATAAATAAATACACTACACTTAAAGCAAAATAACTAATATATCTGGGATATTCCACTCAGTCTAAAAATATAAAAGTTATGAAAATCACACTTCTGGTTATGATAAAGAAAAAGATTAGTTAGCAGTAGAATTGGCACGATTATCTACAGTTCTGTTTTCGTGTGCACGAACATTGCGTCCAACCGATTAATATTTCCATGATTAATTCAAATCCAAGGACGGGAGACCAGATTTAAATTATACAAATTTGATGTTGCCAAGTTTTTTATACCAGAGTCAATGTGAATATTATTTTTTTGTCACGTTTCGTCATTCTCAGGCTTTCCATTGAAGATTTGTACATTATTGTGCAAATTTATCTGAAATAATCATCATCATCATCAACAGCCTCTAGGAGCCCACTTATAGACATAAGCCTCTCTTCAGAAAGGAGGTTTTGGCCTACTGGCCAGACGGGTTGGTGTAGGGTTTGTTTCAAGTTTTCCTTCTCTTTGTAGTGCTGTTTGCTCCGTAAGTCGACTCTTACGACACCCACATTATTAAAAAAAAAAACCGTTGCAACACGGACAATCGGAATTATCTGAAATATTTAATTTAAACAAAAGGGTAGCTCTTTAACTTCTTCGGTTGGCCAATTTATGGTGTTTTTCAGTAGTCGTTATGTCATATTGTTGAGCTGATGATGGAAGGATCCTTGACGTTTAGGAGTTAGAAAATAACTCTTTCAAATATCTAATTATGTATTGACCTTGTTTTATTCTTCAAGATATTTGTTAGGTGTTTGTGTCAGGCTACACTGAGATATGTGCACAAGAGAGTAATAAATGAGATTGCAAAACATTTGGAAAAAAAAAGTTTGCTACGCAATTATTTTCATGTTTGTTACTTCAAAACTCTTTTATTTATGGGTATTTGCGTTTAGTCGTCGTTATGTCATGTTGCCGAGCTGTGATGGAAGGGACCTTGACATCTAGGA
Source organism: Arctia plantaginis (assembly GCA_902825455.1). NCBI lineage: Eukaryota > Metazoa > Arthropoda > Insecta > Lepidoptera > Erebidae > Arctia > Arctia plantaginis. Next base: position 2,437,908 of record CADEBD010000530.1, read on the forward strand.
GTTAGAGGATAACTCTTTCATGTATTGACCTTGTTTCTGTCTTTCAAGATATTTGTTAGGTGTCTGTGTTGGGTTTCAAAGATATGTGCACAAAAACCATTACTTATTTAGAAAAAAAAAATGTGGAAAGTAATGTGGAATACAATATATTTTCGGGTTTAAATGTACCATCTCACTACCTTATCTAAATAAAGTAACGGACTTATTAAACTATATTTAATATAATTTAACATACTACAGATTGTTATTATACAGTACGTAGTTTTGTAAATATTGTACTTACAAACATGCAAACATATCTTTGTATGTTTGTAAGTAAAATATTTACAATTAGTAAAATAGTACACTAAAAATGATAAAATAAATCCTTATAAAAAAAAGTTCAACCGACTTCAAACAATATTGGCAAAGAGCACTAAAAATTAAAAAATAATTACAAATCTAAGTAAAAAAATTATAATAAGTACCCTCAATTTAACAGGTACCTAACATTAAAATAGCAACAATCTCTTCTAGTCTGTTTGAAATCGGTACCAAGCCGAACAGGCTATTTTTTGGCTAGGCTAGGCCACGCCAAAAAACTATTTACATAGTGGTAGTTACTACATCCAAACAAGTAACCCTTGTTTTTGAAATGTCAAAATCCTGACCCGATTTTGCCACCTGAAGATTTATTTTCGTGACAAAAAATAGCATATTTCTCACCTTAAGGTAAAACTATAGGTATCTATTATAATATCATGAATCCGGAGAGTTTGATTGGTTGAACATGATAATCTCAGGATTTACTGATTCGAATTGAAAAAAATCTTTAATTGTTGTATAGCCCATGTAAGGCTATAGGCAATATAACATCACGATACGACCAATAGGAGCAAATCAATGAAAAATGATGCAAAAACCGGAAAAAAATAATCCTTTTGAGAGAGTTGATCAGACGAAGGTCAGCTAGTACAAAATAAACTTGAGAAATAATTAATGCCTTCCAGACCTATTTTCGTGATAACACTAATTGCAGTGACGGATGGCGTGAATTCGATTCCCACCCATGACATACGATGGTGTTATTACGTCTGGGTGTAATTTGTCTGAAATATGTATATGTATATATAGAAATATATAAGTATGCCTAATTGAATTCTAGGGGCCATAGTACAGACTCTACCTAATTTTAGTTATGATTATAATATTACACGTGCCTATTGACATATCGCCAAAATAGCCGATATGCGTGCGGTTATAAACGTAGCGTAATTTATTTACACAGAAAAGATAAACAATTATTTATTGATATAATTCTTATCTATTTATTGCCTACGTGAAGTGTGTAACGTAAATTGCAAAAATGCTAAACGAAAGGGGTATGCTCGTTTACTAAAAAGAAGAACGAAAGAAAATGCGTTGCGTACATATTTAAGTAAAATGGCACATGCCTACATGTTATATAACTGTTTCACAGTGATTACAAACACATCCATACGAAGATACCATATTTACATTTAGAATCAGTTTAATCTGAGCATACATCAACATTTATGGATACAGACTCACTAAAAAACAAACAGACACATTTAGTTTTCTTACTTGGGCATTGTCAAACCTTCTCCGTAGAGATCGGCGACCCTAATTCACTTTACTTATTAATTGTAGAGTAAAATAGCCAGCGAACGGTACTACAATATCCGCGGGCTATTTGCTGCGATTTGACGTCTTTTGTGTGACTGGTTTAATGGATACTGTATTGATCCCGACTCCTCTAGATAATTTAAAAATATATATCTTACAGTCCTATAAAATATACACATACAGACAGACACACATAAAATATACATATATATAGTCTATATATTTAGTGTATAGGCAATCCCTAAGGTAGGGGGCCAAAGATTTTAATATTGTAATGTTTGAAAAGAATAGACAGGCGTTCGATAGGCGTGTACTATCTTCTTTGGTTCTTAGCTTCTGTGACTTCGAATGCAAGTAGAAATCTGCCGCTGCCTTTAAATCCTGTGAAAAGTATGAGTATCGTTAGAGAGATATCTCTAACGTTTGTATTATTTCTATTTCAGGTCAATTCTCATACAGTTCAAGCGGGGTCCGCATCAGTGTATCTTCAGAGCCTCATGATGAAGACTCTACTGACGCTGAGATCTCCAAGATCGACTTCTCACAACATCAATACGAGGTAATTAACTGACTGTTAAGTAACCCATTCTTACAAGAATCTAGCGAGTCTGTTATGTAACTTAAATCCTCTATAGTTTATTTACAACTAAGAATAGAAACTACAAAAAGTGCAAAGTAAAGTTTATAGCGTTAACTTCCCGAGTCTCACCTTAAAATTATTTATTTGTCAACAAATTCTTAAAAAATCGCCCAAAACATTACCATGATTTTAGGAAATAACAGATGTATTATGATTATTACCTACTGAATAAACAAAAGAAAGAAAACGAACTAAGAAAAATCAGAGAGATGTTCAGTAAGGAAAAGCTAGAGTTATAACTATTTTGCTCTTTGCAATAAGAAGTATAAAATAATCATCAACAAGCCATTAATAATCCACTTCTGGACATAGGCCTCTCTTTACCAAAATACAATATGTCGCTAAATACAATTTAAATATCAATGAAAAATATACGTCAAGAAATACATAGTTGAACTTCGCGATAGGCCGTCTTTTATTCTCCTACTGTAAACAATTGCTAACTCTATAGAAAACCACAGACTAAACATACAATTATTGGGTTTCAGGTTAACATGCGTAACAAAAAGAAACGATCTGCGAGCGGAACGCACTGTGAACTACCGAATAATGAACGCGAGCGGCCCATGTCTTGGGAGGGTGAACTCTCAGACTCCGAAATGGTTATAGACACTAGTGTCAATAACGGTAAGTGGTCATTTTTTCCTGGGCAAGGCCTTTGAGTTTAGTATATTTATAATATTTGCCTGAATATTTTTCCCAAAGAAAGTCCCGTTATGGACATAATAATATGACAATCAGATGCAAAAATATGTTTTTCAAATAGTATTAGAAATTAGCGATTCAATAAAATCAAGCTCTGGTTTTATTCTCTGATGATTATAATGTCAATATTTCAATTTATTTTTGATACTTATATTTACGACACTGATAAAGATTATATGATTGTGAATGAATGTTTTTATTAATCGCAGACGAAAACAGCAGCTCCCTGGATCTCCAATCGTCACGAGATTCCATCGATACTCTTCGAAATGTGACTATCAAGACAGAACCACATAAAAACGATGGCTTCCAAGTTGTGGATGAACGTGTATTAGATTTAAAGTACAGCGCGCCTCTGCAACCGCACCAGAGGAGTCTTAGTATGAACAGGGTGGGTACCATCTGTACTAGTCTTGTGAGCAGTCAGTGATGCAGAAGTAGTGAGTTCAAGTTCCACACAGGATAAATAATTGTGTTATGAGCACGATCATTTGTTCTGGGTCTGGGTTTAATTTATCTATAATTGTAGATATTTAGAAATAAATTGGTATGTTAATCAACAGTTTAATCTTTTTTTTTTACGCGTGGAGACCCGTCACCCCACCGGGGTTTGCGGTGGGTGTTGTATCGGAATCGGACCGACTACCACCACATGGTGTGCCACTCTGCGCTTGTAATAGGAAGGCTCGGGGAACAGCTGTTACTAAGATACCCGGACCCCTCCTCCTCCCCCGAAACGGCCCGTAGCGAGAGATCCCCTCCGATGACTGCAATGAGGATTCGGCAAAACCGGCAAATTAAAAGCGTGTGTTGAGCCGAGTCCTCACTGCAATCGCAGTGGTGACAGGCGGGACTCAATTCCCTCTTAGCGACCGAGTGCAGGTACTTTCCGAAGCAGCCGTGCCCGGAAAGGACCTTCGTCCGTCAGCCATCCGCCGATATACTTCGGCGAGTACTTCCGCCTCCAAATCCCACGGGGGTGTTCCGGACAACGCGCACGCTTCCGTCGACACGGTGCGGTAACCGCGTATGTCTCTAACCGCCAATATCCTCTGAGGGCGCCAGAGGCGTCAATGCCATTTACTGGACAGCAGTTACCATAGTTCTGCCTAGTTTGATATCAGGCCACCATGTGTCGGATGTGATTTTAATATGTTATTTAAAAAGTCAGAACTCAGAAGGGCAAAATACTTAGCAGTTTTTTTTATCATATCATTAATTTTTATGGACTAAAAATATTAGCCTACGATGTTGGCCTCACTATGTCTGCTGACCTTGTTTAAAATATTTTATTTAATCTATTTCAGATATCAGTACTAACAGATGCTACGTCACTATCACTAACGAGAAGGCCGTCATCACCTACAAGCAGTGCAAAGTCCTTGGCGCTGAGCGACCAAGGTTCTGTTCCAATGCCACATGCAGCTCTAGACCAGGTCCACAATCTAACCATCAAGAAGGAGAACCAGCTGTCTGGTAAGCCACTAACCACTGGATTGTGTTATGAAAAATTAATTGATGTTTCACATCATCATCAACAGCCTTTATAGTAGTAGAGCTGGCAGCAATTTTTGGGTAGATATTTCAGGCAAGCTGAAAACTTGTCCTATACCTCCCCTATTATACACCAATACGGAAGTGCAAAACCTAGCTGGTGTGTAGCGGGGCCAAATCAACTCCTAATTTATTTTTCTGCCAAAAATATGTTTGAGGCAGTTTGAAATTTTTATATGTTGTAGTTTAATGTTAGTAGTGTGTTGTAGAGAGAAGAGTTTTAAGAGCTGAAAAAAGGGCAAGACAATAAAGTCGGCCTTTTTTGCCTTTGCCAGACGGGTGCAAAATTATTTAGCAAAAAAATATAAAAAATGTATTACTACAACAGGGTATCGTCCAGCAGTTAACTTTTAGGGGGTTGTCGATGATGATTATGATGGTGCAACTAGAAAATCCGACAAAGGTCCCATCTACAGATCTTGGATATCGCCTAGTATTTGGGTTGTGGAGGTTTGCCGGCAATCTCTCCACGTTATAAAATCGAAGTTCAGCCGTGTCGTAGCAGACTGAAAGTTGACTCCAACCTAGTTTGGAAAAAGGCTCGGAGGATGATGATGCAGATGAAACTTCAAAATTTTGTTATTTTACATATATCGTCACGATCGATAGAATAATGTCTGTTTTGAAAAAAATACGAAATTCAGTTTTTACTATATTTGAATACTACATTGTTTGAATATTACTACTAAATTCAATAAAAAATTATGTGCATTTTAGATTTTAAATTATTCAGTGTTTGTTTGATAGTCGCTCAAAGTAAAATGAAGTATGTGGTTTTTCTAGAAAATTGTATTATTATTACTTGTTATTTTTATTGCAATTAAAAACAAACCCTATTTTTCACTTGTATGCCAATTTTCATGATTATACGTTTAGAAATAAAAAAGTTATGTCAAAAAAATACCATAATTATTTGAAATGGCGGCCCTATAAAGTTCAAGAAATGTTAGATTCGACACTATTCTACGACAATGACGATATACTCTTAAAATTACTTCTTATCATGTTTTTTCTTACATCCATAGAGCTAAAATGTGAGCAGTCAGTAGGCATGGACAAGCTGATCGGTGCTTTACACGGATCACCGCTCCTGGGCCGTCTACCTCGCGTCCAATCCAGTGCCAGTACTGATTCGGCCGTACACTCAATGTATACACACAGGTAAGCCTAAATTAGAATATTTTTGCCGTTATTTCAAAAAAAGAAGTGAAAAAGAAAATGAATAACTCAAATAGTTTCAGAATTCGGCGACAGTTGAATAAACTATAACCATTAAACGGGCTTACTTTCAGGTCAAGATGGTGCAAGACCATTGTTGTGAAGTTACACTACCAAGGTCGATGTGTAAACATTCACACACATGTGATGATAATGATGATGATGACGTGTGCAAAAAGTAAACTTAAAAGTCAAGATTATTGTTTTTAGAAGAGTAAATAACTTAACACTTTAAGAATTATATCTATAACTAATCATTTCGAAGGCTTAAATAATGCCTTTTGTTTTCTTTGCTTAATGTGGTCCATTATGAGGCTGTGTTATATTACACGGCTATCTGATTCCAAACTAGGCAGAGTTTGTACTATGGTAACCATACAGCTGTAAACTTAATTATATTTTATTAAAGACAAATATAATATGGATAAACTACACCCAGACACAAAACAAAGATCTGTGGTTATCGTCTGCGGTATTTCCGGACCGATACGACCTTCAAACCTTCAAGAAAAGAGCGTACTCCTTCCTAAAAGGCCGGCAACGCGTTTGTGACGCCTGAGTTGTAGACGTTCATAGGCGGCGATAGTCACTTTCCATCAGGTGACCCGTCTGCTCGTCTGCCCCTTTAACATAAAAAAAAACAAAGGATCGTGCTTCTCAAGGTCATCTTTTAAACCGAATCAGATCGATGCTCGATCGATCGATCGTCTTAAAATTTGCCATTGTATGTGTTGATCTATCTATGACTTCAGAGTATTCATAAGAGAGAGAAAAAAAAAATTTTTTTTTATGAAAGAAATAAATTTTAACTTTGACTTTGAATCATCAACTGCTGAGCTAGACGGCTTAGCAGTTAGGACCACTAATTACTTGAATATTTTTATTACAATCTTAGTGAAATGAAAAATTCTCAAAATTAATTTAAATGGTTATTTTCATATTTAGAATTTAAATTCTAAATATGAAAATCACCATTCAATAACCAAATCGAAGTGCAACGAAAGTTTTCTTTTTATCCAGCGTATACAGCAGTCCTTCAGCCAGTCCAAGAGCGTCCCGCCATTACACACCTTCTTTGTCGCGTAACAATAGCGATGCCTCACACTCATCCTGTTACTCGTATAGCTCAGAGTTCTCGCCGACACATTCTCCAGTACAGGTAATATTTATTTCTTACATTAAATTAGATCGAATGTTTGATATTTGAACCTACTTTAATATCTTCAACTGAGAGGTCATCGAAAGGCAAAGTTGTTTCGTTCGAGGCCTCAAAATTGCTTGAGTCTTCAATGTTGACGAACTCAAAAACTTAAAACAACAATACTTTATTATTAGATTTTTACATAAGAATAGGTAGTTAAACAACCTATTGTTGACCTTAAAATCAATATAATTTTCCGTTGACTCAGGGTCGTCACCCAGGGCTTTTATACCGTGAAGCACCGGCAGCGTACGACACAGTGCATGACGACGAACCTGACGCTCCAGATGATAGGCTTCATCATCACCAGGGTATCAGTCGGCAACAGCTTATAAATAGGTAATATATTTCTAATTATGCACATATCACTTCGCGCAAGATTCATTTTAGCGCCATACAACTACTGCCATCTTCCTTAACTGGCCAATCGAAATGAGTTTTTAATTGCGAATAGTAACATATGTCACTAATAGAGTCGAAATTCTCGTTGTCGTTAACTAAAATAAGGTGATTTAAAATAAAAAAAAATATAATGTATTAATGAACATTTTTCTGCCCACAGTCCGTGTCCGATATGTGGTGACAAAATCAGCGGTTTCCACTATGGGATTTTCTCGTGCGAATCCTGCAAAGGCTTTTTCAAACGTACTGTACAGAACAGGAAGAATTACATGTGCCTAAGAGGCGGGAACTGTCCGGTCACAGTCACCACCAGGAAGAAGTGTCCAGCTTGTCGGTTTGACAAGTGTCTGGGATGTGGAATGAAGCTTGAAGGTACATTATACTTTTTAACCGAATTTACAGGATAATTTTAGTCGGTTATGCATATTATCATCAGCGGAGATAGAGACATCCATTTTTTTTTTTGTAAAATAAACTTGTATAATACATAATATGTAGGTACTCACAAATTTGCCACTTTGCCTTTGTACATCATAAATAAATATATTGAAAGTATCATTTCGTAAACATTCGATTTCTGAACAGGATAATCTCAACTAAAATAGTGTTTTAGAGTTCACTCTTTGAAGAATGATACAGGCTAGTAGCTTATAACATAATGCTACTCTTAGCTGCTATGTTGTAATGAGGGGGAGGAGGTAAGCTGCGAAGTACTGTCAATGACTTCATTGGTACACAAATAGATGTTTCGAGTTTATTGTTTACAGCGATTCGTGAAGACAGAACACGCGGAGGTCGCTCTACGTACCAGTGCTCGTACACGTTGTCAGGCGCCGCGTCCACTGGCTCCTTACTGTCGGCGCACGCGCCCACCACTCTGCGGCACGCGTCTAGCCTCACTTGCGTATGTACTATTCTCTACCTTGTGGACTACTCGATAAGTGTCAAATTTGTTTGTAGTTGTATATTGATCTTGCTATCTATAAAGTCAGATCCCTTGTCGTGTTGTGTCGTGAATCCCAGACAAGACGAAATCATATAAATCTACAAACACCTGGTGACAATATACAAGGTGGTTTTATAAGCCGAGGGGTTAAGGAGTAGACGGTCACCTGATGGTAAGTGACTACCGCCACCCATGGATACCTGCTACTCAAGAGTCACAAGTGTGTGCCCCTCTTTCAGTCTTGCCCTCTAGAATCAGGTCGAAAGTTTCAGTAAAAGATTGAAAATGTGGGCATGGATAACACACCTATATTTCGCAAATAACGTTTTTGACACTACTGTTTTCTATCGGGGACATTTAATAGACAATATTATGGTGTTACTAAGTTATTTTCTAATAAAACGAACTCGTTACTAAATTAACCGCTCCAAGAGTCTTACTCAGGTCCACGGCAGCATTCAAAGTTAAGTGCTCATTTGTGTTAAAAAAAAACAAGAGGCATTTATAACATTGCATTTCGTTATATCCATTTTCTTTTAATAACACACAATTTAATAGAATGTTAATAATGTTTATAGGTAAACGGCCCGGGGTCCTATAGTAGCAGAGGAGAGTCGAGTAACAGCCAAGTAACGCCGGATATACCGCCATTATTGCAGGTAAGTAAAACTTTCATTATGTATTTTTCTAATTATGGTTTTCATTATACAAATCTCATTTCTAATATTTGGGTATAGCCTAAATATCTTCTGTTCTTTTGTCTATTGTTTTATTTGTTTTTTTACTTCAAACAAAAAACTTCCAAATGCACCTACTACTTCAGGTTCCTTTTAGCGAAAATAATATTATTCTACATTTTTAGGCTAAAAGTTCACAATCGGAGTACCTAGTTATAGCAATGAAAGAAATACTGCCTTAAATCTATCGAGGAACCCTTAACCACATTGAAATGAACCAAAATGTATACTTTCTAGGAAATAATGGATGTGGAACATCTATGGCAATACAACGAGTCGGAACTCAGTCGGTTGGGCAAATCCACGGGCAGCCCCTCCGCCAACCCGCTGTTAGCCGCCAGCGGCATCACCGCGCACAACTCCAGTCCAGACTTCTTGGCCGATCTGTGCAACATTGCTGACCACAGATTATACAAGATTGTCAAATGGTGCAAGAGTTTGCCACTGTTTAAGAATATATCGGTAAGTACCGGTATTTTGCAGTGAATATTGGATTTTAGTTTTTATGATAGCGGTTAATCAGTTAAAATAACGGGATTTCAGAAGAGCTGAGGTTTTCTATTGAAATGTAATGAAGCATTAAGGGCTCTTCAATGCGTTCTTAAGCTTTTCTAATCGTCTTAAAACATCTCTCTCCATTCTAAGCTGCAATTATTAAACGGTATTCTGAGTATCTTTGTATATCAAACTTAGTTTTATTACGTACATTAAACATAAGATTATCCAAACAGAGAAGCTAAAAACTGTTATTCTTACCGATGTTTAATACCACTTGAGCGGCAGTATAAAATTTAATAGCCCGGATATTGGTTAGCCCAGGTACGAGAACTGCCATAACTGTTCAATAAGAACTTACTAGAACAAAATACAAATAAATTGGTGCAAATTGGACCATTTAAAATTCATGTATCGAAAATTCTTTTGACTGATTCTTTCGGTGGTGCAGAGGTAGCGTATGCGACTGCTTTGGTGTAGTCTCAGGTTCGATTCGCAGATCGGACCAAATGTTTGTATGATCTGCAAATATTTGTTTCGGAGTTTGGTTGGTTTCTATATATAATAAGTATGTATTTACAAAAACAAAGTTTATAAGTATTCTATCAGTCAATCTAGCTTTCATTCTACAAGCTCTGTTTAGTTTGAAACTAGATGGCGTTGTGTGTCAGATGTCCGAAATATTATTATTAGTGTTGGTTACGTTATGATTTCGCCAGCAGAAGAATTCTTTTCGTGCAATCTGGTTATTATATTGTTATTCTTTGCACTCGGTTACATATTCTCTTGAATATTTTGTACATTACTCAGTTCCCGGTTCTATGCAAAACAATTTTACTCAAACTAAACCGCGTATTCTTCTTCTGAAACTTGTCATTTCAACTGCTTATGTAACTTTTTGTTTACAGATCGACGATCAAATCTGTCTGCTGATAAATAGCTGGTGCGAGTTGCTGGTGCTATCATGCTGTTACCGGGGGGTGAGCACACCGGGGGAAGTCAGGGTCGGAGGAGGGAGAGGCATCACGCTACAGCAGAGTGCTAAGTACGTTTAACAAACAAACATTGTATTTTTTTTTATATAATGTTATTAATATAAATCATTTAAGTAGATTAGACATTATCCGTGTGGTGACGGATTAAGAATATAAATAAGAGCCGATTACGCATGAGAACAGCACTGCCAAGTGAAGGAAAACTTGAAGCAGGCCCAAGGAGAGGCCTATGTCCAGCAGTGTACTGTACTGTTAAAGGATGATGATGAAGTATTATATAGGATTTTATAAGCGATTCTCAAACTCTTGTTAGCGCCTCTTGCCGCCTTATCTCTTCTGTGGGGCTAGCGTCGATCCCGTACATGATTTTCATGGTTTCTACTGAATATTTGTCATCAGGTTGGGTTTGACACCTTGCATAGAGCGCATGTTGAGCTTCACGGACCATTTGAGGAGACTACGAGTTGACAGATACGAGTATGTCGCTCTTAAGGTCATCGTACTTCTCACTTCCGGTAAGTTTATATCTACTATTCAATATTTATATTTATCTTAAATATTTAAAAATAATATTTATTTTCGGACAGTGATACACACAACGCCATCTAGTTTCAATCTAAGCAGAGCTTGTACTATAAAAGCTAGATTGACCGATAGAATGCTTATATACTTTTTTTTTCTAAATACATACATATCTCACTTCGAAACAAATGTATAAAATATAACAATAAAATATATAAATGTCTTTTCGTATAGACGCGCCGGATCTCCGCGAAGTGGAGAAAGTACGAGCATCTCAAGAGAAAGCTTTAGCTGCGCTACAAGCTTATATCGCGACACATTCTCCTGGAACTCCTGCCAAGTTTGGAGAGCTGTTGCTTCGTATACCTGAGCTGCAAAGAACTTGCCAGGTGACAAATGACTTTAATTTAAATTTTAAAATATATATCGTAAAAAGATAGCGTTAACACTTATAGCGAAATGTTCAGCTAAAAATGTAGCTTCTGTTGTGGAGTTATTACATTATTAGTGGGTCATATTTGACCCATTGTAAAAAATAGCAATCGTTTGTCATTCCCATACTAACCTTCCTTCCTCCGAACCTTTTCCCAAACTAGCTTAGGGTCGGTTTTAAGTCTACTACTATACGGCTGAACTTCGATTTAAAACTAAATTGGTAGTAGTAGTAGAATCTATCACTTATTAATTTCACTCCTTGTTTCTTTTGCAGTTTTTCATGCAAGTCGGGAAAGAAATGTTGAATCCTGCCAACAAAAGCAAAGACGGTGATGGACCAAGTTTCAACTTGCTCATGGAACTTCTACGCGGCGATCACTGACCTGGACATGTCTGATCTTAACGCAAAGGTCACAGTTAAGAAGTCTTCGATGCCCAAGGTCAATACACCTCAACATAACCTCTTAGGTTATGCTTTAACGTCATTCATTGCTCAAGAAATAATTAAGTGAATTCTCTCTACAATGACATAAAGGACTGAAATGATATAACCTCTATTTTATATGTTTTCTATACGATATCATCAGTCATTCAATCTACCTAGTCTATGTATGTTATAATGTATTTTTTTGACCGCCATTATTACAAAACAAATAATGTCAACTTGACATAGACAAAATTAAACATGGAACATGTAATGACACTTTTTGGCCTTGATTAACAAAGACTGCGTACAATATCATTGTCTAAAAAGTTTTATCATTATCGAATTCGATAGATAAATCGTATAGTATATACATAATATAACTTTTTATTCATTGTATTTGATATTAAATAATATTTTTTTGTTTTCAACACATCAAAACAGTGCCAACATAGCTAACAATATTGCATTTAATTTACATGTCAATAAATATTTAGCTCATTAATAAATAGTTCTCAGAATATCTACTTGAAGTATTTTATAAACATATTATTATACAAAATGTAGCTTAGGGCAACAACTTGTGTCTTCCGAAAGTCGAAGTCTGAAGTCCATCATCTGCCTACCCTTATCCCAATTTTATTTGTTTCGGCGTAGTATGTATGATTCTGCCATTCTACGCTATCATTCGTCATCTCACTGTTTACTCCCTTCCCAGCCATATCTTCACTCACAGAGTCCATCCACCTTTTCTTTGGTCTTCCTCTTCTCTTGTACCCTTTAACTCCCTTACCTAACACTTTCTTCGCTACATTTTCCTCATCTCTTACATAATATGAGACTAAAGATTATTCTGAATATTAATATTTTTCTGACTTCAATGAATTAACAACATCTTGTATCAGGGTAACTTCTGAGTATCGTGATTTCATTTGCAACCAATTTTCATTCTGAAACGTGATATATAAGTACCTTACACACACTAAACAAGTGCTTAGTGGCAGTATTGCCAATTCTTTAACTTGTTTTTCTACCAAGTTTTGTTTAACATGAAATCTCCAAGTGACTGGGTTTGATTTCCATCCGTATTTAAAAAAAAACGTATTAGAATCATTTCGTACATAAAACTTAAAAGGTTTTGGCCCAGGCTTTAAATGTTTAAATTTTGGAAAAAAATCACATGCGTTGCCTTGAGCTAAAATTCATATAAACTATTAACACATACTGCCACAGCAATTTTTATGTGTAATTTTAACCTTGTATTAAGGACGCATTTGGAGATGTTACTGATTTGAATGACAAAATAACTTATGAATGATTTTAGTTTGATGATTATTTTCAATGACTATAACATAGCTTTTGTGTATTTAAAATATGAGTTTTTGTGTTTTTATTTTAAATAATAACCAACAGAGAGATGCCTTACTCTACAAGGATACACTGATGATTATAAATACCTATTTTAATTATTATTATATATTTTGCAGTTCAAACAGCAACATCGCAAACACAGTCTATAAAGCGAAGGGCACAATTCACGATTAGTTAATCTAATGTTAATTAGGCTAATCGAAATTAAGTGCGATTTTTATATGGCAGCAATAGCTTTGTTTTATGTAAGGCTGGCTTTACATTTAAAATTAAAATTTAATCTTAAGCATTTGAAAATTAATCTTGCCTTTGCATTTTTATTGGAAAACGTATTTTTATATGAGAATTATTATACAAGTCAAGTATAATTATAAAGTGAAATAGGTGTTGTCATAAAAAAATATAAAACATACCTTTATGGCACATAGTTGTAACTTTTGAAGGAACAGCATGTTTTTGGTCCACCGCAGACCACACTTGAAACTATGTCTTTTGAATACTCAATTTTTTATTTATAGCTCTTCTATAATATAATCTTGACATGAATGAAAAAATTGATATATTTGAAAGTAATTTTTTTTTTTGATGCACCAACTTTAATTATTTTCTGTCGATAATTTTTGTTCAAAATCATGTTAGATTACATTGCTGGCTAATATGTTTGTAAAATTAAAGTTAATGCGTATTAGTTAGTTATGGACAACGAATCATATAATTTTACCCTGCATGGTAGACCAGTTTCGTCTACTTTTACTCTTGAACTTTTATTGACAATGTGAATTTGTTATGAGACGTAGAGGAATTTACGAAAATTACAACGATTTTTACCTATTTTGGTATTATAAGTTTTTTATACATAGTAGGATACTTTGGATTTATAAAGTGAAACGGTCTGTTTCAATATGAACCCGTTTATATATAAATGTGTTTGTAATCATTGCCATTTTGATTTAGTTACTTAATGTTAGTTTTAATGTTGTTAATATGTGCAGCTTAGTGTACGAGTGTAGGAGTTTCCTGAGGGTGAAACTTTCAGGATTATATCTAGAGTAGTTTTAGGTCAGTTTTTATGAAAAACTCATTTTTAAGTTATGATTTATTTGTTCTTAAATGCAATGATATCTATGAATACAATGATATCTATGTATGCTATAAAATGAGCTCTGTTCTAGTAGATTCTATATTATTATTTTTTCATTCCATGTTTAAATAATATTTATTTCTGTAAGTAAATCTTTTCAGCTATTTTTACATGTCGGACTTTACAGCTAGATGATTAAATTTCGAAGTGCCTGTGTTTTAGTTATACATAGAAATTATTGTACTAAACAATTAATTTTATCAACATGCTTTTTGTTCGGTTGCGCTATTCGTGTGGTGACTGACTACTGGAGTGTCATCACACCTATTCATCCAATGGGTGTCGTAAGAGCCGACTAAGGGAACAAACTACGCAGGACGACAGCACTGCTAAGAGAAGGAAAACTTGAAACAAACTCTATACCAACCCGTTTGGCCAGCGTGGTATAGTAGGCCAAAACCTCCTTTCTAAGGAGAGGCCTATGTCCAGCAGTGGACTGTTATAGGCTGTTGGTGGTGTTGGTGAAAAGTACAAGCACCACGCATCTGAAAGTGGATACGACTGACTGTTAATCCATGCAAACAGAATAGAGTAACAAACCATATACCAACACGTCTACAGCGTGGTATAGTAGAACAAAACCTTCTTTCTAAGGAGAGGCCTATGCCCAGCAGTGGACAAATTAAGGCTGTTGATGATAATGATGATTTTTGTTCGGTGTTGGTGCAATACTTAGCATAAAGTATCATGGATATTTTTATAAAGCATTTTATAATATTATTCAATTATTTTTATTTTTTCTTTATGCTGTCATTGCACAATATATTTTTTTTCGAACTGATTGCGTCAGTTTTATAAACCAGTCATTCACTGCCGATTTATATAATAAGAAATTGCTGTAAGCAATTCTGTATTTTTATTGCAATACTTATTATTTTTATATAAAGAATATATTCTCATTTAAGTATATTTTTAGACTTAGTATTAAATTCAGTAATATAGATAATATTATATAACATAGAGTTGCCTTAACATTGAATAAACAATGTTACTTATTTAAAATGTGTTGAGGTAGCTAATCCTGACAGTTTTATTACGAAAGAGTTCTAAGTTTTTTACGGGATGTTTAAATTTGAAATTCAGATAAATGGAAGATCGGATGATAAGAAGGAATAAAACCCTTTACAAAGCGAGTTATATTTCGTAAGTAAGCCCGCTTCGCCACAATAGTAACAATAATTATAAAATATACTCAACGTAAATATGATTTAGTGAGTACAATTCATGACTCGATTAGATATTTAGATTTATTTTAATTTTTGATGTAGGACCCGTTGCAATCAACCTTCTCAACAAATTACGTACTACATTCCATATAAACGTACGTGTCTTACTTATAATGGCATAAATATATATATCCTCTTTTGTTCAATGGTCAAGTCCCAATAAAACGAAAGACGTAAAACAAAGAATAATATACAATATAGTACGTAGAAATAAATATAAGACGGGCACAAGTACTTCAGTTAGTTTAGTTAATATATCAGAGCTAATAGTTTAGAATGAAATATATTTTCATATGTGCCACACAAGTATGTATTAGGACATTCACAATAAATACTCAAATGTGAATAATATGTAAAAAGAAAGAGAAAAAAAAATTAATAATAGCAAAGTGTGTAGAATACCTAATTAGTTGGCAAAAACGGGCACCGAGGAGTCACAATCGTGAACGAGTGTTGCCAACTCTCAAATCGTATATTTTTAATTATTTTCTCGCCATGTAAAAACCATAAACACAGACGATTCAGAGACGTATTACTGAATCGTCTGCCTGGATGTTCGTTTTACTATGTATTTTATAAACTTTGTCGAAAATACTTTCAAAAAGTTGTGTAATAAATCAATTATTTGTTATCTAGGTAGTTCAGTCACTGATTGTATGAAAACATCCATTGAAAATAATTGAATACAATCGAAATAGAACCCAACAAATAATTGTTTGATTCTATTTCGATTGTATTTGGAGGAATTTAGATTGTATGTGACTGCATTTTTTTTGGTAATATTTTGTCAACAAAAATAAAGCAAGTGGCATCTATTTGTAGTTATTTAGACTCTTTACTGAACTGATAATTTAAGTACGCTAGATTATATTTTTATATTCAGTAAAGTAACAGGTGTGCGTGAACCGATGAGGGAGGTATGTTCGAGGTCCTAATAATTTTTATATTAAAAATTACAAGGAACGTAAGTTTGGTATGGCGTCCATGATTCACTGTTATTAATATGCATAAGTATTATAGTGATATTGTATTCTTCTTTATTTTGTAGAATTATAAAGTTTTTTTTTATATATAGCGCAAAATGAATAAATATGATTTTGATTTATAATTGATTTGTATTGTATTATTTCTATTCCTAGATAGATAAATACTCGCAAGATACATAAATGACAATGAAAACTAATTATAAGTAGTTTTCAGAGTTAATGTATTATGTAGAAGGTACCCCTTGGTAAAAAAATACATACCTACAGGCTACAATTGTACGTATCTTACTGACCTGTGACTAAAATAAATATATAAAACGAGTATCTTAAGGACGACCATGAGGTACTTACTATCGGGGGCTACAAACAGTATCTGACTGAGTCGAGTGAACCTACATATACTTGGAATAAGGTTAGATAGATTACTACGAGTATTAAAGATTGAATAATAAATTTAGATATTGTTAAATTGAAATGATATGTAAAGTTCTAACTTACGGCCTCAGTTTTACCGATCTCTCGCAAACAGTAGTGTTCGTCTGAAGGCAAGATACGTACTACAGAAAATTTACCCATGGTATCCCCAGGGCCACGGGGCGGTTATCTGTGTCTATAAATATCGCAAACTGTACCCCTCTACTCTCTTTTTTTTTTCTTATAGGGAGGTGGATATAGTTTGTTATTGATGCTCAATCTTCCCAAACCTGAATCTCTATAGTAAACACGAAGGTGCTACACGAAAAATGTCTAATATTTTTATTTAACAAAACACGGAGGAGATTCTTAAGTAGGTCAATTTCAATAATAAATAGGCGATGAATTATTGTTCACTCACTGAATTTTAACTGCAATGAGAATACAAAGGAGACCCGTAGTTGATCCGGAAGCTATTCGAAGAAACTTTTTAAATGGTTTGATTTAGATACTTCGTGTTTGGCTTTATTTATTGTAAATTGTAACAGAAATGTTTTTGAAAAATAATAAACCACAATCTTCTACACTTACATTTAATAGCTAAAAAATGTTTGCCGGTTTAATAAATAATACTAGGCCTCATAGGTTTGTAAATGATTCCCTATCAAAACACGCCGATTACATATATAAAATTTACCTTATTTATATATAAAATTTTATACGTATGGTAAACGTAATATTAGATTTTCGGGAAATACGAAGTTATGTGTATAATAAAGATAGTTATATCTTTTTACGCATTACCACACACTAATCTGCCCCCCGCCCTTTAGATTATTGTTTGCCAAAAAATAGTTATTTGTGAGTCATCGAAATAATTGCTCTATTGCATAATAATCCTTTTTCATTGTGCAGTTCAACTACAAATATATGGACAAAAACAAGTGTCGAGATGCCAAAGCACATCACCTGAACAAATGCACTCAGAATAGTTAAATAAAGTAGGTACTTATGGTAATTTTTTTGGAATAGTCCTATCACCATTAAAAAGTATCAGACAATGTCCTGATTTATTTCAAGACTGTCAGATTCTATAGATTTAATACCATGACAGGTGAATATAAATATACTGAACCCTTTTTTTGTGTGCAGAAATCTCCTCGAATATACCACCCACTGAAAAACCGGTAGGGTTCGACTAAAAACCACACGCCGCGCCGTCTCGGCTACCTGTAGCCGCGGAACCAGGTGTACCCTATTATTGGTATTTGTTGTGGGCTCCGATTTCCGCATTTAGACTCGAGAGTGGTCCTTTATGCGCCTAGAAGAGGTTGGCTAGGTGAGCCAACCAAGCTCCTTCCAGAAGGAGGTCTTAGTTTTACCTATGTATGTTATGGGTATACATAACATATAATTTGTTATACCGGCAAATATATGATACGGTAATATAACGTAACGCCACCGTGCCGAAGTATGGCTGCTACGACGATAAGTCATATTTTCCTGGGAGAGCCATGCTTCAGCACATATGGCTGAGTGAAGTGATGGTATCCCTGATGGCCTCACAGAAATCTGGTGTTAGCAGTTCTTTTGTTGCTTTTCACCGAGCGAGTAACGTTACCGGAGCCAAAACCCTCTGGGGGGAGGGGGGCGCTTTGAAAGGTCAGCAACTCGCTTGTGACTCTTGAATTGTGCGCAGATATTTTGTCCAATATACCATGCGGGCTAGACGGGTTGGTATAGGGCATGTTTCAAATTCTCTTACTGTTGTCCAGTTTGCTCCCTTAGTCGGCTTTTACTACACCTGATGAATAGGGGTGGTGACACCCCCTCCGTATTCTTAATTCGTCACCAAACGGATAAATTATTAATTTATATAGTACTAGCTATATCCTGCCACGCTTCGCTGTAGCACATTGATTGGAAATGAGGAACAAAATGGACGGGAAAAATAGATAAAAACCATCTTTGAAGCGGTTTGTATTTGTTCAATCGATGCAGAACTTTTTATGGTTTTGAATCGTTCACAAACCAACTTAACTATTTAGATTATGTTTGCAACAATTGCTATGTATAATACAAGTAACCTATTACTTGTATTAATAGCTAAACAACAACTTTCCATACATAAAAAAATGCTTGTAATCCAACGTCACAACAATTTGGGGATTCTCTTTAAAACCCAAGTGACGCATTTTATTGCAAGTATTAAATATTAATACTTTATTGTTCCGTAATAATTATTGTCTTGATAACTTTGCTAAAACCTGTTGTGTATTGTAATCACACTGATTATTAAATTTATATTTTGCAGTAATCCTTTAATCTTTAATAATATGACATGATAAGCCTTTGTTTAGTTTTTCGGTATTTCTGTATGAAGTTTACCGCGCCTAATCTGTTAAGACTTTTAAATGGTAAATTTTAAAAAATCTCTATTTCTTAAGATTTTTTTTCTCCTATTTATACTGTTGAGATTATAAAATATGTCAAGGGAAAAGAATGTAACAGATGTTTCTACTTGTAAATAGAGTTAAAAGAGCTTCATAAGGAAGGATAGGCATGAGACTGGTCTGAAGAATGGTCACTGCTTAAAGAATAGCAGCAAAATTATTTACTTTAAGAATAAGTCAAAACGCTTAGCTTACGTATAGCTTGATAATAACCTTAGATAATATTTCCTTAACTTCACCTTACATGCGTGTGACACTCAGTAAAGCAACATCTACCAAAAACTCTACTAGTTTCATTACACCATGTAAACATATTTATAAAAGACTTTTTACGTGCAAGATTTCAAACAATTAAATGGATGAGAATCTCCTCATTGTCATATCGGCTAAATGTTTCTTGAAAGTTTGTGAAATTAGATTTTTTTAAAACCAGCACTAAATGTTTTTTTTTTATATTATTCTTCACGTGGCATTGTCAAATTTACCGCGAAGTATATTTTTTAGTATAGGTAAACATGCATGCCGGTTCATCTGATGCTAAGTGACTAAGACTGCCCATGGACTCTTACTGTGCGCAGTTCAGTTTCACATTTAAAAAATGCAGTTAGATGTGTTTATGAACACTATATCAATATTATTAGCTTAAAATAAATGTACCTAATTAAGAACTTAAATGTAATGTTAATTAGACACTTAGTAAATTATTTGTTTTAAAATTTGATGTTTAACACGCACTGGTTAAAAAGTAATACACAGGTGGTAAAGTCGCGAAGATCAAAGAATATCAATATCTATACATAATAAAGTTGTAGCTGGCGGATGTCGGTAGATAAGAGATAATTAAGAAAAATGTCATAAGGGGTCTTTATATCAGCCGAAGAATATTTTCGGAATGTTTGTTTGTGCGTCTGTATGTGTAAATAACTATTAATACAGAATATATTCTTATTAGCTGAAAATATGTATTTCATTCTTTTAGGTTTCATCTCGATCATTTTGCACTGGCTGTTGTAATAAGCGGAATGTGTGTACGTGCAAGAAAGAAAGGAAGAAAATATTATACATTAGGTACAATAGAAGAAGAAAGTAATAAAAAAAATGACAGCATGTATGCAATTAAAACCACACGACAATATTAATTATTATTATACAAAAATAGGGTATACATGTATTCAGTACAATGAATGACAATTCTCAAACAAAAACTTAGGTTGAGTACTGCACTCCTAGATAGGCTACTGAGAAGCCCGTGATAAGGAGTTACAGTGCCAGACCACTGTTGGTATATGGGCTGATTTTGTTAGTGCCTGAGATACATGCATGAATGAATTTAGTTTCTTCATAGCTTAGCGTTAGTAAGAATTTTGCTACAGTCTTTTTACAGGCAAAGTAAGTCAAGCCGTAGATATTACACCTTGCATTGATTTTGTTGTACAAGGATGGACAGGGAAGAACGGAGATGTGTATGTGGGATCGGACAAATTTTATCTCTTCTACGTGTCGTGATTACTTTGTATGGCGTATGAAGGTGTTTTGTCATAACTATTTGCAGTATACATATAAATTTGTCTGAGCACATTCCACATTTTGTTTAGTTCATTTGTAGGCAATAAGATTGGTCGAGATGTAGCCACCTTTACTATAGCTCTGTGAGCTATCTCTAGGGGCATTAATTTTTGCAGCCCCGCCCCAGCAAGGGATACTGTAATAGATAATAGACCCACAAAGTGCGTAGTATACGTTTTGAATTATAAAATGACCAGCAATATGTCAAAGGGTTTTAAATACGTGAATCAATTTTCTAACACGACATGTCAGAATATTGATATGTTGTCTAAAGTTTAAGTTCCAAAACTATACCAAGATATTTAATTTCTCCAACTGAGACAATGGTCGGGCATTGGCATAGAGATTGAAAATGGGGGAAACAATAATGAGCTAATATAGAGATAGGCGTTTTGGCTGCGAAACTGTTTGGCGAAAAGGTGATAAATTTAGTTTTCGGTGCGTTAAGTGTCCATGTATGTGAGAGTAGCCACTTTAAGGCAGACTATTACTTTTTTCAAAATTTAGACAACTTTTTAGTGGGTAAAAAATTCAATTACCGAGAGGCAGTACACAATGCCTTTGAAGAGTTTGTTGCCTCCCGTCCAGCTGATTGTTACAAGAAGAGCATCAATAAACTGCCAATGCGTTGGCAAAGATGCGTCGATTGCATGGGTGATTACTTCGAATAACAGAAATAAAAAAGTTTGAAAAAATAACTACTTTCACTTATTGCATATAAAACGGCAATTTCATAGGTAAAGACCTATTAGAATGTTTTATTGAGGGTACTTCTTACAGTTTTTTTTACTTAGATTTGTAATTATTTTTTAATTTTTAGTGCCGTTTGTCAGTATTGTTCGAAGTCAATAAGAAGTATTTTACAAAATCAGTATGGAATAGATGCATAAATGATTCTGTGTTTTTGTCAATCTGGTGAAACATAATCTATCTAGGTAGTTCTTTTGGAATTGAAACAGCCCCAGATATACAATTTTTTCGAACCGGGACAGAAAAATAATTATGGCGCCCTCTCTCTCCTGCGTTTGAGATAATTAATTTAAAAAAATATAAATAATTTAAAAATATAATGGTTGGCATTTTTTATGATTAGGACATAACAATAATATATTGGTTCTTATAAGAACCCTTTAATAAATTTGCATTCTTTATATCTTTCACTCAATAACTTCTTGAACGTGCGCTGCATGCTAGGCGATTTGTTGAACAAGTTATTTTCTTTTTTAAACCGTATTATTTTATGATTTTGGCACCCCCCCCCCCCCAAAGTGGCGCCCAGGGCGGTGCCTCGGTTTGCCCCCTCCTAGGTGCGGCTGGTGAGAAACTCGAAAGAATTGCTGGACACTGGTTTTTTGTGAGGCCCTGTAATATCCTTCCGGTCGAGCCGGGCAAATGTTTGTAAGTGGTTTTTAATTATTTAAATAAATATATAACTTAGTAAAAGATGTACATTACAAAATTGAACCCCATGAACCTCTCTTCATGGGGTGTTGACATTACATGATCTACATTTATTAAAAATTAAAGGATTAAGAGTTTGTACGTGTGATTTTTGCGTAGGATTGTCCGTTGTTCGAGAAAATTACAGCCATTTAAATGTTAAAGGGGAAATACTACAAAAATTTAACAAAGGTGTCATCGGGAGGCATTACTGGTCGACGTCATTGATATTTATACCACCTTAACAAGAACTCAGTAATTGATATAGTTAAATAGTCATAGTAATTTTAGTATCTGATACAGCTTATCTATAGTTGTGTAGATAGTTGTTGGTATATAAAGACATGCTTTTAAGGGTTGTAGCTAAACTATACTGCACTGGATGGTCGAAATGTTACGATTCGCTCTGTGTTTCCTTCTATTGCTGGGCCTGGCTTCCGCTGGCCCGGCCTTAGTGAGAAGCAAGGAGGAAATTGAAGATTTCATAAAGTATTTGGACAGAATTAAAAAGGGTAAGTGAGTTTATATTATATTATAATTGCAGTGTGTTAAACATTTATAATTGAAAAAAAAAGCGGCAATAATTAAAAAAAATATTTAATGCATTAAATCTACCGTCAACGTGAACGTTTTTAGAACTTGATTTTTTATTGAATATACAACAAACATCAACAATATAATTAAATTACATAAAATATAATTAAACATTCACATCATCATCACATCAACAGCCTTTAATGGTTCACTGCTGGACAAATACGTCCCCTTCAAAGGAGGTTTTGGCCAACAATTAAACATTATCAGAATAAAATAATAGTTATCAATGGGCCTTAAATTCAGTATTAGCCCTCAAAACATTTAGGTGTTGGTTTGTCTTGAATGTTCCTCCTTTCCAACTTTCCTCTATTCAACTAGTTCAAGAGGGCACAAGTTTAAATGAAAAACGAGTGATTTTAAGCTAAAATGAACCGCATCACTCAATCTTTACATAGTATAAAATAAAGTCACTTTATTGTGTTGTACGCTTACATCTTTCAAACTAAGCAACGAATTTTAATGCGGTTTTTACCAATAGAGAGACTGATTCAAAAAGAAGGTTTATATGTATAATACATGCATATTATATCAGAGAAAAAGCCGAGAATTTCAGTCAGGCAAATTTCGGCAGGAGCAGAGCGGGCCTATAAATATTGCATATTAAAATGTCCTGTAGTATAATCCTATCATAATAATAGTATAATTAATTACTCGACACTAACACCACATTAGAAGTATCCACTCCACAATGCACACATGCGAAGCCGGGTCGCATCGCTAGTATAAGTTTAGTATATTAAGTACCTATATTCCTGTTAGACGGTTTCCAATCATTCATCAATGTCTTTTATTTCATTGAGCAAATATGCAATATTATTCATTTATTTTAAAAATAAAACAAAACTAAGCGAATTGGTTAAATAGCGTAGCCGGATCGACTTGGATAAGATTTCATTTTCTCTGAAATTCAAAAACTTTTACAGAGTGATTCATCAAAAGTGAACTCATAATTAATAGGTACACGCTTAATAAAATAAAAAGGCGTGAGGGGTCTATGGAAGCCCGGTCGGGACGAAGTCCTTTCGCTTTGTGATATTATATCTTTAATACTATATTATATTTTCATTAATAACTTTATTAAGAATAGGTAAGTTATTAGGTAAAGTTTTTGATTTAATTAGTTAGAAAAAGTCGCACATTTTTTAATTAACCAACTTCCGGAGGGACTTCGGAATGTCAATACATTATGTCTTGGGTTCCTTTTTTTCTGGTTATGGTACTAGTTCTCTGAAAAAATTGTATTTCGGTGTGTCATCTAGGAGAGATTTAAAAAGGCATTACTAAAAGTAAAGTTTCTCTCTTACACGCCAAAACCAGAACTATCGTAGGCTTGTACATTTAAAATAATAAAATAACCAATCAATGTATTTACAGGTAACAGCGAACAACCCAACATACTATCCCGATCCGCATTACCAGCCGTGGAGGACTCTGAAGAGCTTAGCGGTCGCTACCAGGGAGACATCGTGCTGGATGATGAAGACTACGAGAGAATGTTGACTGAATATACTATGGGTCGCAATGCGTACAGCACATCCAGCATAACAACCTGGCCAAATAACGTTGTTGTATATGAATTCGCAACCAATGCCTTTAGTGAGTACATCTTTCATATCTTTGCTATCAATGTTTCTTATTTTGTAACTTTTCACAAATTTTAATAACTAAATAGGGCTAAATTCTACGCACGGCGGTAATTTTATGTGATCACTGATCTATCAAATTAAATGTAGATACTTATTTTAGTCCTCTAAATTATAAGAATTAAATGTACCTTATAGTTTTTATATAAAGCTCAAAAGATTACAATTATGATTTCATCATGATTGCTATTAAAAATCTAGTGAAATTCTTTAAGTCGAGTTATATAAATTGGATTACGTTACCAACATTCAAAACAATTATTTTTTACTTTTAAATGTGATTACACACGCTAAAATCCTCGAAAGATCGCATTAAACGCCCACATTTAGCCAGCTATAGTTTTAATCCCACTTATGTACACCAGTATATATGTTAACCAGACACTTCAGGATTGGAAAGTTGTTGAACCGGGAACGAAGTAGTAGGAAAGAGATATTTCTAATACGGTTGGATTGGAGATTGTAAGCAATAGCTCAACTACGTCCGGGTCTACTTTTAACTAGGACTAACTGTTGTCGGGAAATCTGAGACCTTTAAGCTATCTGTTAACCATGGAAACCATAGACTTTTTCTATAAACCCACTATTTTCGAGTACTTCTAGTCGACGCCTACTGTTTTTACGTGTTATCTTCAGTTTAATTAATGTAAGTTTATGTCCCTCAACAGACAGACTACAACAGAATGCAATTTTGAGTGCCATTGCAGATATTGAAGAACATACATGTGTCAGATTTCGCACCCGTGAAAGTACTGATGATGCTTATGTCAGGATCACTGTGAGTATGCTTCTGTTTTAAACAGAAAATTGTAATAATAAAGGTACATACCGATTATATGTTAATTCACCGGAATATTCTAGAAGTACAATAAACTAAATAAAACTAGACGGGCAATGACTTTTATGAGCGAAATAGTATTTTGTAGTAAATTAAATTAATGATGATTATAACAGAAATGAAAATATGAATATATACGTAATCAATCGATTTTAATTTTTCATGTTACCAATTATTTCTCAATGACAAAACATATTATTTAAGTATTCGGTATTCGGCCGAATATAATAAAAGCAGCCGAATAGGCCGAATACCGAATAGTAACCGAATATTCGTTGCAAGTCTACTATTTACCATTGCTGCAATACTGTTTTTTTTAATCAAAATATACGCCTAACGTAAATACTTAAAACTTGACATTCCAGGGTACTACCAACGGTTGCTACTCTCACGTGGGCTATAGGAAATCTAGAGGAGAACACACAATGAATTTAGGCCGCAACACCGTTGGCGTCGGGTGTTTCCGCCACGCCACGATTGTGCATGAATTTATGCACATCCTTGGCTTTACACACATGCACACTACTTCAGACAGGGATAACTATGTAGATATTATTAAAGAAAACATCAGATCGGGTTTGTATCTATTTTTCTCTATTAATCTATACATATAAAATTACTTGCCCTGACCGAATGCTTCATCAACGCACAGCCTAAACGCCTAAAAGTTTGTAGCCCCAACGGCTGTTGTAAGCACCAATTAAGAAAGATTTTTTTGCAAATTTCAATGGAAGTTTGTCTCACTAGAGCTAAGCCGCGGGCAATAGTTAGTAAGTTAATAAGATTTGATAAGTTTGGCCAAAAGACAGTCTTCCTCTAGTGTGATATGTGTGAAGTGGCGTGCCAGGTTACAAAAATTGAACCTAAAGTTCATAGGGTTATAATTTCAATTAATAAAACCATTTTAACATTTGCAGGTACCGAACACAACTTTGATATTTATGATGAATCCACATTACATAACTATGGGGTTCCGTATGACTACGTAAGCTGTCTACACTACTCATCTAATTCTTATACGATTAACGGTGACCCAACAATTGTTCCCAAGCAGGTTAGTATTAAAACACATAAATAAAAAAATAATAAATAAATAAATAAAAAATAATAAATAACATTTTTCACTAGTCTTTATTATTCATAACTGTTGCTAGCAATACAGATGAGCTTATATCATATCTCCTGTGTTTCTTTGTTAGTTAAGTTCCCATTAGTTTAAAAAACGCCTATTAAGCTTGGATAAGATATTTCGTATTAATAGTATACCTCCCTAGTTCCCCAGTCTCACCACTATTTCATGTCTACTAACCGATACTTATAAAGCGTAGAAGTAAATATAATTGCAACTTTAAATATAAACCATAGCCGTGAACATTTAAGATAGAGATTGACCGAAACTTCGGCTTAATACATTGAGATAACGTTTTTAGTATATATCTATCATTCAGTAGACCATCTTGGTCATCTGTAATAGATCGCAGATTGCTATAACATTGTATTGTTTATTAACATATTTCTAGATGGTACAATTAGTACATTTTTGTGTACAATCAAGAGTCGATCTATTTTTTTTTTTTTTTTTTTTTTTTTTTTTTTTTTTTGTTTTATACAACTCCCGCACTAGGAATAAATCCTGTGTCGCGGGGGACTTTACAAACATACATGAAACGGACACAAAGTACACCCAGACTCAGAACAACAATTTGTGGATCACACAATCTATGTAGCTATCTATGTAGCCTAACAGCTTATTTTTTAAAGAGAAGTGGCTTATTTATTGCAAGCACAATAAAATTTAAATTAGGACACAAAAACACAACAGTATGTTCATTTAAAAGTGCAGGATCAAAAGTGCATGATCTGATTACATTAGCTTTATTATCTTTTACAGAAATTCGAGGGTGAAATGGGACAACGTGAATTTGTAACCGACCTCGACTGGCTTCGCATCAATCGACATTACAATTGTCCTGGTGCTTGGAACTGAAATGCATGAAACTAACTTTGATAATATTTTTGTACCTACTTACCTCAATTATAATTAATAAATTTATGTAGCATTCTATAATACAGTTTTACATTTTTTTTTAACTTTTAAATAAAATAATATGGCTGCAAAAAAGAACTTCTGTGCACCCGTCCAAGCAGTTCAGTTACAACCAAAAGAAAACTAAAACTAATAAGATATTATTTACAAAAAATACAAGTTAACTTTTTGTAAGTGGTCCCGAGGGGCATCAGCGACCTACATGTTGTCGTGAACACATGACGATGCGTCTGCGCTTTGATCTCCATGAATCCTGCGCAAGCGCCGTTCCCGCTGTCGCACTAAATTTTGTCAGGACAAATTTCGTCTCTTTGAAATTGTCGAGATTTAAACGCTACAGGCGCTGATTTAATCAGATTTATTAGGTTTTAACTACCGAAATGAATGAGTACTGCCGCCATAATGTAATGTTTTAAATGGCAAGAAAACTAAAGCAGACACGACATTTATTATATTTCAAGGCTAAAGGTTTGAACTTATTGTTTCAACATTAAACAGTGATCTTGTTATTTTACATATATATGTACATATATTTTGTTAATCAATAACAAAGTAGCTGGATTTTCTCATAATAATATTTGATATTTCAAGCTTATTTAAAACGGTTTAATTTTATTAAATTTATAGTTTAATCTTATTTCTCAAATTCATTTCACATAAAAGCTGTAAAAGGAACCATTTATATTCTTAGTAATTTTTGACAGGTCACGGTCTAGTGACACGACTGTTGACAGCTGTAATGCCGACTGTGCGCGAGCGCAATGTAACTGACACCATCAAGACCCACCGACTATACTAAGTTTATGCCACCGACACGTTGACGGTGGTCGGCTATTTAGGAAGATTCGCCGAAATTCGGCGGAATAAGCCGAAGATATTAGGTTACTAGGATATTGTTACTGTTTTCTTGTACTGTGTTGCAATTAAAGTTTTTTTAAATATTAGCGGTCTTCAGCAGAGTCGAATTTACATATTACATTTTTAAGAATTGTTGAATTATTGTTAGTACTGCTTGATGCTATGACAGGTTCTTAGGTAAATATTTATAGGAAAGAAAAATTTAAATGAATTTTTAGTTAGATTGTTTGAGGAAATAAAGTAGATTCGCACTCAAACCTTTCAGACTTTTGATTAACAATAATTACAGTAGAAATTATTCTTAATTCATTTAATTTTAGTATTTGTCAAGAATTATTGAGTATTTAGTAAAACTATATAGTCTATAATGGGGAATATTTTATATCTTTTTTATCTTTACAAATCATAGGATTACGTAAGGAACAGTTGATTTTATTTAAAGTACTAAGCAGAACTTTCACCGTTAGAAGATAGTAGATAAGTAGTTCTAAAACAGTTTTGTGTTTCCACTATAAGTAAATTAGTAAAGTAAAACAGAATATCTAGAGTAAGTTGTACTTATAGCAGGACAAGAAGTACCTCTGCCCTTTTTTTCTAGTTCCTAAAAGTTTGTACATGAGATGAGGAATATGGGTAATGATATTATAGGCGTTGCTTGGCCTCAAGCACCTGATAGATTCAATTTTGTTTTTTATTTAACACTTAAACTATATAGGTACAACATAACATGTTTTGGTTTTTGGTACCTACTGTAAAACCAGTAAGATTTATAAATCCTCAGATATCATCTTCAATCGTAGAAAGAAATCTACTTAAATATTCGTATTCCGTTAGACGTGTAAGTTTATCTATATTTGTTTTTTTTACTACTAAAGACGGGTAACAAAAACTGTGCTAAAAAGGGCTTGTCAACTAAAGTCAACTTCACCACTTCACAACTTAGCCTCAAGGGAGTGCGTTCGGCGTCAAACAAACACGCCAAATATCTATTAAATCCCAACACTGACACGCACTTAACTGTCCTATGGTAAAAAAACCATTAGTTTTGTAAAAACTGTCATTCTTTAACGACATTATCTTAATAAAAAAGTTAAGAGCCGCCAAAGAGAGAATCTATTTCTGTACGAGTGTTTTCAATTAAAATGATAGTTACGCTCACAAATTACAGATTTCCTGAGGAAATATCTGATTATCTGTAATTTTTATCTCAAATATTATTTGTAAGTTTACGAGCTTGTTGGCACCGAATACTTAATATATTGTGACATGCGGGGATCTGTTTTACTTTACTTTAGTAGTTAAGATTAGCTAGAAACATTTTCAAAGAGATTTGTTTGCTGAAGTATATATATATCATGCACAAACGGGCAAGCTTAGGCATTTCTAAAACTTGGCTTGCTTTATCTTATTTAACCGCAATTTTTCCCCATAGTGTTACTTCATAAAATTGGTTTTCATTATCTGGTTTCTCACAAACAGACATTAAAATGTGACTGTATGTTAATATGTGTAGGTAAGTATAAGTACTTATGTCACATTATTTCACCGATTTTCTGCAAACCAGAGGATTTTTTCAGACAGTAAAATAAATAAAAATAACAGTAAATTTTTGCAAAACTTGAAGGTGAGTCAAAATATACTTAATCGTAAATCCTATACGAGGCTTAAGAAATTTATTTAAATTTATACAATATTAAAATGATTGCATATAGTGACTAAGTATTAAAAATGAACACATATGTATTTTTGCCATGTATAATTTAAGTAACGAAAACAAAAACAAAGCATTTGTTTTGTATTTTTTGTTCCTGGCGTCTACTACTGTGGTATGTCACGACGGCATGCTTCCGGATGCGCTTGCGCCGCAAATTGTACGACTCGTTTGTCGCAAAAGTCATTAATTTAGCGAACACGTCAACACAGGAGTGGTCGGCGATGAGTCGGAACCAATGATAACTTATGGGTGATAAAATTATGAAATATGTAAAATATTTTTGAGGTTTAGGATCATCGGAAAGCTGACTGTAGAGCCGTTACTGGTTTTTAAATTAAGTTGTTCATCATAATTGTTTATAATTATAAAATAGATATACTTTTGAAAAATACCTATTACTTTTTCATAATAGCGGATTCAAATTCCAAAGGATTATAATGTTTGGTTTGCATGTTATTATAAAGTCAAACTAAGTATTGTACTTACCTTAGGCGTATATAGTGCTAAAATTTTCTAACATTACTGTACTTAATCTTGCAAACGTCAAATCAGGACGCGTAGAGAATCATCCATCATCAATTACGCTATTCTATTTGTGTATATACGTTTAATTGTTTTAGTATTTTTCGTGTAAGTGCTAAAATTGTATTTTAATTAATCGTTGGGACGAAGTGTTGCGTGGATGTGACGTGAGTAATGGCTACACTGATTTGAGGTAATTGTCATGTGCGAGCGCAGGGTGCT
Organism: Arctia plantaginis; assembly: GCA_902825455.1. Classification (NCBI taxonomy): domain Eukaryota; kingdom Metazoa; phylum Arthropoda; class Insecta; order Lepidoptera; family Erebidae; genus Arctia; species Arctia plantaginis. Next base: position 2,468,846 of record CADEBD010000530.1, read on the forward strand.
CGCCATGTTGCATGGAAATTTAGAGACATGGTTTTAACTTTACATTTAATTTATTTAGCTGCATTATCATATTTATTAAGATTAATAATAATAATAAAATAATAAAAAACATACTGAAATGAATTTTCAGTATGTTTTTTTTTTATTTTATTTATTACATTGTTCTATTATTTTATTATTATTGTTAGTACACTTATTTTTTCATTAATTCGTCCATAAGAGTAGGTCGACGATTTGTATTCGAACCCACGTTTGTTTTTTTTTTCAAACTATGCATATGATAATATCACTTAACAAAGTAAATTGTTACAAAAATCACATATCAGTAAAATTTTACATGTTAAATAAAATCTAATATTGTGTTTGTTAAATAGCCCTATACTTTTTGTTGATATTAGAAAGGTCTTAATTTTTTTATTCTCCATGGCCACCGTACCGGATGATGTTGTGACAAATGGTTATGTTCACGCGTTATTGAGCCGCCATCCCTTCGAAATGAACTCGTACACGTCGCTGAGACCACACCGTGGCCAAATTAATTAGCAGACTATTTTACTGGAACTCTTAGAAAGCGAAAAATATGATTTATGAATTTTCGACGTATGATTTTTTTTTCTCGAAGAAAGCATTCCTACCTGATGGATTAATAATCTTAAAGAAAATCATGTGTAACTAAAATTAAATCACTGTACGTACATCGTATCCTTACAGGTTAAGTTGGACTTACAGTGATCCCATTTGGACACTACATTTCATAACATTTATTGCCGTTAAAAAGAAAACTAGTTGATATTTGGACTTTGAAAGTCGGAATATCAACTAGTTTTCTTTTTAATAATAATATTAATCTACAAGAAACCTATTTTGTATCTATACAAAATTATTTAATAAGTTACTGCAAAAAGATTTGGCACCAAAGTGGCAACACCTCTTAGGGTTTTCAAAATCAAAATTCAATTTTTAATGGTGATGCTACGTAGGAACTTTAACAAAATGTTCATTAGAGGCCCTACTAGATTCTTAAAACGTTGCAGTATATGGTTGTCGTGGTCAAATCATATAATTATAATTTATAATTAGAATTCATTATGTGGTCGATCATTTCACGAAATGATCATATCATGATAGCCAGATAAACGCACGGCTATTTCAGAATATAGTCAAATCTTAGTGATTATTTCGTAAAATAGTTACATTAACCACAGTATAGTTGTTTTATTTTTGAGAAGAATCATGGCGGTAGATAATTATTTTGTTTTAATAGCGAATAATAATATGCAAATAAAACAAGAAAGTGCAGTGAAATGTCGTTTAAACAACTCAAGAAGAGAATATAACAGTTCCTTATTTATTTAGAATGTTTATTAAACTTTTATCTTTTATTTTTATTAAATATCACATTTGTTAGGGTGTCGATGGACCCTGGCAAATGTGTCTTAGACTACCAGCCAGCCAGATGACCTGAAAAGGGAATGACATATCATGAAAAGCTCATGTATAACTGATAAGGCCAGTGTTAGCTGGACACGTCGTGAATTACACAAAATGGTTAGCTACATCATGATTCTCATTCAATGATCTGGCTACGACATAACCAACAATAATATCAGCGACTTTATATTAATTTCATAATATGTACGTTTTCAAAACTGTAAGAAACGATTTCAGTTCTTGTCAATAATTTAGTTAATCATAATCCTATGATGTCAGAAGAAATATGGGAGCCAAATGGGTATCAAGCTGGAAACATCTAACAATAATGATATTGGCGACATTTAAATCTTAAATCTAATTACGTTTCTCTTTAATGTTGATCGGTTTATAATATTACTAAAGAACATGACGAGATTAGTACGCTCTCGTTACGCGCATACGCAAACGAGCTGTCTTGCGCCACGCGTGCTTCCCGCCGACAACTGTCACCCCCAATTATGGCCGCCACGACACTTCAGCGCGCTTGCATTTGAATTTAGAACGTTTGGTTAAAGGAATCTACATTTTAATATTCGTTTTTGCTCTCTAAATACCCAGAACTTGTAATCCTTCTAAATAATCAATCAAATATGTCGTCATATTGTAAACATTTCAACGCTTTAAAAATAATCGTAAAATATCTTAATATATTTTTTAAATAAATACATAAACTATGACTGATTCGCATTTTATTGCTAGCTATTGCTACTGAAAGATTCTAAAAATAATAACCGTAACTAATAATAATCAGTCAAATCATAGATCGTAGACTGAACTAGAATCACCATTTGCTTGCATACATGCCGTTAGGTAGTCAGCATAATCACACTTTAACTCTTACGCGGACTTACCACTTTAACTGAGTGTGATAATGTTGTGATTTCAAAATAACAGATGCATCTTAGACATCAAAATAAATTATGGAGCCATCGTGCGGTATTATTCTGTAAAAGAGTTTCCACACAGTGAGACCCGTCATGATCGGCCACAAATTATAAAACAGACTAAAAAACAAACTGTAATGATAATTAAAAAAAAAACAAGAACAAAGCACTGGTAGAAAACAGCACCTTAAAACATGAAAATATACAAGCACATGTAAGATTTTCGTTTAGTGTCTGAAAAACTGACTTAAACACTGGTAAAAAGTCAGCACCTAGTCCGAGACAAAACACAGACGCTCTTCTTGCCTGTGAAATTCTGAGAATATTTATTTAGTTATTTTTTTCTTTTTAATTATTACAAATTACCTACTTCTCTTTTTTTAAGTCAGTTACAAGTAAACTGAAATTAAAATTTCGATAGTAACATTCAATATAGTTCTGTGTTGCATCTGGCTACAAGAGAGTATATGTTACGTTACGCTTCGGCCGTTTTTCAACATTTTACACTAATTTAAAGTGACGGGTCGCCGGTTCTATTCCCGGACGACGACGGATAGGTGCGTCGAACGAAATGCATACTGTATACTACATTCTAATATTATACAATACCTATATATTTCAATAGTATTATTATGACAATGTGCTTATATTTAGAATGTAATAGGTAGTAAATACATCAAAATGTAAACCAAAATTTACTTCAATGAGCTTTCATTCTGAATAATAAATGTTTAAAATATTTCAATAACCCGTTAGAGATTTTGGACTTACTGGAAATATCCAATTCTTTTTTCATCTCTCAAACCTTTAAGTATGCTACGCTGGGTACTACTGCCAACGATACGAGCCAAGATGGAAAAGGATTGCAAGAGTGACATTTGACAACTGATAACGCAGTGATCACAATCACGGTCACTTCCTAGGCGGTCAGTCTAGAGTCTAGCCAGACTAGACGTGCCACCTAGGAAAGAAAAACTATTACTGTACAATTGAATGTTACTTTACTAAAAAAAATGTATTCTTATAATAAGCATGAATTGCTCGAAAAAAATAACGAGTGCGTGAGGCCCTGGGCAGTTGCCCCGCTAGCCACTCACAAAGGCTGCTCTTCCTGACATCTTATCTTGGTAATAAGCAACATGAGTTGGTAATAGCAGACGGCCAAATATCGACATATCAGTGAAATCAAAAAGCGCTTCCTTGACCTCCTGTTACACAATAAAAGTGACTATTTAAAAGCCGACATTAAGTGTCGGCTTTTAAATACCTTTGCTATCAAACTAAATAACAAGTATCTACAAAAATCACATATCTACTCGTCTGTTTGTATGACTGTAAATCAATCTACTTGTTACCTCATCAGTGACAATTACAATTGACAACTTGGCCAAGTACTCCTTTGGCATCATTCGCGCCTACCCGTTTATCACAGAATTATGAATCAGACATGACTTTGTATAATTTAATTAAAAAGTGATTAATAAAATAGTTGGATGATTATGTAAAACATTAAATCTGATTAGTTTACCACAATTGGTATTTCAATAAATTTATTTCAAGAAGCCTAATACAAACATATGAATTATGTATTGACAATTGGTATTAACAATTTTTATGAGATAATAAAGGCCAAGAATTTTGCACAAAATCTTGTATCCTTGACACCGAAACTAGGACACGTCCTGTATCTTAGGCGTCAAACCTATACAGAGAGACGATGAGATGAGATGCAGAGGGTAAGGATTAATTATTTCAGGTCCTTCCTTTAAGGTTTCTTAGAATTCTGAATTAAAAGACGAAGTTTTGTAAGATACGACGTAGACCTAATTTCCAGTCTTAGCAATCCTAACTAATAGGCATAGGTGACGACCGGATGGTGTAGTGGTTTGTGTAACGGACTGCTATTCCAATGGTGGCGGGTTCAATTCCCGCTCAAGTCAAACATTTGTGTGCATGAACATGTAATGCTTGATTTGGTCTGGGTGTTTCTATGTATAATATGTATGTATTTACAAAAAAAAAGTATATAAGTATTTATATCAGTTGTCTAGTACCCATAGTTCAAGCTCTGTTTAGTTTGGGACTAGATGGCGTTGTGTGAATGTGGTAGAATATTATTATTATTATAACTGATATCCCGAAGAAACTACTGATGCCGCACGATACCTACCTGATGTTTTAGACAAAAAAATACATGACAATAGATGGGAAAAATCTCTACCTACTGTTAGCATTTTTTTAATAATATTTATAATAATATTTTCGGACGTCTAACACACAACGCCATCTAGATTCAAATCAAGCAGAACTTGTACTATGAAATTTAGATTGACTGATAGAATACTTATTTACTTATTTTGTAAAAAAATACATATTATACATAGAAAACACCCAAACTCCGAAACATATTTGCAGATCATACGAAAATTTGGTCTGACCCGGGTATCGGACCCGCGATCTCAGCACAGCAGTCGCATAACGCTATCACTGCACCACCGAGTCAATATATTAATGCGTAAAGAAAATTATTTGCACACTTTTTAAATAAATATGGCGCACGGAAGCACGTACTTAATATACTTAGGTGATGTTTGTAGAAGATATGCAAAAAGACTAAATTTGTAAACTATATGTGCTAGGTAAGTATAAAGTTAAAATTACTTAGTAGTCTGCGACACTTAAACCAAAAAGACAATCAAAGCGGTCGAAATTCAACAGCCAGGCGATTTCTACTATTCATAAAAAAGACAAAATTTTGTTTATCACTTACCAATAGATCTACTAAATTATCATTTTCTTCAGGAACTGAGGAACAAGTATCTAGGTAAGATAAACTTTCCTCTTAATTTTTTTCATTAAATAAAAAATACAATTTCCACATCCTCCACGCAACATTTCAACAACGTAAACTTATCACAACCAATTACTTAAAAACTTTATGTTCATTTGCGTCTTAGCGCTATAAATAATCACGTTGACGTTTCAATTATTGTCTGAATCGTTTCCCGCTCAAAATATTTTACCTTTTTCATAGGCGGAGCAATGATAACCACGCCTCGCAGCCTTTGAAACTATTTCAGAATTAGAACTTCTTGAAACTCCCACTTCTAAAAATCAACACGAAAGTAATCTTGAAAACTACTGCAATAAGGAATATATTCCCTTGACTAACTCTGCTGCGTTGCAAATGTAAATTGAAATCTAACGGGGTAAAAATACGGATGGAAATGAAGTTTTCTTTCAAATTCATGGGTGTGTTCAAAAGGGACATTTGCTGCATATTTTTTGTACCAACACACATATGTTGTTTTAGAGATGAAGTGGCGAGGCAGCCAGATCACGGTACAGACTCCATTAGTTCGCACATTAACATGAGTTAGCCGAATTATTTAATTAAATAAAGTAATTCAATAAGCGGGTGAATTAATAACAATTATTCGCTTTGGCCACGTTCGATAATACCGGTGTGGGCACATAGGTTTTATTTAAAACAAATGTGACAGTGTTTACGAAATAATAGATTCAATGAATTAAAAATTTAGTTTCTTCAAATTGTTTGTGGCACGATTTGATAGTTGAAGTATGGAGCAAAACAAAGGTAAGAGTGTTCGAATTGTTTTACTAGAATAAGTAAAAGCTGCTAAATACACTTCACAATGTGTGTAGCGAAGGACCTGCGATGCAGTTAGTTATGGGTTCGAAGCCCCGTAACACAAGTAGGTAGGTTGGGTAGTGATATGTGATTTATTGAATGTGATTGTGTGTGTGAGTAATAGTGATTTATTAAATTTGATTGTGTGAATTGTGATTGATTGAAGTTAAATTTAAAATATTTAATTTTGGAAATTTTTCATGGTTCCTTTAGGCGGAATTTACCTAAGTACCTACTCTACTTAGGTAAATACCGGCTAACCCCAGGAATAACTAAAAGTTTTTTTTTTGTTTATGAGTTATATGAATATACACAATAATATTACAATAGGATTCCACTGCTATTTTCATATTATATTACATGAAAATTTAAGGTAATCCAACAAGTACATTACCTACTTTCCTATTTTATTTTAACTATTTATTTTGCTTTGAAATCTGTCTAACTGAGAACTAGGTACATTTTTATGCCTTTATGAAATAAAGAATTACTGTTTATATTTTACAACTAAGTCCAAGCTTACGTTTTCGAAAAAATATAAGTGCCAACCTACAAGGCACTTATTTATTTATCTCCATAGTGTTGTAGTTAAGACATTGTACCAGTTATGGTTTATGGTACAGTCAAGTAAGGGTAGGTACACGCCGGAGTGTCCTTATACAGACCTCGTTGTCAAAGACTTCAGACCAGGCGAGCATGAAAACAGTTTCCACGTGCTTGTAATGTAACTGATATTGCTTGTGTACCCGCCGCTACACAAAGATCCATAGAGTAAACCCGGCGTTGCGTATACGATCTTTACAAGCGATCTTTTGTTTATTACGTAGTTAGATTGGACTTTTGATGCAAATCTCAATTGCAGTTTCAATCTTAATACATATAAAAACTCTGTAGATAGTATTTAGGTTTATATGTTATGAAGTCAAATAGGTAGATTTTTTTTTTAGCTATGGTAGTTTAATATAAATTTAAATTACAAATCAACGCTGTAATGACATGAAAAGCGTATGACATTTATCAATTAATTAGTTTTTTTTTTTATTATCGGCCCGCAATCAGGCAAAGACCACAATTATATTTTCTTGGTATGTAGGATACGAGTAATAAAGTTGGGACTGGTATGACTGTATTTGTTTATTTAAGAAATTATTTATTATTTGAAAATACAACCTAGAATACTTGACTTAGTCTAATGATGGTGGAATTCATCCGTGTGGTCCCTAAATGTATTAAATTATGTATATAAATAGATACATATATATAAATACATATAATAATATAAGATATGTATATAAATTTTCCAATAAAGTATAAATAATAATAATAATATAATATTCTTACACAATTCACACACGGCCGTTTGATCCCAAGCTAGGCAGAGCCTGTACTATGGTAACCAGACTGCTGATAAACGTACTTATATATTTCTAAATACATACATATTATAGATAAATTACACCCAGACACAGAACAAATGACCGTGCTCATCACACAATTATTTTTCCTGGGTGGTAATCGAACCCACGAGCGCTGGCGTAGCAGTCAGAGTCACTAACAACTAACCCAACAGGTCAGTACCTACTGGCTTAGATTTTTTAAATTTATATTATAATGACAAAAATCACATCTAAATTGAGACCTATATAAATTGCAAGCGGTGAATTGATATCTTTAGAATGGAGCTTCCAAGTGGTTCCGTCATAAGTGGGTCTATTGCAAGTAAATGAGGAAGGAAGCAAGTCCGCGAGAAAACCGATAATAGGGATAATGTTACTAATTTTGATCATTTAATTTATATATTGTTTTTAATTAATTGACATCAATGCACTTTTTAATTTTAGATCATGTGTCATTGTTTTTAAACAATACATTATTTTTTATCCTATATAGGCTATAGGTTTGTATTAAGAAATCTCTAGTAAAACCCTCATATTAACGCGCATGTTGGTCCAGTGTTCTTGACTCTAAGCCCATTCGTGATCGTGATGAACACGATCATTGGTTCTGTGCCTCGGTGTAATTTATCTTTAATATAGAAATAAAAAAGTAGGTTTATTAGCAGTCTGGTTACTGTAGTACAGGCTCTGACTTAGAAGTTCAGGATCAGATAGCCGTGTCTAAGACGGGTGAGGTTATTAATGTTATAAAAAATATAGTTGCATATTGAATAAATAAGTACTCCTGAGGCGACGGAGGCTGGTCGTCGGGTGGTTTTAGTAGAAACACCACATGCTCTTGGCCACAACGTCCATAAGGAGCCGGAGACCTAAAAGGATTTTCCACCTCGTCACCAAAAAAAGAGTCGCTTTAATACTTTAATGATACTTAAATGATACTTTAATTGCAGAAATATGGTACATGGGCTGTTTATAGTTGTTATAAGAGAATCACATATTTCGTCAGTCTGTTCTGACATGCAACATTTTAAACGTACATGCATATTATAACAACAGATTGATTTAATAACAAACTACTAAGCTCATGTCAATAAACAATTTATATAATGTCAAATATATAATTGCAATGTCAAATTTTTCATTCCGATAATTTATTTCTAATATAGAACACAACATACAATAAAATATTATCAGGTGTTTTTGTAATTATCGCTCATTTAATTATTCAGTTACTGAGTCTTTTTTATCATTTTTTCCAAAAGCAATATTTTCAATTTCCTTTTAAGTTTCAATAGGGGCAACGTCTTTAATCGTGATATGACCGCAATTTCATCCTCGAGTAACTATAATAGTATGAGGTTCTCGAACAAAGGTTTTAAATGATATTTACAAAATCTGCAAGGTATGATACCTTTAGTATAGCTGACGTAGTTAAATTTTAAGTAAATCGTTTGACTTCGAACAATACTAACAAAGAGCACTAAAGACCTAGCATCAATCGCGGTGGATTTGCTGTCATTTTTTGAATAGTTCCGTTGTCAGATATATGAAATTAAAATGTCACCATTTTTAAAAATCCGTCTTTATATGACGGAGTTAGGCCCGAACATACATAAAAAGAAAATATAAACATCATCAATTGATAACCTAATGACGTTTTTGAAGTCGGCTAAAAAACTCTATTGTTAGTATACGTAAGTGACATTGTGTTTATTTTAAATATCTTTTACAGATGTTCTAAACTCACGTCAACCAGTCACCAAGAATTACGATTCCAAACCCCAAAACTCGATTAACTACAACGTGAACCCCGCTAACTACACAGAAAATAATCACAACCTCTTCCAAATGATTAAATGCCACGAAGACAGCCTCCTAAGACTACATCACCTAACAGCTGGCAGACAAATTAATAGTACTTACGAACCAAGCTATCAGAACGACTTATCTTGGTATTCCAAAGACTTACAACGGCCATACATCAAACCTGTCGATTATCTAGCTTACGAAGACATGAGGAGGAAGTATGAAGACAAAAATTCAAAAGAAAAAGAAATTCAAAAAGAATCTGAGGAAGATAGAGATGCAAAATTAGATGAAAGGAAGAAACCAAGGAGAAATAGAACTACTTTTACCAGCCAGCAACTAGCTGCCTTAGAGAAGGTGTTTGAGAAGACACATTACCCTGACGCTTTTGTTAGAGAGGACTTGGCGGCTAGAGTAAACTTGACAGAAGCTAGAGTTCAGGTGAGGTTCTTGTTAATATACTAAGGATTAATTATAACTTATTTATATGTAACTTTAATAAGCTTAAGATTAACCAAAATCAAATAAAATTTTATTACGATTAATCTTAAATTGAAGATAAGTTTTTACCAAAAAGTTCTACCTATAACATACACAGTTGACAAAAGCACGTTATAGATTATAACAATAAAAATATATATGAGATGTGGAATATAAAAATTGTTCCCGAAATGAAAATGATTTTTTTAAATTAGTCTTAATGTACCGACTCTAACTCTTAACATTACGGTTTAAATACGAAAAGGAATTTATTTCCAAGATACCTTATTATTTATATATTGTACTGTATGACCGGCCTTTTGGTCTAGTAATTCGCGATTCTGACTGTCAAGCCAAAGGCAGTGGGTTCGATTCCCACCCAAGACAAATATTGTGTGATAAGCCGATCACGATCATATGTTCTGTATCTGAGTGTAGTGTGTGTATATATATTTAGAAATATGGATATATATGTGCAGAAATTTCGAGACGATTTCCTCCTATAACGTAAGTATGATTAAAATTATAGTCGACCAAATGTGAGCATTCAATACGGCTCTGTCGACCTACTCCTTCAGGAATAAAAGACGTGACCTGAACAAAAGGCCAGTGTCGATGACCCTGGTCGAAATGTTAGGCAATTTAAATTGCACGTTGCAATTGTAAATCTTTAGTTGATTGCGTAGTCCTCTTGGAAATACTCGTTTATTGAAGCTTTTTGAAATTCCTTGAAATAGATGTCTAAATAACTTGTCACTGAATTATTGCTCCTGCATATCTTTCTAAGAACAGATTCACGAGTTTGTCAGACAGAATTGTTAGTTATAGTTTAACAAATTACAAAAGGCAGCAATACACCTAAACAAAATGTATTTCCTGATTATCAGGTATGGTTTCAAAACCGGCGAGCGAAATTCCGCCGAAACGAGAGGTCAGCCATGTCAAACCACAGAAGTTCTACGAGCCAAAGTACACCAGAGCCCATTGCTGTCCCAATTGGCATTCCTCATCAAGCAGATCCGAGACAAGACTTCACACGAAATTCCAAAGAACCATGGCTGCACCACTTTCAAACGAACAATTTAAACTTAAACCTTGGAATTCCAATTACGAATACGGGTTTATACCAGAACGATTACTCTTTGATGATGCAGAATGTTGGCAATAGACAATATGTGCCAAACTCCAATAGTTTGATGGGGCAAAGTGTAGTTGGCTATGGAAGCACAACTGATAACGGATATGGTTCTTGTGCATTAATTGGTGGATACAGTGGGTCATTGCAATCAGCTCATCATGGGTCGTATAACCTGAATTTGAGGTTAAGACCTCATGATTTTAGCATAAATAATATAGCCCTATAAAATAAGCATATACATATATGTATAAATATATTATGTATAAATATAATATTAACCATAAACGTTTTGTAAATAAATATATGTGAGTTGTTCTTTTTTTTTAAATTGATACCTACGTGATTTATTTATAGGATATGAAACATTTATTACTAGTATATCCTTAGGTGTACAAAAATTGCAGCATTTTAAAAATAAAAACCTCATTCAAAAAAATCTTAATGGAATCCTTTAGTGTGACCTGTTATCAATTATTACACGAAAAGTACGTGTAACAATTGATAACTGGTAAATTATTCAGTGCTACTTTAATGAAATGTTTTATGGATCCCAAATTATCCAGGAGTTAAGAACACGTCGTACATACACTCCAAAACAGAACGTAAACCATAATCAAGCGGTTGAATGATAATAAAGTGATTTAGTGACCATTACTAGTTATTAAGAAGTCTAACCACCACCTCAAAAAATATTTCTTGACTAGGGACTTCTTCTAGGTGTCTGAGTCTCCACCTTTTTTTTTTTTTTTTTTCCGTGTGGGAATCCCCTCGGATACCACCTGTCGGTGGCATGTCGGACTAGAACCGACTAAAACCGCACGCCGTCTCGGGTACTAATAGCCGGGGAACCAGGTATACCCTAGAAAGGAAGTACCTGGTAGTCTCCACCTCAGTATTGGCAATAGTTGAATTAAGCCACCAGGTTCCACATTTAAAACCACTAACGAAAAACGACCCTACACTACACCTGCGTCCATGTATTTAACTAACATTTGGACACGCCTATCTCTGTAATTATTGATCCGAGAGAAAAGTTTCCACGATTGCCCTTTTAATAGAAAGAAAATGTTAATAACCTCTAAATTACAGTTAAAAAGAAATAGATATCATTATACATAGTTGTTATTTTTGAGAGTTTATATTTTTTTAGTAAATAATTATCGACATAAGTAAATCTTATTTTGAATAGTTACCGTTATGAAGAACGATATTATGGGTTTCAACATTTCGACATAAGTAAATCTTATTTTGAATAGTTACCGTTATGAAGAACGATATTATGGGTTTCAACATTTTCTTAATAATATCATAATTAATCAGAAAATTATGATAATTGTGTGTTATGAAGGAAACTGTTTCAAAGTCAAGAACATTTTCAAACATGTTCTAAGTAATGACAGTAGTGGTAGCAGGGTCGAAACAACCCTCAAAAAGTAGGGGGTGACCGAAATATTTTTATGAGGACTAAAAAAAGGTCTACAAAACACTTTATTGCCGTATTTCAAAGTATTGTAAGGCTTACTAAATAATTTACTATTACGATAAACATTCTATTTACGTCAACAACATGTTAATTACAATGTAGTTTAATTCACAATTTTATTTAAATTTCCTGTCTTTCTAAAATTGCTCACATTTATGAATTCTTGAGCTAACTCTACAATATCTAATACATCTAATAAGTGCTTATGAACTTGGCAAATTGCTAAATTACTTAATCTGCTTTCATTCATGGTACTTAGCAAGTATGTTTCAGTCGACGTAACGCACTAAAACTGCGTTCAGCTTCGCAAGATGAACCAGGGCACGTCATTAAAAGTCTAATGAGGCGTTTAACTTCTATAAACATGTCTCTGACCTAAGAAATTGATTTTAAAAAACAAGCAAATGAAATTATTCACAGGACTAGGGAAGACCAGGGTTCTTGCAAGAGCTAAGTGTACCTTAGCTTTGTATATTGCCGGACAGCACAATTGCAGCTATGTATTGGTGGTTAAATGGGAAGTTATTTACGATTTTCCGACTAGCGACTTCTAGCGGATTTTAGGAGAACATTTATCTCTAATCTAGATGAATTTTAGAAACCTGATAGCGGCTTTTATTTTAGTTCAACGGCAACACTGCTTATGACACAAGCATGCAAGCAGCTATTCCCACGTAACGGACTCCTCGGCGCATTATCTCCGAGCTGCCTGGGCTATGGGGATATTTGGACACCCTCGAAGGTTTCCACGTTTTGGTGTTACCACTCTCTATGCATATTTAAATTACCAATTAAGTAACGAAAATGTCTTAAGCTGAAAGTCCTTATTGATCTTTTAAAATATGGATCATGGTTAAGAGTAATGACCGGATTATATGTAGTTAACTAGTTACAGTACCCTATGGATAAGGGGATGTTTTACGAAACTTGACGTGGGGAGGGGATGGTGATTCTAATTACTGTCTGCTCAGGATAATTTATCAAAACTTTGCTATCATAGCAAACAGCTGACCTCGGGAAGTGTTGTTATCTCAGGAAGAATCCTCAGTAACCTGTTTGGCCCGGTATGCCAAATACCTCGGGCCAGTCTCATGCACTATCGAAAGATAAGTGCCGCAGTCTCTTTTATCCCTACGCAGGCTCTGTAAAACGTTACAATGTTATTCAACAATTTTTTTTTGTGTTTTTACGAGATTTCCTCTTGTTTCATAAAGAATAATAATAATAGTGTTGGACAGCTCTGTACTTGAAAGGCTATGCTCCGACTTACAGATAAGCCTTACAACCTACCCTTACAACCCTTCTCCTCCTTCACAAGCAGTTACACATCAAGATCTTGAATTACTCGTAGTACAGGCTTCTCCTGCTGAAGGAGAGGAAACTGACTTGACTTGACTTTCTGAAACAGAAGGTTTATGCATGGGCAAACCGCATACAAAGGTATAAAAAAAGAGTAGACCGATATATTCAGAATCGCACATTCCAAAGGGACGAGAGGTTGGTGGGTCTATTCTGAGAGTGAAGATAACATCTCATATTACGAAGAACTCTATCTAACTCTCAGAATGGATGTAGAGGTGGGGTACGTAGCACTAAAGAGCTCCTTATTGACACGACTATTAACCAACAATTTCGCCGTAACCGAAAAGATTTGACGACATGTTGGATAGATTATAAAAAGACTCTGTGCCGCATTCGTAGCTCTTGAGGGTGATGGAGCTGTGCAAGATTGATACAGGTATATGCACGTTTATGGAGCCATGTATGCGGCAATGGAGAACGGTTCTTTGCTATTCAGGATGTCGGCAATCGATAAATCGGGGTATATTTCAGGGTTACAGTTTAAGTCCCTAGTGGTTATGCTTTGCTTTCAATCCTCTCAGAACTATGTTGGAGAGTTGAGGGCTAAGCTATCGTTTGCAGAGAGGTGATAAGGTTATATCCCTTTACATGGATGATTTAAAACTGTTTGCTTTCAGTAATTTCATACTGATAAATTGACTAGAAATAACTAAAAACTTTAGTGAATGTATCAGGATGGAATTTGGTGTAATTAAGTGTGCAATCATGCATGTAAAAAGAGCCAGGGTTGTGGAATTTTATAGGTTGGAACTCTCAGATTCCACCATTTTTAGTTTTATTGTAACATTTTTCATTGATACAAATATCTTGGAATGTCACCGGCGTTAGGTGTAAATGAGTTGACTATGAAATAATCGTTACAGGAACGCTTCTGAAAAAAGTATTAAATACTCTTTCAATCCACGATCATCGGTGATGAGGTTACATATTCCAGGAAAATGTGGTGGTCGTGGTTTTCTAAATGCCTGGACCTGCCACAATTGTGAAATATGTAATTTCAGGAATTACTTCCTTTCTGTTCCTGTGGATATGCATACGGATGTAGTAGCAGTTGTTAACGGATTCACTCCGTTTGGTCTAGTTAAGAGAACTCTCGCAAATTTGCAGTACTCAACATTACTGATCGTATGGCGATTTGGAAGGGCAAAGAGCTGCATGGACGTTTTTATCGGGCCTTGAACAGGCCTGAGGTAGACTAACTGGCGTCTGTATTCTGGCTACGATTCGGTGATCTCTTCGGAGAAACTGAAGGTTTTTCTTTGCAATTACTAATGAAGTTGTTATGACGAATAAAATTCGGAAGTATATCCTGAAGGACCATGACATGGCCGACAAATGTCTATTGTGCCGACAATAGTGATTTGTCGGGTGCCGACAATAGGCATGTCATTGTCCCGGTGAAAGCCTCAGACATTTAATTGCCGGTTGTTCTCGTCTTGCCAACGGCGAGTACTTGCATAGACATAACCAAGCGGCCAGGATAATCCATCAGCAACTTGCTCTTAAGTATAACCTTGTGACTGTAGAGTTACCGTACTACAAATATGTGCCCGGCCCTGTTCTTGAAAATGGTCGTACAACGTTTTACTGGGATCGCCCTATTATCACTGACAGGACTATTGCTGTAAATAAACCTGATATAGTGGTAATAGACCGATTAGAGCGCCGAGCAACAATTGTTGACATTACCATTCCACATGACGACAATCTCTTGAAAGCTGAAAAAGATAAACAAGTAATGTATTTGGATTTTGCCCACGAGATTGTCGATATGTGGGGTGTTGATTCGGCAATCATTGTACCGATAGTGATATAGGCCCATGGATTAATTGATAAGTGCCTCGACCAACATCTTCAGGCTCGCGTTAGGCAGTGGGATTAAGGGCCTGATGCAGAAAGTAGTTCTTCTCGAGGCGGCACGTATTGTGAGGAAGATTCTGCCTCTGGAGTCCTAACCACCGATATCTTAGTCCCTGTACCCGATACCGATAGGACACTATTTTTTTATGTTTTTAAATGTATTTTTACTTTTTGTACATAAATATATTTAAAAACGTAATTTATTGGTATTTTTAGTGTAATAAAGAGAATAATAATAATGATCCTCGACGGGAGGTGGCTCTTCGACGAGCACTTCTAACAGCTTGCTATAAACCTGGTCGGTAGGAGGGGCCGGTTGTCTTAATAACAGCAGTTCCCGAATCCCTCCTATTTCAGGCACAGAGTGGCACACCGTGTGGTTTCGATTCCAAAACATCACCCCGTCGCAAACCCCAGCGGAGAGACACTTAGGTCGTCGTAGAAATTCCACATGTAAAAAAAAGATCTAGGGCCCATGCTGGGATTAATATACACACAATTTTTTAGCGTTGGAGTTTGTTGCTTGCATGCGATAGATCGATGCAAAGTGCAGATGTTAGTTACAGCTGATTTCAACCCGTTGACTTAGTTTTAACTGATTTTTACAAGAAACTGTTTATTTATAGGTATAAACTTGCTTGTTTATAGGATACATCCAAAGTAGTGTTTATTTGTATACTCAGTTGAATGCTTAATTAAATGCTATTTTAACGAAGTGTATATTATATAATAAGAAGTGGTGATGTTATTAAATGCAAAATGTGTTGCCTATTTAAAAAAATATTAACTTTAAAAGAGCGGGAATTTCGTTTAATGTCAAAATCAGATCAACGGAACGTCAAAAAATAGTACCTACCTTAAATTATAATTTCTTCAAGTCCACGTTATTATTTAAAGTATAATTTTATTGTAGTGTTACAAACCACTTATTTAATTCAATACTTACTGCAGATCAAGTTTACTTTTACACCCAAAGAAATCACTATTTTGTTTGATTAGGTATCAAACAAAAAAATGGTTTGCTACAAGAAACTGTTTATGTTACTATCTTTTGCTGTTGTTACCCATGCAGCCTATATTCTTTTTCACAAAAAGAAGAAGAAAAACAATAAACCCGATATTCAAGAAGTTATTATGTTTAGTTATGGAGATGAGGAGATTAAAAAGAGTAAATATACTCGCTGTATGATTACAAAAAGCATGGAGCGATTATTATACTATTTAAGTCAGCCTAAACATAATTTAGATATTTGTATGTATGTGCTAACTAACTTGGACGTTACGAACACATTATTAAAGCTACACTATCGCGGTGTAAAAATTAGAATAATTGTCGATGCTGACATGGCATTTAGCACCGGATCAGGTATTAAAAGGTTAGCGAAGCAAGGAATACCGGTACGATGGATGAAATCTACAAATTTAATGCACCATAAGTTCTGTTTAGCTGATACATTGAGTGACAACAATTGTGTAACTCCATTCATAATGACTGGCTCACTTAACTGGACAAATCAAGCATTATATGGGAATTATGAAAATTATTTAGTGACTACTCAAGAAGAAGTAGTTCAGCAATATAAGGCTGAATTTGAAAGACTTTGGATTCTCTTCAAGCCAATTGTAGACTAAGATTAATATTGTTATTGTTAAGAAAGCTATATGTGAGAGATTTATATAAAAAGAGTCTGTGATTGTTCTTACTATTTGACTATGATATTGTAGTTGACTGCACAATAATATTGAATAACATAGTTAAGTTGAATGCTATTTATAATCCTTTATTCAAAGTTTTGTTTGATTTTTTTAAATAGCTATGCCATTCCATTTAACTCTTAAAAATTACTTTCTCAAAATGGATGGACTTCTAGGTCTCAAAACGGATGGTTTTACAGAAGTGTGTTGTTCCTGAGGATACATAAAGTTTAGAATAAAAACCTCTATCATATAAGTCTACTGATCATATTATGATATATTAGCTGACCTGTGCAACGTTGTCTGTGTCGAATAATTTTTACTTTTATTGTAACATTTTTCAGTGATACTTGGCTTGGCTGTTGGCAGTAGCATCATGTTATATAGCCCGAGGGTGTATAAAAGTAGAGGGTATAGCCTCAGTACATGGGCTATAAAACAGAAAAAAAAACAATTCAAATCAGTAGTTTCTCAACATACATGTAAGCAAGCAAACTTTTCATCTTTATATGGATATTAGTATAGATAACAGGATCAGTAGACTTCAAATACCTTTTAACATCATTTTTAAAACCATCCAAAACAAAAAAAAATGTGATGTAACAAGTTGTTGTTTCCTCTGAAAATCTATGACTATTATTTGTGTATGGAGCTCATACATTAATACATTAATTAAAAGTTATAAATGAATCTTCTGTGATTTTACTACTGGTTATTGTGCTCACATAGGTAAGTCATGAGTTTAAAATACAATACTTTTTTAACTTTTTTATTAAAAAAGAAACAGGAAAATGCTTAAAGTATGGGCTACAAACAGAACGAAGTTCTGCAAGAAGTGACAGAAAAAAACACATTTTTCGGTCTCACTCCCATCATCCGCTCAAAGCGTGTAATGCGCGATGAGGAACTTCGTTCCAACAATTTACTTTATCATGGGAGACCCATGATTCAGCACACGTAGGCCGGTTCGACCGGTGCAATACCACGGCCTCAAAGAAAACTGGTCGTGAAGCCGGCCGCTCCTACATTCCCTCGTCCCATATATTAGGGTATTAGCGCCGTTGAACAATATGAGAATTTCTCTCTTGACAAAGTATTCCCAGTCGCCTCCACATACATTGCTAAAAGGTGGTCGTCGGTTATAAAGTTCCCTGTAGCAACCGGGTCGCGACTGGCAAGTTATTAACCCCACTTCAAATCGCTGAATATGTGGAGTGGATTAAAAGTTATATCTAAAACAAATGATACACTTAAAATAGAGGGAATGTGGAGCAGCACCGAACTGAATTTCGACCGAATTTTATTACGAGATTTGCCCTTCTGCTCACAACTTTGCACTTTTTTTTCGTGCGGAAATCCTCTGGGATACGCACCGGTATGGTGGTCATGTCGTCGGACTCGCACCGACTACAATCTGCACACCGTCTCGGGTACCAGTAGCCGGGCAACCCTGGTACCCCAACGTACCCTGGGCCATCTAAAGATTACAGTGAGGACCACGGTGTCTCCTTCCGGTTCGAAAAGGGTGCGCGCGCTGCGGAGCTCGTCGCCGCACTTATTACCCCCAGTTCTGCGCTTATGAAGAACGGAGGTCGTTCAGCCCGGTCGGCTCCCGGGCCAGGCATACCTAGAGAGTTCTACTCTCGGGGAAGTAACCTCTCCCGGTCACACTCCACCCTCTCGGATGTGATTAGGTTACTATTAGGCTGTAACTCGCAGTCTTAATCAAGATTTCAAGAGTTAGACTTCTATTGTTGTTAATTATTGTATAAAATATGCAATAGCATTAGTTATATTATTATAGTTATATAACAGTGTTTGGTAAAAAATTTGAAAGTTTATTGAAGCTGTGTCTTTTCAACTTATAAACTAAAAAGCTAACTCTGTAACATTGCTAGAAGATGTACTTTTTTAAAAAGGAATTCAATTTAAAAAGTTGTCAACTCACATTTAAAAAAATACAGTCAAACACAAGTCATCAGGAATTGTTTGAAGTTTGTGTACCTACATGGCCATTAACCAAAAGTTGAAGTTGCAGTGTAACTAGTACCTACAAGACAAAGAGCTTATAAAAATATAAATGTTAGGGAAGGGAACTAGGCGCTGTGGCATACGGTTGGTAGATAGAGAAAGATTATTTTGGTCTTGCATCTCTGCTCTTCTCTCTGATTGGCTATTTTAAATGCCCTTTTAAGTATCAGCCAATCAGTGCAGAGAGTTAAAAAATCTATACTACACCATACTATCACCATACCAAAGAATATATCTACTCTCTTACGAAATTTTAAATTTATCTTTATGGTACATGTACATATTTTTCTAACCTGTTGACATAATTTTTATGATTATTAACATCAAGGTTAGAAAACACGCTGTATTTACTTAATGTACAAGAATTTATATTACAAAATTCGACTCTGTTAGGCCTTCTACCTCTTAAAAATACCTATAAGTCAAGCTATTTGATTACTTTAAATGCCAGCCATATCCCATAAGTGTTGTTATTTAAACGGTTTAATTTAACGTCATTAAATCTTACGTCTTATTGTTTGATAAGAATGACAGCAAAGGACAGATTAAAGTGATAAAGAGGCGAAAGTTCAGTCTGATTTCTTAAATAATAGGCAGACTGCTCTTTTACAGAGTAATCTAGATTATTTCTTGTTTTATCATTAAATATCTAACAAGATGGTATCTGGAATAGTTGCAGGAAGACTTGCATTGGTAACGGGTAAGTAAAAACTTTGTATAAACTTATCAGTCAAAAAAAATATTTTTATGTTCTTAGAATATTTTTTTCTGACAGAACACTAGTATGATTAATTTGATTTTTTTTACAGAAACTTTTTTATTGAATGGTTTATAATATGGATATAATGAATCCAATAAAAAAGTCGTGTTAAATATTTATTTCACTTATGCTTATTATGTAGAGGTACATTACATTAAATATTTTATATCCTAAAACTCTCTGGCAGTCTTACTAAAGATGCATCACCATCAACACATCAACAGCCTTTAATAGTCCACTGCTGGACATAGGCCTCTCCTTAGAAAGGAGGTTTTGGCCAACTATACCACGCTGGCCAGATGGGTGTGCATAGGGTTTGTGTCAAGTTTTCCTTCTTTTTGCAGTGCTGGTGTCCTGCGTTGTTTTGCGCCCTTAGTCGGCTCTTACGACACCCACAGGATGAATTTTTTAAACATTCTATTATTGGTAGTTTGATGCTAACCAAAGACTAATTGAGAACTGCTAGGTTGTAATGTGTACTAAAATTGATGATGAACAAATAACATAATGCTTTAAAATATAATGTACTTTTCCCATCAGCATCCCAAAATATATTATGTTGTTTTTATAATCTATTTCAGGTGCTGGGTCTGGACTAGGTCGGGCCACATGCCAGGTGTTGTCCCGAGAAGGAGCCACTGTCATAGCCGCTGACAAAAACTATGATGCAGCCGTAGATACTATTAAAACACATACACCATTAGCATCAGGTTTTAATGGTATGACAGTTCAGTAATTACTTATTATTATTATTTCAGTTGAAGTTCATGGTGTCACTTCATAAACAGTTCTTAGATTTAAGTTAAATGTACTAGGGCACAGTGGTTTAAGTGTTGTTTATAAATATTTGTTATTTTATTACAATTTTAATAAAAAAAATTGTTTTCACATGAACTGATCACATTTTGATAATGACTAAGGTTTGTTCATGAAACTGAGGATTAGTGGTGGGTTTACCCTTCTCAATTAATCACTCAACAATAGTGTAGGTAGACTCCATTATGAGGGTTGGGTGCAGAGACTATGGCCATGGGGAAGCTTTTTACATAGTATACAGTATGTAATATTTACTTAAGATACCTCTCATATTCAGGCATCTCTATTGTATAAAAATGTAACAAATGCTATTATTGTTAAATTTCTAATACTTATATCCATTACTACAAAATATATTTAACTAGTTGTACCCTGCCCAGCTTCACTGTGGCTCATTGTAGTTACATCAATGAGAAATGTGAAATAAAACTGACACAAATGAGATAAATATACCTTTTGATGTGTGTATATTGTGTTAAAATTTGAGATCAATCAGTGTAACATTTTTTGAGTATTTGAAGTGTACTAAAATCAACATAACTTTTTATAAATAAGTATATTCAATTAATTAATTAATATTCTCTTTTCAGATGGTGATCATAGTGCCGTAGAACTTGATGTGTCAGACTCAAGTGCAGTGAACAACCTGCTAAAGACTACACTACGTCAATATAAGGCACCGCCAACAATCATTGTAAACTCTGCCGGCATCACCCGAGACAACTGGCTCTTGAAACTATCTGAGGAGGATTTTAATAGTGTTCTCAATGTCAATTTAAAGGTAAGGACTAAGAATGAATATTTTAGAACCAAATAAAACTGTCTAAACTGCAGCCTCAACACAAGCTCCTGTACTGTACTGTAGCTGGAGCAGTCTATAGTGGTATTCATGACCATTATGACAGTATTTTCTGAATTGACCAGGATAAACAATTATAAACCACAGCAACTAGGCTCCTAGACAATTCAAATTAGGTAGTGTTATTACTTGACTTGTTTTAAATAAATATATTTTATATTAAGCCAATATATATCTTCAAATCCCTTATCAGGTGCTGATATTATACATGCCTTTGAAGGAAATCAAAGAACTGTTAAATACAATAATTTCAAATTATTTAAACCAATTGTTGTTCTAACATATTTAAGCTAAGGTCTAACCCTTATCAGGTAGACCGTCGAAACTTGGGCTAGTGAGCTGGATAATTTTAAAAGGTATTTTCTTCCTCGCAGCTTCATTCAGACTCACAGAGAAGTAGCGTGACTCTTCATGTGCCGAACATTAGCCGTAAGCAAACCTGTCTTCCTTAGCTACTTTTTTCTTTTTTTACACGTAGTACCGTATTTTTAAGAAACTTTATATTTAGAATATTGTAAAAAGATTTCACAGCCTAACAATAAGTAGTAACATAGTCTATGATATCTTAGTATGTTGGAGGTGAAACCATCTCTATTAAAAAGGTTTGAAAAGAATTATTATTGCTTTCAGCGTAATAGACAATTTGTTTTAAGTAAAAGTAGAGTAGTTTAAAAATAATCTGTCAAGTAGTCTAATTATATATTTGTTTTCAGGGAACATTTTTGGTGATGCAGACGTTCGCTAAGGCTTTGACGGAAAAGGGCACTCGGGGGTCAATCATTAATTTTTCTAGTATAGTTGCTAAACACGGCAATATGGGTAAGTAAAATGAATTATCACACTAATATTACAAAAGGGGAAAGTTTGTGAGTGTGTTTGCTACGTCTTCACGCTCAAACGGATGGACCAATTCTGATAAAATTTGGTAAGATGTCGAGGTAGCTAACACTGACACCCTAGATTAACACATAGGCTACCTTTATACCAAAAAAAAATGTATTACTGTACGATGAACAAGGAATTCAAATATGTTTGATCAGCGGGGCACAGCTCTCAGTAGTATATAGTAATATAATAATGTATCTCAGACTTTTACGACTGTATTACATAATATAGTCTACATAAACAATTTTATTTATTAAATATTTGCATATATTTAAGGTCAAACAAACTATGCTGCAAGTAAGGCTGGGGTCATCGCAATGACACAATCTGCTGCCAAGGAATTAGGAAAGTTTAACATTAGGTAAGGGAATTATTTATGAAATAATAATCTACGTCACATCCGAAGCTACTCGACTCTTTGAACCACTGTTTTCTCTGTTGTAGCTGGAGGTAGTCCAGTACACATAACAAAAATTTCACGAACTCGTGGCAGAGACGTATTGGACGTGTGTGACGTTGCTCCGTCCTGCTGGAACCATGTTCTTTAGTTATGGCCAGGCAAGTTTTGCAGTTCAGGCGCCAAGAAGTCGTTTAACATCTCCACATAACGCTCTGAATTCACTGTAACTGCACGCCCCCTTTCGTCTTCAAAAAAGTAAGGGCCGATAATTCCTCGCGCCGACATCGCTGCCCATACTTTCACTTTAGGCAATTCTGCTTATTTACGTGTCCATTAACATGAAAATGAGCTTCATCCGAAAACAAGATGTTGGTAAACGTTGAAAAGCGCTCAATCGCCTGATTTACGAAGTCAAGGCTCTGACTGGCATCTTGGGGCTTTAATTCTTGCACCAATTGAATTTTGTAGGGGTGCAGATTTAGGTCTTTGTGTAAAATGCGGTGTAATGATGATCTATGCACATTTAAAGCACTTGCGCGCTTCCGAATTGAAAGGTTCGGGTCGTCACGAACAGACTGATTAACACTCGCCCCGTTTTCTACCGTTCTTGATGACCTTGGTCGCCCGGATTTTGGTTTTTCCAGCGTTGTACCGGTCTCTTCAAACTTTTTGACCCATTTTCGAATAAGAGGAATGCTTGGCGTATCATTTAAATGGCGAAAACCTCGAACACTATAGAACCTTCTACGCGCTACAGTCGCCGAATCACCGTTTTTGTAAAACTCTCGCACGCACAACGTACGGTCTGCTCCCGAGAAACGCTCCATAGCAACTGAATTCCCAAGAGCCAGGCTACCGATTGACATAACCCCCGCGCCCCTCGGACTCGTTGCGTTCACGCAGTAAGCTAAATAAATATAAACTTTCTTTTGAGACACCTTGTACTAGAATTTACATAGCTTTATTAGAGCTGTTGGTTTGGTCCGAAATATTGTGTCTGGCACAAACTCTGAGCTTTCATAGTTAGTCGCTTATTTTTCCACTAGTACCATTCTAAATTTGAATGAGTTTTGATTGACGTTGTTTAAGAAACTGTCTTATTGCTAGATATTTGCTTCTTTCATAAGAGGTTAGCCGGTAGTTCATCATGCACCTACCTACTAGAATACCTACTATAAACAAAGCAGTGCTCACAATTCTGATTGATGATTACCATAATTTGTTAATTTCAGAGTGAATGCTATTTTGCCTGGATTAATAGAGACTCCAATGATAAAGTCAGTTCCTGATGAAGTACTACAAAACTTCCTGAAGAAAATACCTTTAGGTCGACTTGGAACTCCTGCGGGTAGGTTTATCTAATCTCATTACATATGGCTATCATGCCTTTATAATCATGCATTTATGTATTGGGGTTTTTATTATATTGTGTAAAAAATATTGTTCATCGGCTCTTGTCTACGTTTCCACGATCCTCAGTAAAAGGTACTGAATATCGAGTGGTCCCTTGGCTTGCCTTATCTTAATAGTGCTTGATCACTCTTAATCGTCCCGGAAATTATGACCGGGAATAAAAAAAAGCCGCATTCATCATCGAGATTAGGAGTGTGGGTTACTGTCTACTGGGGGTGTCCAATCAAACACGAACTCCATATAAACGATTTTAATGTCGTATAAACTTTTACACAGCACGCAATTAACCAACAAAACACTCGATATTGCCCTTGCCCTTAAATACCAACTTGTGAATTTAGAGGTGCCATACTATAGGTATTTGCCCGACCTAGTTCTCGAGAATGGTCGGGCTACGTTGTATTGGGATCGATCTATTATCACAGACAGCACTATTGTTGTCAATAGGCCTAATATTGTCGTGATAGCTCGATTAGAGCGCCGCGCAATGATTGTTGACATCGCCGTTCCTCATCATAAATACAATAAAAAAATACCGTCAAGTTCTCAATGGGCTAAATTTGACTTCATATTTTTTCAGAGGTAGCTGAGCTGGTTGCATTCTTGAGTTCGGACAAGAGTTCGTTCATCACGGGGGCTGCTATCGACATATCAGGAGGATTTTGAATATTTCAACAATCGAATCCTTAACATTTCGAATAGTAATATCTCAATTTAGCAGATTAAGAAGACATGAAACTAAAATATTTTCCCTTTTTCGTGAAAACTCGTCGATATTTATGTAATATGAAAGTCATAAGAATTATTTCCTTGCGAAGTACTTACATTTTTTGTGTATTAAGATATTGTTGTATTTATTCTGTGTCTAGATTTAGTAGGCAGGCCACTAAACATCTGGTGACTTACTTGACTTTAACAGAATAGGGTTATTTTTACATAGTGCAGAAATAAATGTCAGGAATACAACTGTCTAATCTTATATATAAAATTCTCGTGTCACAATGTTAGTTACCATACTCCTCCGAAACGGCTGGACCGATTTTTCTGAAATTTTGTGTGCACATCTGGTAGGTCTGAGAAACGGCCAACATCTATTTTTCATACCCCTAAATGATAAAGGTTCTACCCCATTTTTTTTTTACATGGCGAAACAAAGTTTGCCGGGTCAGCTAGTTTATAATAATCTAATAAAATGGTCACGCCATAGACCTTTAAAGTCTGTAAGTTTAAAATACACATGACTGATTGAAGATAGACTGCATGGATGGTGTAGTGGTTTAAGCGATTGCCACGCCGCTTCCTACTGCACTGATTGTTGTAGGTTCGATCCCAACATGGGAAACCACTTTGTGAGATCCACAAACTGTTGTTCTGAGTCTGAGTATTATTTGTCCGTTTCATGTGTTTGTAAAGTTTGACACAGGTTGTATATTCCTAAACCGGGCTTGTCTTTTAGAAAAAAAAATTATATGAATTTTTATATTTCTCTTTTGCATACTTCTAATGCAATTCAAAATAAAATCATATTTTAAGGATTTTACAATTATGTTTTATATAATCATAACGTGAACGTGACATTTTAGTGTATACTTATTAATATGCACAGTTACTGAACAAATCTTGGAACTCGGTTTTTAATTACTTTTAATTTTTGTCTCGTTCGCAATATCTAAATTTGCTATAGGACCGCGTACCTTACCCGTCGGCATTAGGATTAGAGACTGGCCGGTTCAACGGTCACTCAGTTTAAGGTTGAATTCACTTTGAGCTTACTTTGCAACTCTATCGACCGTTTTCGGCGTAGCCATTGGTGAAGAGTTCCAAACGCGATCACCTGACGATCGAGTTGATGTGAAATATATTCACACTTGTAAAGTTCAACTCAGAGAGCCTAGTGTCAGTTCATTTCTCTATTCTCTTTCTCAGTACAGAGCAATAGCACCATGGACCTAACAGTTAGAATCGGATGGCTATAGATCATGACGAGTACTACCTATTGGTCGATTGCAATCAGTATAAAAAGTATAGTACTTAAATACCTTCTTTATGCTAGATCAATTAATCGGTTTATTAATACTCCTTATTTTAATAAAAGTATATTCGCTTTCGAACCTAGTTATTCGGTATATCATCGATATCGATGGTCAATATTCGAGTAATCTCTAATGCGGCCCTAATATGACTACTTAACTATAGCAGACAACATGTGACAAATATATTCATATATATTTAGATGTACTCGTATATTAATTTATTGTTAAATGAAATGAAAACTTATGTCTCCGCTTCTGAGATATTTTTATAATATTTAAAAAGTGTTGTATTTTTTTACATACAATATAGTTTATGACAATGTTATGAATACCTATAAAGAGTAAATGAACCAATGGTTGTATTTATCGATTTGTTTTATTTCATCACTCCCTGTCTTCGATCAACAATAGGAGTTACGTTTTAAAATATTGTTATAGGTATAACGACAAATACCCCAACAAGCGTTCCAATATCGGCTTCTAAGGAGATATCTACAACGGCCGCTGAAGCTATCGAATGTCACTTGATAAAAAAAATAACTAGGCAACGTTTTCTTCGTCCAAGCATAACAAAGTATACCTAAATTTAGATGCATATATAATGCGAGTGCAATAACTTGTGACCTGATTGCACAAAAAGTTGGACTACAAGCTTCGACACGCGACTTCGTCTATGCTATTTTTTAATATAAAAATAACATAGATAAATCGTTGTACTCAAACGACACTTTTTATAAATCTTGTAATATTATACTGAGCCGAAAACAAAAATCAATATTGTTTGTGAGTAGTAATTAAATTTAATGCATTTATTTCAGAATTGTAGCTAATTATAAAATGTTTATGTGAATCCACACAAGTCTCAACTTAACGCGCACGGATAAAACCTATGTCTACTATTTTATTATCCTATCATGTTCAGAGTTATCTATTTTATTTCTGCAGTGAAAACTTTTAATTGGCCTTCACATATTAATCTTATTTTAATTGTACCTCTAGCTGTAAGTTTCCCTAAAATATTAAAGTAAAATAATTTGGCCCGCAAAAATATGAATGACTTTTGATCATTTTCCTAAAATAAGTGCTATCATTTGAATGAATTGAGTTGATTATAACGATTTAAACATTTTCAATGAGGGTCTTCGATACTTTTTCTGCCACCAGACGGCGCTTCGTATGCGTCAGGTCCAAACAGCTGTCTGACAGCACAGATTCTTACCGAACGTATAATATTTTAGTGAAATTCTATGAATTTGGAAGTGTTATTGAGTTTATTATAGATTACGGCCAGAAAAAGGTTGCCGAACTGAAGATTGAGCTCAAAAAGAGATGCGCAAAAGTTTTATTTGCACACATAGGCACTGCACTGTGGAATTTTAGAAATCAGTATTCCTTTTATAAAGATCTTAAGAATGAATAAATCAAAAAAATGATCGAAAAATACAAATCGTAAATGTGTTTTGACAGGTGGTTGGACCTGACGCTACAGTGCTGCTATCTCACTTGGAACATGTCAGAAAACCCTCATTAAAATAATTTTGTGTTTATAATACAGTTAAAATGAGTAAAAAGATCTTTAGACTAGTTAGAACTAGTTTTATTTAACTGAAACCTTTTGTGAGGTAATTGTTTTTACATTGATCTGAGGGTAATTGTAAAAACGGTACTGTCAAGACTGGTAGTGCGGTTACTTATTGGATCCCTATCGCTTGTTACACGCTCTGAGCGGCTGGGGCCTGGACCGAAAATGTGTAACAAGACTTTTTGACACTTTTTGTTATAGTACGCACGCACTTGCTTAGATCTTACTAAGCAATGAATTTTAATGCGGTTTCCACCAATCGAGAGTGATTCAAGAGGAAGGTTTATATGTATAATACATGTATATTATAATAGAGTAAATCTGAGAATTTCAAAGATTTGTGATAAAAAACATGTTTTTGTGCGCTTACATTGCAAACGCTGACCAAACCTTAGGAGATAAACAAAAATAATGTACTATGGAATTGTATATCTTAATAAGACCTACAAAGAAATCCGTATATCTTTTAAATCTTACAAAAAAATATGGCTTATTTACGAAGCTATTTTAAAGAAACATTATTCCTTATCCAATAAAATACGTTAGAGATGTTGTACATTTACTGTAAATTAAAATTCGTTCCAATTGTTACTTACCCAACTACAGTAGTCGATGTTTCATTTACTTCCCTTAGACGAAAGGCGCAGAATTGCGAACTCATCGTTCTTTAACATAATGAATGACTCGATCCAAGTGATTGAGTTTGTGAACAAAAATCGCACTAAGTGTACCATCTAAGTCTTACCGCAGATCGCATCTCCTGTACACTCCTACTGTAAGCACAAACTACCGGGAAGATGCTTATTTAATAAGGGCCAGCCGCATACATAACATGGCATGTCGGATTGTAGAATTCAACCTGATCACTACCAATGTCACTAAAATAAAAAGGATCATGTGTAACCAGTTTTTTAATGTACAGCATTAAGTTACTTTCAATTTTTACGATTACTTTGTAAGTTTACTTGTAACACTGTAAGTTGTTGCAATGTTAAGTTATCAAAGTTATTTAGTTGTATGTGAAAACTCGTAATTAGCCAGCTATATAAGGTGGGTGGACCATGGAAGGCCACGCTCCTTTGAAGGCCAACTATTAAAAAGTCGTAGTTATTGACATGTAAAGACATATTCCTTCTACTACACACTACAATCCATTAAACTGAAGGCCACAGACGCGGCTGCGAGTCGCTCGCGCCGCTATTGTGGCAGTGTGATCTCACACTTCGTAGACTTCGGTTGTCGACGTTACAATTGTTATTCGCGCGCACAGCAAAACGTAAGTTTTTAGTTAAATAACCTATAGTTTCCTTATATTTTTTACTGTGAATTGTCGTGTAGGGATATTTTTATGGAACTCAAGAAAAAAAAAAGAAATTGCCTCGATTTAAGTGAAAATATTGGGAGTGTTCCTAGGAAAGCCTTATAAGGCCAATCAAAAATTTGACGGTTGGCCTTGCTAGGGAACATGGGCCTTACATCTATAAACCATGAACATATGAACACTTATTATGTAGTTATAAATACGTACCGTTAAAGTTAAAACAATGTTTTATATTTATAATATTTTTTTAAGGGTTTTCTAACTTTTAAACTCAGATTGAATAGACATTTTTTTCAAAATTATTTTATTTTCAGTATATATTTAAATTTATTTTATGTCTATGAAGAGGTTATGTCTGGAAATAAACTAAACTAATTTACATGAAAAGCAACGAGTATAAAAAATATTTGCTTGTTAAAAGCGGTAAAGTAAGTATGAGATAAGTTAAAAATTGTATATCTAAAATAGTCTGTCTAAAACTATAATTAAAGCAAAAAAAAAATTATATCAATAAGTTGATAATTGAACAGATGATTAAAATTTTTACGTATTATTTCAGATTTCGAGAATGTCACAGTCAAAACCTAGGAAAAGAGGTAGTAAATGGAACGAAGATAGTTGCGTTGAAGTTTAATATTCCAAGACGCACCCTTAGAAACCATTTAGTAAGCGGTAACAGTACTAAAATTATTGGGAAGACAACTATTCTCACAAAACAATTAGAAGAAGATTTACCGCACCTAATCAAACGTTTTCTTATTATTATTTTCGTTTTTTAATCTTAAGAACCGTTGATTTTAAATATTCCTGACTACAAGACTGACTATGTGCTATGATAAGTTTGTAATAATTACAGTCTATTATTTTATTATAATTAATATAAACAAGTCAGAGATTGTTAGTTTGGCCTTCTTAGGAACATTGTGGCCTTACAAAGAATGGAGCCTTAAGAAGGCCATATAAGGTAAAAAAAAAGTTTTTAATTTGATTATAAAACGCGTTGACAAGTTATTTTATATCAATATAATATTTATTACTACTAGTTTTAAATAATTTCCATTAATATATTCTTAGTTATACGATGGTGTTCAAGTAATGTTCATTGTGTTTTTTATAGATAATAAAAATATATTGTGCATTTAATGTTTCGCTTAAAAGAAAGAGCTTATTATGTAGTTTTAGTAAAGGCGGATATATGAATTGTTACAACTCTATTTTTAAGTTGAACGACTGAATTATAATATTGGCCTTGTTTGGAGCCCTGTTCCTTGCAAGGTCATTTGGAAGAGCTTAATAAAACTTAAGTTTAATAAATAGTTATTAAAGCTAGGTAAAAAAAAGTGATTTGTATGGTACACAATAAACCAAAGTATTCCTTAACTATTTGTTTCCTTCATTTATCCAGTAAATATACGAATAAAAAGTGTTTATTCTTTAGAGTAGCCTTCCATGGTCCACCCACCTTACTGTTAATATGTACACTGTCCTTTCTAGCTATAAGTTTTCCAAACATAAGAAAATTAATTAATAATATTTATTTATTTTCAATATTTATAGGTCCGCTCCGATCCTGCCTGCCGCTGCCACCCGTGACGATAAAAGATAAAACTGGTCTCTGTGGGTTACCCTTACAAGATAGACTTCAAAAAGGAGGCTACGTCTTTATTTCTTTTTATAAATATTCACCGATTACTCCGTTAATTGTGGACCGATTTCCAAAATTCTGTTTTTATTAGAAAGGGCATAGTGCTAAGGTAGTCTGATTGTCACGAAGTCAGGATCTGATGATGGGATCCCAGTGAAATCGAGTGCAGCCATCAAATTTTATAGGCAAGTAGTACTCCTAAACGTTTAGGAGTTAAGGGTTGTTCTTTAAATACCATATGTATTATTTGACTTTTAGTTTTATTCTTTCAAGCCATTCAGGTGAGCTGACGATGGAATATAGGAGTTAGATGATTGAAAGATGAAGATGATTGATGATGAAAAGAAAATACATTCAAAGCTGAGGGTTGGATTAGCAACCTGCACTACATACCTAGCTTGTCTTAGTGTTCTAATTTAAATATTTACAATTAGTCTTAATCGTTGCTTTTTTTGGCTTTGTGATGCTCTAAGTCTCAAAGAGCAACACCATCGGTATGCCATCTTTAGGATAAGCAGTAGCATTCCCGGTGCAACAATCCCGTAGCTTTTAGTTGCCTGATAGAATTATCAAGCAACTAAAAGCTACGAGGATGTTGAACGGGGTTAGTTGCCATAGCGCCTGACAACAACGGGTAATTCACCTGATTCTTTATGATCACGGCGAAGGGAAGGGCATTTAAATTTAGATAAGATACTTGGACCAGGCCCTTTGGTAACAAAAATGTTGCGTCTCAACCTAACTCAAGAGCCTATACCCAGTTTCAATACATGCATCAACCCACCACAGTTATCGCATCAGCAGGATGCTTGGTCGTCTTCCGTAGGTTGCTACCTCTCCCGATTTATATGAAGTAATTCAACCTACTACGTACCTATTATTATTAGCCCTAAAAATTTAAAAATAAACAATTTTATAAAAAACCTCAAACAAAAACTCCCTACCAAAATACACTAAAAAAACAAAAATAAACTGAATTATTTCCATTATTAAAAATGTGCTACTTTTTCTAATTAAATGAAAAACTTTACACAGTAACTTACCTATTATCAATAAAATCCTTAATGAAAATACGATATAATACCTATATAAGACATAACATCACGCAGCAAAAGGAACTTTGATCCCACCACCTTCGGTCCATAGACCCCTCACGCCGTTTTTATATTTAGTGTCGTTCAGGTGTATATGATGGGTCAAAAAGTACAAATTATGTAGGTACCTACTTAAACGTAATTTTTTGAAACCTACATATTAGGTACGTGTCACTTAGTATTGGGTACCTTCAGACAATAGGCAATCTTAACCTATGAGATACTTTAATAAAGACATAGAAAAAGTAAAATTCGATCACTTTCAAAAGAAATGAGCTGCTATAAAAAATTGTGTATATTTTTATCGTTAGCTGTAGTTACTCGTGTGGCGTATAATATTTTCGTTAAAAAGAAGAAAGATGAAAAGGCTAAGAAATTTGATGAAGTCATTATGTCCCCGTATGGAGTAGACAAGGTTAAGAAGACTAAATATTCCTATTGTATAATTACGAAAGGTATGACCAGGTTATTACACTACTTGAATAAGCCTCAACACAATCTGGACATTGGTATTTTCCTGCTAACAAAATTAAATATGAACAGTACAAAGGCTTTATTAAAGTTGCACTATCGTGGTGTACGAATCAGGATAATTATTGATGCCGATTTTTTATATATCCCTGGGTCAGGTCGAACAGGTATTGAAAAGTTAGCAAAGCAAGGAGTACGGGTACGATGGTTAAGATCTACGAATATATTTCGCCGTACGTTCTGTTTGGCTGATACATTGAGTGACAACAATAATGTGATTCCATTTATAATGATTAGCCATTTGGACTTTACATATAAAGCATTTAATGGTAATTGTGCAGATTATATTTCAGTGACTTCACAGAATAAAATTGTTCAGAAATACAAGGATCTATTTGAAAAACTTTGGAATTTGCATAGCTATAATACCTAAGTACCATTATTTGTAAGCTTTATTCTTGAGATTTTAGTGATTAGTTGTAACTGTGGTTTTACTTACTAAACAATACAATATTATTATACTAAAAGTAAGGACACACTTTTAAGAGATGATGACAATATACTAATTTTATTTGTAAGTTATAAAAGTCATACCTTGACCTGTTGTTCCAGTGTAATATGTCAATATAATCGTAAAGTTTAATACATAACACATTGTATAAAATCCATAATTCCACTTATGCATGTACCAATTTTTAATTTTTTGGGTAATTGTAAGAATAGTTAAAAGTATAGATAATAGATATATTTTTGACTCAGACAGTGTTGTCTGTAGTGTTGCTGTGTGGGTGACCTAAGTTTATTAGCAATGTATAATTAATTTTAGTGTTATGAATGTGACACTTCATATGTATATGCAAGTAATGACTAAGGGGCCAGTTGCTTTATAAAGACTTATTAATCATAAACATCATAGCAATGAGATCCTACTACTAGTCTATTATTGGAGGATTTGATGTGTTAATATCTTATAAAAGGAGAAAAAGAGCAATAAATACCACCCTTGCCATAGCTAATTATGATTAGGTTTAATGTCATCCTAACTAAGAATAAAATATATAAATAGGTATCTCTGTGAGAGTTGATGAACATCTTTGACTTCACTATTTCATGATGTTTAACATTCATAGTTACTGCTCATCTCTTTTGGAGTGAGCATGATGTTACAGAGCCTATGAGCAATACCATTCTATCTACATTAACTGAATCCGTATTTTGTTCTTTAATATAAAACCCTTGTTGCCAACCACACTTTTGTATACCTACCTAACTATATGTTGTCACTTATTAATGTGGATGCAATATATTTAAAAGAAATGTGTTAAGGTGGAGGGATCAACACAAAACGAATACTAAAATAATGAAGAAACAGTTCAGTTTATATAATCTCAGTGATGCAAAAAGTCCCAATTGTTTGTTTTTCTAAAAATAAATACCTATCTTATTGAAAGAGATTTAGTTTTTTTTTGTAGTTGTTATAGTAGGCAACAACAGTTATATGGTGAGAGCTACAGGTATGCATTTTGATTTACTCAAACTATTGCCCACTATTACCTCGGTAATGTTATCTATCATTATTGTGATTCAGCCCTATTCTTAAAATAATAACCTACAGCCGCGCGGTACGTTAACACGCGATACGGCGGCTACCCGCCAACAGTATTTTAATTTCATCTACTTTTGAGCTTCCTCGTAGTTTAGTGATTGTAAATATTATATTTACTTGTTAAAAAAATTAAATTCATTGTGAATTAAATAGGAAGTCATAAATGAAAATCATCGTTACCACAACTTCAATTCCTACCTACTCAACCAAAATACGAGAACAGACCAGCTGACGAGTAATTAAATATCTTTTGGCATCTCATCTTAGCAAAAAGCGAATTTCAATTTTTCAGCACAAATCGGCAATTTCATACTTTAACCCCTAATATAAAGGTGCAGTAAAACCAGAAACGGTTCAATAAAATGAGAAGGAAAACTTGACACAAACCCTATACCAACCCGTCTGGCCAGCGTGGTATAGTAGGCCAAAACCTCCTTTCTAATTAGAGGCCTATGTCCAGCAGTGGACTATTAAAAGTTGTTGATGTGTGATGATAATTATCTCAAAATATTTATTTGCAATCATGACTTAAAAACTACCCGTCATAAGAAAAAAAGAGTAAAAATATAAAAAAATACAATGTAGCCATATTGTTTCTTGTCTGAGAAGGTGCATTAGAAACTAAGTTTACATATAATATACACAAATAATATACTAAAACTACCTACTAATAAACTTTACGGTTGTGATGAATCGTCTGGGGTGTCCAGAATGCGAGCTCCTACTTTTGCCTTTAACGAGAGGCGGCTGGGTGTGTTTAAGATATTGGATAAAAGGTTGAATAAATTAAGGTTAAAATTATCCATTGGACAATATTTTATTTCGTTTCTTTCGTTTCGTGATTTCAGTTGGTGAAAATAAAAAGATTGTGGGTGGGGAAAAGATTTTGGTAAAATTGAATTCTTACAACCATGTGATTGATGCAGTATTCCATCATCATCACGATATTAATGTGCACAGGTGCAATGTAGATACTGCTAATACTACTAATGTGGCGTCAGTATGGAGTAATTAATTATACTATTATTATGATAGGACTATACTTGAGGACATGTTTAAATGCAATATTTAGGGATGATTTATATTAGACCGCGCCGTGCCCGGGGCGTGCCGTGTACGTGGCCCGGACGGGGCACGGATTTGAAACGTTACATACATTTTATATGAACCAGTTTATATTACACAGTGCATAATCCGTGTCCCGTCCGGGCAAGGACGACGCTCGTCTACACGACGGTTGCTGCACGGTCTCGCTCTCGTCCCGTCGTAATACGAACACTCTCCCGTGGTGCGTACGGGCAGTGAGCGACGAATGTTTAGTGAGGGAGCACGTACGTTCTTTTTGTTTTACCGAAGCTCAGTTTCCTTGTGATACGGAAACAAGATTCATTGTTGCATGACTTTGCGGATAATGGACGACGAAAAATTAATAGAACATGTCCGAAAGTATCCTGAGCTTTATGACATGACGCATCAAAAATACTTAGATACAAAGTTGCAACAATACAAAGTCATAATGATTGACGATATAGACACAGTACCTTAGGTTCTTATTATTCTATTCTTATTATTCTTCTTAGGTTCTATTATTAAAAATGTCCGGCCGGTGAAGAAAAGTAATTGTTAAATTTTTCTCTGACCGCAAAGGCATCGTTAGTAGATTGTCCGCGATGTTGTGGTCGTAGTTGATCAAGTATGGACCGTCTTAATTCTATTAAAGATTGTTCTGTATCACGTGGTGTAAAAGCCATGTCATTTTGGTTGCTGTTTACATGAGACATACTGCTAATCGTTGTTTAGGTTCTATCGGTGTCTTGAATCTCGTCTGCTGTCTTGTAAAGGCGGGCTTTAGCTCATTTAGTAAAATGTCAAAGTTTTCCTTGGACTTTCCAAAAATATCCAAAGAATTTTTCTTCATTGTTCGGTAAGAATGTACATAGAGTATTAAATTCTCCGTCAAATTGACGCCTTCTCCGAAGAGGATGCACGCTGCATTTCCGTTTAATCTGGTTCTTCTTAGTCCTTGTTTCTGCTTCCTCTTCATCAATAGCTATCGCAATAGCAGCCATCTCCACTAAAGAAAACTCCATTATGATTAAATTGCAATAATTGGGAATTATTCACATCACTACGCCATATTGAAACGACCGTGGCGGCTTGTAACCCGTTGAACACTCGGTGTAGTATACGCATGCAGCACGGACGGGCTCCGCTCCGGCCCCGCCCCGGCCCGGACACGGCGCGGTCTAATATAAATCATCCCTTATAGGCCCGCTCCGAGGCTGCTGCCACCCGGGACGGACGTACGGCACGACGGTCGGACGTCGGACGGACCTTTTTGTATCTCGTAGGGTTTAGCCAGCATTTTGCAATGTAAGCGCGCAAAACCATGTTATTAAGAGAAATCTTTAGAATTCTCGGATTTTCTCTACCATAATCTGCGTGTATTATACATGTAAACCTTCCTCTTGAATCGCTCTCTCTATTGGTGAAAACTGCATTAAAATCTGTTAATTAGTTTAGAAGATCTAAGCGCACAACATAAAAAAGCGACTTTATTTTATACTATGTAAAGATGTATAATATAATAAATAATATTAATAAATTAAAGTAATTAATTTATAATTACAACAGTAATATAAGTATTTTTGTAATTATATGTAGGTAAGTATATTTAGAGTTTTAGAGTTGTATTTAGTCTTTATGACACTATGGCATTACGTAGATGATATACATAGGTTTTGTATGAAAACTTATGTCTCTATGTCTCTACTGTCTTATATCTCTATGAACTAATTAAAATATGGTCATGATATACCATTTTAACATCCTCATGATGAGCCCTTTAATTTGATATCCATATTGCAGTATCCAAAACATTTTTTTTACTTTACAGTGTCGCCATATTGTTTTTTTTTCGCGTCACCTGTCTAAGAACACTTGGGTTACCAAGACGAATCTAACGATATTTGAATTGAATAAATTCGTGCAGTGATTTGGAAGATATGAGGTAATAAGGAATATTACATGCATACATACATACAAGATATGCGCGCAAAACATAACCCTTCCTTGGCAGTCGGGTAATAAGCGTTGTTTTACACACAATATAGTTTATGAAAATGTTATGCATACTTATAAAGAGATTGGTTTTATTTCATCTCTCCCTGTGCCTAATAGTTTTGCCTGGAGCGACGTCTTAAAATGTTGTCATAGGTATACATTACCTCCTTTGGTGGCAGATTAATTACTGCGGTAGGGGATAGAATGGCGGCCTGATCGCATTGAAAATGTGATCGGGCCGCAACATCTGGATAGGCTATTAGGTAGGGAGGAGTCACTGGCGTCCCCTGAAATAGGGTTCCTCTTGGCTCCTATATCCCCAAGGAGCCTGAGAGCCGCAGAGATTTCCACCCCTTCAAAAAAAAAAAACGTTCTGATATGGCCGCTGATATGGCACTCTACTACTCAGAGTGTCAGTGGTTCAAAAATCATGTTTTATTGATTCTGGATGGAATTCGAGGGCATCAAATTTATTTTGTGAAAGCGTACTGGGCGTGTTTTTTCTTAACAATACTAATATCTATCTAATACCCATACATCAACCAAAGAAAACGATTTCTTCCCTCATTTTTATTATCTTTTTAACTATATAAAATACATACATATAAGATATATATAAGATAAGATAAGATACCTACATAAAATCATCAGCCGAATAACTTTTACATTAATTTTTTTTCGGTACAATGCTTTTTTCCGAGATAACTAAAAAAAAGGATTTCAAAATTATTTTATGTGGGCAATGATCTTCAGTTTGATTTCATCAAATTCCGTCCAGTATCGAAATGAAAACATCTGACACTCCGACTATACGGGCGGACCTTCATTATCTGCTAATAAAGGCGGTTTGTGGACATCCTGACATCGGCAGGGAGTGCATTCCAAAGAAGAACTGACTGCCCATAGGAGGAAGAATTGATAAAGTTGGAGGTGTGGCACAAAAGAAACATATTGATTGCTGATTGACGATTTCAGTCGTAAATGGGGCATCATCATCATCATCAGCTCCTAACAGTCCATTGCTGGACATAGGCCTCTCCTATTAATGGAGGTTTTGGCCTACAGTACCACGCTGTCCAAAACGGAAATGTAAACGAGGTATTCAGGTAACGATTATTTACGTCAGGTGTATAAAAATTATGTGTCAAAAAGTACAAAGATGTAGGTATCTTAGATTATTATATATGTCTAAGGTAGGTACCTACTTAATCGTAAATATTTTGAAACCTACATATAGTTCATTCATGTAACTTTAGTATCGGGATCAGATGATAGGTAATCTTAACCTTTAAAATCTTTTAATAGATATATCTCTAAGAATAAAGTAAAATTCAATCACTTTCAAAAGTAATGTGCTGGTATAAAAAATTGTGTATGTTTTTATCGTTAGCTGTACTTACTCATGTGGCGTATAATATTTTCTTTAAAAAAAAGAAGAAAGATGAAAAGGCCAAGATATTTAATGAAGTTATTATGTTCTCGTACGGAGTAAACAAGATTAAGAAGAAAAGTAAATGTTATCGTTTTATGATTACGAAAAGAATGAACAGGTTATTATACTACTTGAATAAACCTCGACACAATCTGGATATTAGTATGTACATGCTCACAAATATGGACATTATAAAGGCTTTATTAAAGTTACACTATCGTGGTGTACGAATCAGGATAATTATTGATGCCAATATGTTATACTTCCTTGAATCAAGTCAATCAGGTATTAAAAGGTTAGTAAAGCAAGGAGTACGGGTACGATGGATAAGATCTGCCAATCTAATGCGTAATACGTTCTGTTTGGCTGATACATTGAGTGACAACAAACATGCAATTCCATTTGTGATAACTGGCTTTTTGTACTGGACAAATCAACGATTTAATGGTAACTCTGCAGTTAATATTACAGTGACTACACAGAATGAACTTGTTCAGCAATACAAGGATCAATTTGAAATACTTTGGAATTCGAATACTGTTTAAGCAAATTGTAGAATACGTACCTACTTAAATTAGTTGTAAGCTTTATTCTTGATTGAGATTTTTAGTGATTAGTTGTAACTGTGATTTTACTTACTAAAGAAAACAATATTATTATGCTAAAAGTACCTAAATATAATCATATTTCATTTAAGTTCAATGTCATCCTAACTAAGAATAATATATATATATAGGTATCTCTGTGAGAGTTGATGAACATTATTGACTTCAATATATCAGAAAGTTTAACATTCATAGTCACTGCTCATCTCTTATTGAGTGAGCATGATGTTACAGAGCCTATGAGTAATACCATTCTATCTACATTAACTGAATCTGTATTCTGTTCTTTAATTTAAAACTCTTGTTGCCAACAACATTTGTTATACCTGCCTAACTATATGTTGTCACTTATTAATGTAGATGGAATATATTTAAAAAAAAACTGTATTTAAGGTCTAGAGATGAACATAAAACTAATACTAAAATAATGAAGAAACAGTTCAGTTTATATAATCTCAGTGATGCAAAATGTCCCAATTGTTTGTTTTTCTAAAAATAAATACCTACCTTATTGAAAGAGATTTAGTTTTTTTTTGTAGTTGTTATAGTAGGCAACAACAGTTATATGGTGACAGCTACAGGTATGCAGTTTGATTTACTCAAACTATTGCCCACTATTACCTCGGTAATGTTATCTATCATTATTGTGATTCAGCCCTATTCTTGAAATAATAACCTACAGCCGCGCGGTACGTTAACGCGCGATAGGGATGCCCGCCAACAGTAATTTAATTTCACCTATCTAATTGAGCTTCTTTCTAGTTTAGTGATTGTAAGTATTATATTTTTTAGTTAAAAAATGAATTCGTTGTGAATGAAATAGGAAGTGTTCAATAAAATCATCCTTACAAACTTCAATTACTACCTACTCAACCAAAATGCAAGAAGCAGCTGACGAGTAGGTGATTATAATATTTTTTATCATCTCAGCTTATTAATGTCTCCATTACCTACAGCACGGAGCAACATGACATAACAAGTTTTTTGGTCACCCATCCGATGTCGAATCGCTGCAACCGTTACCATCTCATTGCGTGTGACAAAGCCCAGAGCAATCAAAACCTCTAACTAGCTACTACAAAATCTTACTCCAACGAAAAATTATACTTAATGTAAATCTTACTAGGTAGGAACCCACCATTTATTACTCTCATAATTATTTCATAACGATATTTCGTCGTTGTCGTCGTATTGTTTGAAGTCGGTCAACTTTTTTTTTTCGAAGGATTTATGTATTAAAATTAAAAGAGCTCTTAGCACTACAATTTGTTCTTGAACACTGACGCCCGCTATTAATCAACTTAGCCATTTTGGCTAAGTTTTACTTGCCTCACTTTCTAAGGGCCGAATTTACTACCGGCGAATCTTCATTATCTGCTAATTTAGGTAAATAATATAATGGTATGTAAAAATGATGTGTCAAAAAGTACAAATATGTAGGTACCTACTTAATAGTAAATATTTTGAAACTTTAGTATGCGGTACAGACAATAGGTAATCTCAATCTACGAGATCTTTTAATAAAGATATCTCTAAGAATAAAGTAAAATTCGATTACTTTCAAAAGCAATGTACTGCTATAAAAATGGTGTAGGTATGTTTTTATCGTTAGCTTAGTTACTTATGTGGCATATAATATTTTCTTTAGAAAGAAGAAAGGTGAAAAGGCTAAGGAATTTCATGAAGTTATTATGTATATTTTTAAATGGAAACGACGTTTATTCTCATTAGTATAATTATCCCCCCGGTCGACTTACTTCAACTAGCTGAAATTTGAGTTGAACTAAACGGAATAGAGATATCTTTGTATAAAAATCAGTTGCCGAAATATAGGTATGTCCGGGCATCACTTTTTACTGGTTGCACGTTATTTTATAGAAAATAGATTTTAAAAGAAAAAAAAACACATTAAAACATTTTCATATTATAATTTTAATTAATAATCAATACGCAGCATATTAACTTTGAAAAAAAATATCTATTTTTATTTTATTAAAAATACAATAACTGCCAAATTAATCCCCTTGGAGATCAAAGTAGATAAAAAATACAAATATATCTCTATAGGAGATCGGTGTTTACATAAAATCCCTAGGAGATCCTAGGGGATTTAAGCAGGGGATCCCAGTGGACGTTGTGTTTACAAAAACTTCTAAGGGGGATCAAAATGGGGGATCAAAATGGATAAAAATTCCAAACAGATCCCCTAGGAGATCAGTGTTTACAAAAAAAACAAATAAATCACCTAGGGGATTTAAGCAGCCATGCCAGTGGACGGAGGGCCCCTTCTTGGCTATGCAGAGGGCTTAGTCTGAGTTTATTTCTCATCTTCTTCAAATCTTCAGCAATCGCGACGCCGAACTCGCTCGCCGACGAGAGCGAGTTAATGTGACATAAACTCAAACTAGGGCCTCAGATGTCTCCTATCTCGACGTTACTGAAGAACTTTGTGATAAGTTTGACCGCTCACAGAATTTCTGTATTTGGCTTTATATTTGGCCTAAGAAATTAGGATTAGTTACGTGTCGCATTCCGCAAGCAAGTCCAAATTGTTACCTATTCGGCGGCGTCGAAATCTTCATATACTTTCTTTAATGTACTCAGTTCTTCATAACTCTACGTTTCTTGTTTATCCGAGTGAGTGCTCTGACAATTTTGTCCCATGAAGTCGACCTTGTCGCATCTCACCTTCTCTTCTCCTCCGAACTCCGTCTTACAGTTAAATTCCCTATAAAAAATCTGTGAAAGACCTTTCTGCGGTGTGACTGTGGAATTCTTTTTTCCACTCAATACGCAACCCATCCTTTTAATGTTTTTAAGAGGCGAATCAAGGAATCCAGGACATCGGTGTCGCGAACCCGTAAGTTGTTGCCCTTCCAAAAACGCTCAACGCGTCTAAAGAAGTTTTCACTTCAAAAACCTAATTTAATAATATAATTTAAATAAATTTATATTATACCAGCTTTTGCCCGCGTTTATTTCGGTTTAGGGGTGAAAGCGTGCACCAGGGACTTCCTTTCTAGGGTATACCTGGTTCCCCGGCTATTAGTACCCGAGACGGCGTGCGGTTTTAGTCGGTTCGAGTCCGACATGCCACCGACAGGTGGTATTCGAGGGGATTTCCGCACGGAAAAAAAAAGGGATGAAAGCGTAACAAACAAACTCATTTTCACAAGTATGGATATAGTTAATATTGTATAATGTGTGAACTTATGTTTTATTCTATTTAGTAATTTTGTTTCTATTTCTGTAAATAATAAGTTGTATGCATATTTCTGATTTCTTAAATTTTTATGTATATATGACTTTCTCTTATTGTGCATAATTATGTCCTCTCTTCAGTCAAGCATTAGCTATTTCCATTATGTATCTTGTTGTAAATGTTTATTTTGTGTACAAAAAGAATAAAAATACATAAAATAACTGACTTGCTTTGTGGGATATAGTTTTTGGTTCCAAATCTCGAATTTTGTCGGTTTTATAAATACTCCGTCCCGTAACCCACGGGAAAAGGATGTCCCCATAACTTAAAAATTGATAAAGTTAGATATGAATGGTGTGCATGAATAAATATATTGTAATATAATTTTTAATGTGTAGTTTCGTTGTATGAGAGGAACCTAACTAGTGTGTCTGTCGTGTGCTGCGTGTTATTTGCGGCCCTTCTCCTTCCTCTTACCCGTCGTATTCTTAATGTCTGTTGTGTGTCCAGTTTTCGAGTTAAGTTGAGTGGGTCTGGTGTCTATGGTTATTTGGCGATTGTTGCGAGCCCTGTGGTTGTGTGTGTTGTGTATGAATACCGTATCTCCCAAAACTTTCTGAGTATAGTCATTGTGTGTATGGCTGCTAGTTTTTGAAGGATGGTTATATCAATGTATTGTTATTTAAAAGTCAATATAATATGATGCTATATCACAGTAATTGTAAATATTTTTATGATAAGTATAACGCGACGAATACCTACTGATAAGATTGCGCAAGTCTAAAGTGTCCATTTTGAAAGACTTATTAATATATTATTTGTATTTGTACTAACTAGAGTAACCTCCTCTTATTTATTTATTATTATATGTATTTTAAATAAATTGAATAAAAATGACACGCGGAGTAGTCGCAGGAAGACTAGCATTGGTAACAGGTAAGTAAATTCAATATTTTGTTTGTAGTTAACTATTGATTTTACAACAACGGTTAATATAAAATATGGACATGATCCCTATTTTTGATAACAAGAGCTTTAGAATATTTGTTTAATAGACACCTTATTAGTAAGTTTAAATTAATACATTACACGTATAACCTAAACTATACAGTTCATTTTGGTATAGTTACTTTACTCTTTGATTTAAAGTACTTACCTATGGGCTTATCGGGGCATAAATAAGGCCATGTGGCCCGTGGCCCTGACTGCGCAGCTCTTGCACTAATCAAATTAAAAATACTACTATTTGAGTGAAGCTTAAATTTATTTATACCAACTTGAAACAGGCGCAGGGTCTGGACTAGGTCGAGCTACATGCCAGGTGTTGTCCCGAGAAGGGGCTACTGTCATAGCCGCTGACAAGAACTACGATGCAGCCGTAGAAACTATTAAGGACTATACAGCATTAGCATCAGGTTCTAATGGTAATTATTTTGAACTTAGAACTTAATAGTGTTGGTACGTAGGTAGGTGTTCAAAAGCATTTGTTGTTAGATTTAAATTTCAAAACCTTTGCAGAATCATCTGAATGATAAATGATATTTATTTCTGTAAGTAAATCTTTTCAGATATTTTTACAAGTCGGAATATAATCATGATAATGATAATGATAATATATTTATGATTTCATTTGCTTTGCACAAATTTGCTTGGGATTGATGCTGCTCACTCCCACATTTACGTGGACATCTTTGTTGTTAAGTTTGAAGGTGATGGACATTTAATTATAATTTTTTTGGTGTATTTCGTATTTTGTTTGTTTTAATTTGTTTATTTTTTGTTGAATTTGAATTTTAAAGTTTTTTTTTGTGTAAGTATGTAAATGTGAGTATAGTGGCTTGTAATGTTAATTCATATTTTAGTAACTTTCTGGTGGTTTTGAGTGTTTCCACGGCCTACCCAAATGTCCTGCTGGCGGTAGTGACATGATTCGGGTCGTTGATCTTGACCAATATTGGTCAGGCTACACAGTGGCTGGAGCCTGTATGCCGTCTGTA
Source organism: Arctia plantaginis (assembly GCA_902825455.1). Lineage (NCBI taxonomy): Eukaryota > Metazoa > Arthropoda > Insecta > Lepidoptera > Erebidae > Arctia > Arctia plantaginis. The sequence goes on from CADEBD010000530.1 coordinate 2,513,291, forward strand.
TGGACAGGCCGACTCTAAACTATGGTCCTTTCTTCAAAAGGCCTACCCAGACCCTATACTGTACTCGCACAGTTTTATTTAACTTTGTTTACGGACTCACGAAGCCACTCAAGTGCCTACATGTGAAAGAGCAAAATTAGAGTAGTAGATATTTTTAAATAAAATATTATAATCTCTCTTCAGACAGAGATCACACTGCTGTAGAACTTGATGTCTCAGACCCATCTGCAGTTAGGAACCTGCTAAAGACTACTCTGGATCAATATAAAGCACCACCAACTATTATAGTGAACTCCGCCGGTATCACCAGAGACAACTGGCTCCTGAAACTGTCTCAGGAGGATTATGACAGTGTGCTCAATGTTAATTTAAAGGTAAGGATTGAATACGTGTGTATTCAGTGAAACTAAAAGAGCAATTTCTGATTCGTAAGTAATAAAAATAGTTGCTATAGTCCATCAACGTCGTGCGCGACCGTCCTGCGGGGTGACAGACGGTGGCGGGGACGAGGTACTCAAGATGTCAGCGGGTAGCGGGTGGTGTAGCGGGGAAGGGAAACCCATGTAGCCGTGTGCTAGAATGACGCGCTACCTCGCCCCCGCTATTGTCTGTCACCCCGCGGGACGGTCGCGCACTAGGTTGCCGGGTTATAGTATTACATATTACAAACAAAACATTGTATTTTAATCACATGTAAGAATATAATATATATATATCTATATGAGATATAAATTAGTGGATGTCCTTGTCCATCCAGTACGGATATAGGGTTACATTACCTCGGCCTTTTAGGGATAGTGCAGTCTCCGTTCCATTTCTCATCCCAATTTACTTTCTTGCTGTATCGAATCTGTAAACAAAAAGCTCTCAAGTAGGATCGGGATCAGGCGATTGGCCATTTAAAGTATTAGCTAGCCGCAATGTGACACTCCACACCTACTCTAAATACTTAAAATTGAGACAAGGGCAGGAATATGATGATGGATCGAAACAATGTTTTGGGAGAGGTTACCCGAGCGCAATGGGTAATTGTGCGAACTGCTTGTATCTAAGAAACGGAGCGCAGGGGGTGGGTGTTTGTTTGGGCTAATTTTAGTCGTGGTCAACTCAAATTAGTTGCGACATGTCATTGTGCCGCATCACAATTCGTTTAATAATTTGCAAAAAAATATTTTTCCCACTTGAATCGTAATTTTTTGTGTTCTGGAAATCAGTTTCACACGCAAGATTGATAGCTACCAGTAGGTAAGTCACTATCTTTTAATTGAAGACATATTTCTTTTGGAATTTGTAAGTGTAATTTAAGGTTATGTTCAGCGCTTTGGCTTCAGTGGCTATTGTTTTGAATTTTGGGTTCTCGGGGAAAGTTTGCGCGGTTAAGTGGACGCATGCGCGCACTTGCCCCCGAAGTGATAAAGTGTGAAAAATACATGTGTATGTTGTGTATTTAACTGAATAATTTTATTTACACTTATCATTTGTTTAATTGGTGCAGTTTTTTATCACGCCACCAAATTATACAGATAAATATAAGGAAAATACATGAACTTGCGCCAGTAACAGATCTAACTATCTGTATATATACATGTATATACGAGTATATATATAATCTAACTCTACTACAAATTGCAAAAGAGCGAAAAATGTTCTCGATCAAGGGAAACGCAAACGAGCTCCTGCAACAGCCATTTGTATAAGCGAGTCATGTCTTCGTAAAAGACAAAAACTAAACGTGGCTGCGACTTCCATGGGTCGGTATAAGCCCAAGTGAGAGTCAAGAGGCAGAGTTTGTAATTTATTGCAAACAAATGGATTAAATATTTTTGGCTTGACTATAATTTGCTTAAGGCCATTGGTTCTAGAGTAAGTTACAGCAAACAAAATTGAAAATCGCTTTGGCCAATCATTCAGAATAGCAGGCCGCGATTGGGTGGAATACGTGCGTTTACTTACCCCACAGGAATACGCACACTTACCCGCAATACGGGTCAAGTATACGCAGTCCGACTTTCGGTGTTTTTTCTATGATTGACTCTAAACTGGTGCACTTGCTGATTTTGTTTATTTTTTATTGATTTAAATTAAACTCTAATAAACGATCTATTTCAATTAATAATTTTGTTTTCTTAATCCCTGTTCTAATGCATAATGAGGCTTCAAAGGTGAAAAAGCGCACACTTGACCCAAATGACTCTATATTCAATGATGCCATGACGATGCTATTGTATCTATTTGTTGATTTTAAAAAAGAGTGGCAGTGAGTTTCTTTGTCTTTTCTTCTCATAAGGCTCAACCCCTTGGAAAGGGGCGGTTGTAGATTGGCACAGGCAAATAATGAATTTTCGATACGCATATATTTATTTTGCTAAATATTTGACCAAACAGAGATTGTTGCAATTGTGCATGTTGATCTTTGACTAAAGTTTAAAATCATAAGAGACGATTTCAAACAATTTTTTTTTATGAAATAGAGATATTTTGAGTTTGAGTTTGATAAAGTCTACATAGCATTAGTGCTACAGAGAAAAATACCAAAATATACGGGGGCAAACGAGTAATCGGCTTGGGATAGTATGTGATTGGGGCTTGTTTGATCATTAAATACAATAATTTAATTCATAACTTTGCATGACTATGTCTTTTTAAAGATTTTATTGGTATGTTCTTAACAGTATTTAAAACTTTTCAGGGCACTTTTTTGATGATGCAGACGTTCGCCAAGGCTATGACAGAGGCAGCAGCTCCGGGGTCTATTATTAACTTTTCTAGTATTGTTGGCAAATATGGCAATATGGGTTAGTAGAATACCATAATATCATAATTTTTATGTGGTGCGTTTAAAAAAAAAAAAGACATTTGATGGATAACTTTGCATGACTATTTTAGGTCAAACAAATTATGCTGCAAGTAAAGCTGGGGTTATCGGCATGACGCAGTCGGCTGCCAAGGAATTGGGACAATTTAACATTAGGTAAGATTTTTACACAAACAGAATATTCCTATTAGAATTAAAACAATCCGACTCTTGCATGACTTTGTTGAGTTGAGTTTGGATCACACGATAAAAGACCGTGTTTATATTTTAGAGTACTATTTTTCTGCATAAAATTAAGGTCATTAGTTCTATTATAGGCAGAACTAAGGAGGAGGGAGAGGTTAACCCTCTGCTAACCTCACTTACTCGGTGAAAAAAAAAATTGCTTAACATTGGTTTTCCGTGAGGCCGTGGTAGCGCTCCGGTCAGGCCGGACCATTTGTGCCAGGCATGGCTCTCCCACGAGTTACGTCATTCTCTACTTAGCCGGGCTTAACAAATGTTTATGATCTGTTAATTCCAGGGTAAACGCCATTTTGCCAGGATTCATAGAGACTCCAATGCTAAAGACTATTCCTGACAAAGTACTGAAAGGCTTCCTGAAGTCGGTGCCTTTAGGTCGACTTGGCAATCCTACAGGTAAATTCACTTGAAAAAGTTACAAGTAACTTTTAAATTGTTTCTGTAAGTTTTTTTTTCAGTTACTTAAGAATCGTCATGGCACCACACTTAATAAACAAAAAGTACTTATTAAAAAGTTTTAAAATTCTATATAATTATACTAGGAAGTTCCAAAAAAAAAAACAAAATACTTAATTAAAACGACCGACTGACCCGATAAATTCACAAATCTAACTCTATTTTTAACATGCTTGTTCCAAATTACATTTCAATTATAAGTTTTACATATTTTTGCCTGTATAAAGGTTACATTGCCTACATTTGCATTCAGGCAAATCTTTAAATCGAAGACTATAAGATTTTAATAAGTAACATGCAAGTTCTAATACTTCGTATATTTCGATTTACAGAGGTAGCTGAGTTGGTTACATTCTTGAGTTCGGACAAGAGTTCGTTCATCACGGGTGCTGCTATCGATGTTACAGGAGGCTATTAAATACAAACGAATAAATAAGAAAATCTATATATTGCCAGTTTGAATAATAAGCAAAATTTTTTTTTTTTTCACCTGTATATAAAAGAATCAGTTATATTTTTATACGTACCAGCGCAATTTTTTTTTTAAAGTGGCTTGTGCACTTAAAAGTAAAAAAAAAATATATAACAAATTAAATTTATTTATTATTCTTAGCTTTCAATTTATTTTTCTTCAGTTCAGCTTTATTTTTCTGTCTCTTATCCCTCATAAAAGTCCTGTACTCTGTTTTCCTCTTTTCATCAACAATTTCTTTGTATTTCTTCTTGTTATACTTTTGGAATGCCGCATCGTCCAATAACTCATCAACCATGGTCCGTTTCCTTTGTTTTTTGGTAAGTCTTTGATTGACATGGTCTAGAGGAGAATCCATTATGCGGCCAACCTAAAGTTAATAAGAAAATAGATTTTTGTTACAAATACAATTTACTTATTTCTATTTTTACAAGACAAATCTTTATCCCTGTGTCTGTGCTTTAATAAACTGTAACACTATCTGGACACCTTAACTCATGACAGAGAAATCAGTTTTCTCTGAAGTGTAGTATATATATGATCTTGATAGATACAGAGAATCATTCAAAGAATAGATTACTAAGCCCACTAAATGACACCCAATAGATTACTATCTTCCCCATGAACTTTTTTGGCCAATCCTAATGCAAATTTAGTTTAGTTGCAAATTTATATGAAGCTTATGAAATGCTGTCAGTTACATTGATGTCAAGTGGGATTTTATGATCATCACTTCTCAGGAAGGCAAGGGATATCTCTCATAAGCGCTTCAGATGACTGGGTATGCTGTTTCTTAAGTTCTTCCAAATGTAGTATGTCATAAGTCACTTAGAAAAAGGTGATCATTGAACTCCTAATCCTATATCTATAGGCGTAGAATACAATATTTTATTAGTTGGAAATAACATAACTGCAAGTTAATAAGCAGGTAGTAAACAAAACATTGTTTACTAGAATTTTGCACATGGATTGGGGTGATACCAATCACCCCAATCCATGTGCAAAAATCTTCATGAATATCTACATGTAATTTATAATTGTAATTTACCTTATCACAATCATATAAAAATAATATTATTAGAAAATTAATAACACAAATAGTTTTTACAGGTAAGCTGTCACTGACAAGGAGAACATATACCAACACGGTGATTGAAGCACAGTCTAATAATAAACTTACCTGGAAGTATTTAGGTAATACTTCCATATCATTTTTCTTGTAGAACTTTTTGGGATCCAATGCAGATCTCATTTTGAGAATTTGAAGGTCATTTTTCAGTTCCTCATTGATTTCTGGTGCAGGCAAATTGAACCATCCTGGTCCTTTGGTCTTCTCTCTTTCTTTCTGTAATAAGTATTGTAATAATTGAAATTAAAGCACAATTTAATATATTTATACTTTAGTATAATATATTAACAGACAGATAGACAGAGGGCTTTATTTTAAAATAATATGTAGTGATCATGCAACATACAGCTTCTGAAAATAAGGTTTTCTACTTTCTTTAAGATTTTTTTAAATAATTTATCCCGTGGGTGTCGTAAGAACCGACCGGGAGTAAACTACGCAGACAACAGCACTGCAAAGAGAAGGAAAACTTGCCACAAACCCTATACCAGCCCGTCTGGCCACCGTGGTATAGTAGGCCAAGACCGCCTTTCCAAGGAGAGGCCTATGTGGAGCAGTGGACTATTAAAGGCTGATGATGAATTTTCATGAGAATAAGTGTTCATAGATGGTTTTCAATTGACTGATGGAAGGTTAACTTTTTATGGTCAACTCAGAATATAGTTTTCTTCTAATAAGTATGCGGCATACAGAAATTATACAGTACATTATTTATTAATATTGAAATCAAGAAAAGTATAAATGTTTCAAGACCTACAGATGATTGATTTTCAGAAATGATACATACCCTTCGCATGGCCTTTAACTGCTTCTCACTGACATTATATTTTGGTAATGCATGTTCTTGTTCTACTCCAGGCTTAAATACGCTATTTCTCATTTCTTTATCAACATCAACACCACCAAGATTGGATTTCAATTTACCCGTTTCTATGTCTAACTGGTCAAAATGAAATAGTCTCTTTTTATTTTCTTTTTTCAATATTATAGATTGAGACCAGCCCATTTCTTCAAAGAAATGATCAAATACATTATCTAATTTTAAATTTTTCAGTTTCAATTGCAATTGTTCTTCAGATTCCAATTGTGCATCAAGCTCCTGTTTCTTTTGATCAAATAGTTCTAGGATAGATGATTGAATATTTTCCTTCTCTGAAATATTAATTTGTTTCTTAATTAAAAATATGTTTTATATGAATCTTAGGTATTGATAAAAGTATATTGCATTTTAATTCTTATACTTTCACATTCTATGACATTATATTGGTAAAATGACATTATTGTACAAAATGTTTAGTTTGTAAGTTGAAAACGTATTTAATTTCTTATTCGCTAATATTTATGAAGCTTGAACTTATTATATCACTTATTAAAATAGCTTTTAACACTTCTGAAAGGTTTCATCAGTTTGGGCATACAAAATGTCACATCTAGATAGATGATAGGCAATTTATAGAGAAACATGACAGCTAGTGCAATCTGGTCGAAAAATAAAGCAATTAAAACATATATACTACCTAAAAATCATATGAATTATCATTAATTAGTAAGAATGAGTTCGGCCGTTAATGTCAAATTTCCTTCAATGCCTTTTCATATACCATCATATACAAATATAATATAGTAGTGATAATTTAATTAAAATAGTGAAATTAAATTATAATTAACTTATTAAATTAAAAAATAATTTTCTTATTCAGTATATAAAAATCAATAGCCTTAAGTCTCACTTATTAATACTTTTTCATTTTGTGTGCTTTAAAAAATAAATAAGAGAAACCCATTATCTGCTGACAAAGCTGGGACGGGTCACTAGAATTAAAATAAAATACTTCAGCTAGAAATTACCATGGCTTAATCTTTTCAAGCAAGTTTTAATCTCAATTTTATTATTGTATATTTGAGAAATCATCAACTATTCTTTTATCCCTTAATTTATACTTAATTTTTAAGTATTGGTAAGTATGTGTTATTCAACAGAAGAGCATGATCACTATGAGTACTTTCGTTTTTAATATTTCAATTAATGCAAAGAGATAAGATTCCTAATTTTAATGATTTTCTTTTAAAATTCTGTAAATGTTGTTTTAGCAACTGAAACATTCGTTGTTAGGTGGACTGTCTTTTGTCAGGTAAGAGAGCAAATTTCCAGAGAATGATAACAGTTACATTATGGTTGTTCCCTACATCAGCGTGAATAGAATAGATTTAGGTATTAAGGAGTTCAAATAAGTGATTCATAATTTATATTTATGTTAAGAAGAAGTTACGCATAGATGTTTTATAACTTACTTCATCAATAGTAATTTAATTCATGCATTGACTTATGACTTAGATAATATAAAGCTTTTATATTAATCATTTTTAAAATAGTTGGCAAGAAAAACCAGCATAAAGAAACACAGGTATAGTATTCTATAAAAAGTTGGCATCGAAGGAAAGTTGGCATTGACAGTTGAACTCATAAGAATTGGCTGCATGGGCCTGTTGGTCTAGTGGTTAGTGATAGTGGCTACTAACACAGAGGTTGTGGGTTTGTTTCCCACATAGTACAAATAACTGTGTGAGTGCATGATCATTTGTTCTAGTTCTGGGTGTAATTTATCTATAATATGTATGTGTTTAGAAATATATAAGTATTGTTATCAACAGTTTGGTTACCATAGCACAGGCTCTGAGTAGTTTGGGACTAGACAGCATTACATAGTGCGTTTTTATCATATCATTTTATATTATTTCTTTGCTTATACAAAGAAAAATTAATAACTTATGCAATACCTTTACCTATCAATATGCACAGATATTATTTAAAGCCCTACCAAAATGTGTAAACAGAGTGAAGGATTAGAATAGTTTCTCTACTATTGTTTTCAAAAATTTTAGTTTAATGTAATACATTTTAAAGATAGTTCGTTACCTCAAAATTAGCCAATAAATAGCACGCAAAGTACAAACTTTTAAATGTCGTCTCAATTCACCAACTTGTTTATGTAGAAAATGTATTTCCTAGTTTTAAGTTATACATTTTCACAGTTAAGTCTGATAGATTAAAAAGTAATCAATTAAACAGAGAATATGTAAATATTAATACTAACCTATAAAATAAGGTGTTGTACTTTGGTCGATTAGTTCTGTTTTATTTTGAAGTTCATCATCCCCAATAGTATCTATTATGAAATCCATTTTCGCTGATACTTATCACCATTAACTAAATGAATTGTAATTATTCAAAACAATCGAAATAAACCAGCATGGTTTTGACACAATTGTGACAAATTATTTGACTGAGTTAATTAAAGTAGTGTTGCTAGGAAGGGCAAATCTCCCTAAGCGTGGTAACATCCTTAATTGCAATGTTTTTTAAATTTAGTTTGTTTAGGTTAAATACTTTCGTAAGTTACAGGCTTTTCAAGAATCCTTTAAACCTTCTAAGATTATGTTTCTATGCTTTACTATTCCATTGCAGTTGTATACACTAAATTCCTATTAGATGTACTTTATTGGCATATACTTAAAACATTGAGTTGACATGTTTTTTTAATTACCGGTTTCAATTCACTTTTCACATATTTTTATTCTCGGTTCAGAAAATCTTTCCTTATAAATTTTCTGCCATAGACAAAAACTACCAAATTTACTGAGATATTCTAAACCTAGCAACCGCGACGGAGGTTTTTCGTTTAGAAACAGGTAAAAAAAACAACAACAAAAGTTAAGATTAAGCATTTGTTTCACACAATGAATGAAATATAGTCAGTAATTTCACTAGACTAAGCAAAGTAAAAATTTCAAATTTATGAAACGAATTAGTTAAATTTAGTAAATATATTTCTAATTCATATGAAATGACTTCCAAGTCATAGGTACATTGTCGGAGTATACATAGTAGATAAAGACCTTTATGCGTCTGTCTTCAGGGAAACTGGGCCTCAAGTCTGCTATTTTAATATTATATCAATAGACAGTCGTCAGAATAGTTGTGCACTTAGTAAACAGTACATTTTAAATTTGTAAGAAAATTATATATTTAATTTGCCAGATATGGCAATGTTGTTGAAATCACCATTGATGTTATTTGCCACTACATCGGCAATTTACTGACACTGTGAATTTATGTTAGTAGAATATCGATATTTTAACCGACATCAATGGCATCTCAATAGCGTGTACGTGGTTTCTTCGTTAACATAAAATTTTAGAATTAAGGCTCTGGTGATCCACTTGTACAATTTCTTAGGTAGCTGCACCAAACTAGCGGCACAACCTTCGTATTCGTTTCATAAAGAACAGCAATTATCAATAAACTATGTCGTTCTTCATTTCGTAAAAAAATCTTGTCTTGATTGTAATACTGTATCATGGTTTTACTTTTTAAGTTTCTTAATAACGTATATGGTACATTTCATATTCTAATAAAAACTGAAGACAATCTGACTTCATAAAAATAGACCGCCAAGCATCTTGTCGCCGTTTTTTCTTCAGAGAATTAATAATTCAAGGTCTACTTTCAAGGGTCTTGGACTTATCCAAGACCCTTGAGCGTAGACCTTGAAACAGGGCCCTTTGAAGAGTCATTATTGTCGTGGAAACGGTCAGAAGGACACTTAACCGCGCGTCGGGTTGGTTAAAATTTCCACGTGGGTTATGGCATGTTTTCTAACGCCTTTTGTGCCGTTACCTTTGACACACGCTCTTTCAGATATAAGCTTTGGTTCGTAGGTAATCTTGAATAATTCAATTAAGAAGTATTAATTTAATTAGGCATAAGAGTAAGGTTTTCCGAGATATGTATTCAGTAAACAAATTTAACACGTATACATAGTCAATATGTAATAATTTAATCAAAGCAAACTATTATAGAAAATAAACTACAAACAGCTATGCAACTAGGTACACCATATGCGATACATAGATAAATATCATTATTTAGATAATTTTCTTTATATTTAAAGATTTATATTATTTAAAGGTTTAAAATTACGCCTATTTTTTGCATATAGTTTGTTTAAGAAAAGCCTTTGTTATATCATCCAGTGTACCTATTCTATTATTTATGTATGTATATATACGTATGTATATATTTACAGCCTAATTTTTTTTTGGTCAAATTGATAATTGTTATGAAATATACATAGAATGTACCTAGTAAATAAGGGTCTGGAGCATATACCCGGTGGGTATTTTGCTTAAGTGGGGATAAACTAGTTAATAAAGTTGGCAAAACAGAAAACCAGTGTTGTGTGTGTAAATTTGCAATTTTGGTCCCGTCTGCAGTACACTCGATTAATTACATTGATATTCAGGCTGTTGAATGTGTGGCTGTCAGGGTTCAGGGTGTCAAGGGGAAAATAATTCGCAGCACATGCGTTACTTTTTTTAAAGATCTGTGACTATACAGTTGTATGGCAAAGAAAAATGTCGTGTAAAACGTTTATCGATACATTATATGCACATTCGAATAATCTTTTGGCAGCTGAACTAAGAAATTGGCAATCATTTTAGTGTTATTTCACAATTATCAGTTACGATGGCGGCCGAAGGTTTAACAACAATCGATTCTGACCAGTTGATTAAAAAATGCAATGAATTTAAAGAATTCTATTTTACTTTTACGAAGACTTTAATGCATATGAACTCAAATCAGAATGTTTTAATTTAAGGAAGTATTTAAAGAACATAGCAAAGGAATCAGCGGATTTGAATAGCTCAAACTTACATAAACTAATTAGTAAAGCATGATAAATTAGAAGAAACTTTGCCCAAACATTAAAGTTGCTACTACAATTGTTTTTTTTTGCTTTATTAGAGTAGTACCAATTGTGTTAGAGAGCGCTCATTTTCACAGCTAAAGTTTTATTCTCCAACAGGGCCCCCAATTCTTGTGAATCCAGGGCCGTCTTAGGCTATGCCTTAGTTCCGTAGTAGTGCCGTAGTTCTGATGGCAGCCAATTGAAGTTCAGCCGTTTCGTTGTAGACTTAAGACTGACCCAAACTTACGAGTAGTTTGGGAAAAAGCTCGGAGGAGGAAGAATTTGTAAGACCTTTCAAGTCACATGTATTATTAGAAATATTATGTGGTATTTCTGTTGGCACATTCTTGATGAGATGTAGGTTTTAATGGTGAATTATTGTAAGAAGGTTATCCAAACATTGTGATGTTTCGAGGATATAAAAAACTTCAATCAAATAAATAAAACCAAGTATTCATTCTGTGTATTAATTTAATTTCGTCAAAATCAAGTCAAAATAAACAAAACCAAGTATTCATTCTGTGTATTAGTCAAACCTACGTCAGCTGGATGCTTAGAACAATTTCAAAACAAGTTATTATTGGTGTAGTGGTAATTTGGGATAATAATCATATATCGGCCGAAACAAGTCCTGTTGTAATCATAATGTATAGCAGGAACATAAATTACAGCAAGTTATGCCTTTAATAACGTTAGCACTTCGGCTGACAAATGTTTGTTCGTTAGGGTGGCCATTTACGGTGAAAGTATTGTGATATTTTTTGTTATGAGCACTTTGTGTAAGTATCGAGTATATCAACTAAACTCCTGGTTTATTCCATGTACCTAATAAATGGAGATTAGCTTTATGTAACAGCTATCAGTAGCTTTAGTAAAGAACCCAGACAAATAAGTAACATTTTTAGAAATTAATTACTATACCTACCTAATATTCCTCGCTAAAGATGATTTTAACAAAGAAAGTGCAAAAGAGATTTGATTCATTAGAATGAGGAGTCACGTACATAAATCCTTATTTCGTAATATCCCTTTATAAAGCATAAATAATTTTACATATAATGTTTTTTTTTGTTACTGGTATGTTTTAGCTGGTTTCTTTTATGACCGATCGCTGTCTGACGTCAACTCTCTTTAGGAAAATGATTGTTTTTCAATATGGACCAAAGGAAAAAGGTTAATTGAGATAGAAAGTAAAAAGAAAGAGCAAAGAAAAGAGCGTGACTCCTGAGTTGCAGGCGTTAATGGGGTGTGGTAGTCCCTTTCCATCAGGGGACCAATCTGCTCGGTTGAGCCCTCTATCATAATAAAAATATAGACAGTGCAAGGAAGGTTGTTGCAACCTGTGATTGCTCTGGGAGACTATACTGTATTCCCTAATAGTATCATTTACCTTTCACAAACAAGCCTTTATTAATTTTTCCTGATCCTTAAAGTTAAGTATTATAATTTTAGTAAGTAATACCATTTTATTTAACATAATGGTCCTAATTCTGACGTTCAAAAAATCACAAAAAAATTGTTTAGTCCTGTCAAAAAACGTTTCGTATTCTTGACAGGACTAAACTGATTATCTATCTGCTGACGGCACTTTTAAGCTAAACTAACTTTTAATTGAGTTGAGTTTGTCAAGATAAAAATAAATCGTGGTTCTAAGGGAAGAGGATTGGGGTACTCAGGGAATAACCCATTTTTATTTTTTTTTATTTTCGTCTAATCCAAAGAAATATACAAACATACATACATTCATACAGAGTAAAATGAGAATGACTGTACATATTGATGCAAAGAGATGAATAATAACCTATTTGGTTAAAATGAAAGTCCTCTAATTTAAGGAATTTTGTACGCATACCCATGTTACATGTATACGCTAGTAATAATAACAGATGTCGGATTAATGAGCGTTAGTGTCTGTTGTCATGGATATGTTGTGTGTGAACCAATTTACTCTAACTAAAGGATATTAATTAAACTTGCCCAATTGTTAGACCGTTGCTATGGCTTATGGGTTGCTTACAAGATGTTGTAAGGAAACATGCAACATTAATCCCGTCTCCTCACTTATTGTCCAACAAAATAAACCTGAGTTTGTTTCTAACACCGGATTTCTGATTACATCGTTATGGTATAAGAAAGTACTGACAACCCCTATTTGCGTTGTTGAATAAGTGTGTTCGTCAGAATTACCTCTAGATCTCTCTAGTTTAGTTACCGAACTCTTGATCTTGACACAGATATACATAGAATTTTTTATAAATAGCTTCTGATGATTGTTGGTTTTATATATTTGTTGAAATTAAAAAAAAAATACAAACGTCACCTGATGATGTGCTGAAACTGTGTAGGTAAGACCAGTTTGTTTTTTTTTTATACCTGATTAAAGTATAGCAAGCAAGCAAGCGTGTGGTGACGGATTAAAAACACGGAATGTCCCCACCCTATTCATCCAGTTGGACCGACTAAGGGAACAAAATACGCAGGACACTAACACTGCAAAGAGAAGTAAAATTTGAAGCAAACCCTATATCACCCCTTTTGGCCAGCGTGTTATAGTAGGCCAAACCCTCCTTTCTAAGGAGAGGCCTATGTCCAGCAGTGGACTAGTAAAGGCTGTCGATGACACATTGTAAGACCATCCTTGCTACCTGAATTCTTATTATTTGCATTACCGAATATCAGGTTAGAGGCTTGTCTTACTTTTGTTTTTTTTTAAACTCCACCTTTAGAAGACCAAGAGCAAAAAGATCCACTTTTGTTAATCATTAATTTTTTGATTTTATTTTTAATTTGCGTTTCTTAGCTTCTTAACTAGTATCTGTCCAAGTAGTAATCTTTCACTGGAATATGAAGGGGCGTATCATTACAAGCCCTTGTAATAAGTCGAAAGTTCTTCTGAATTTATAACTTTTAGACATCGCTGTATCAGTATAATCGTATTATACTCAGGATTCACAACAAAAATAAATCAATTTTGCCATTAAAGCCACACGTAACAGCGAAACGTCAAGAACTTACTTAAAAGAACGTACTCTTAGATATTTATTCAGAAATATCAAACTATTAAACAATTTTGCACAAACTAGTTTCCATTAAGATTTAAGTAGGTAATTTGATTTAAATCACGAAAATCGTCATCGAGAGGCTCGTAGTACCTACCTCATCGGTTGAAAGCATATCTCTCATCTGAAACGAAAATATATACAAATTAAAAAGGAATGTTTGAAAAGAAATACAATTTCATTTTCGCCGGCAGGCGGAATTTAATTCAGTGAAGGGATGATAATAAAATATGAATGCGTTCAATTATGCTTCCGATTTGATATTCATATTTGATGGGCCAAAATCTCCATTCTAAGGAGAGGCCCATGTCCAGCAGTGGACTACTAAAGGCTGTTGATGATGATGATGAAGATATTTACTGTACTGTGAAAAATAAAGATATTTGATTTGATTTTTCAATTCAAATTTTACCAAATCGGTTCATAAATGATAGTTCTAAAAAAATGTAAGCGAATTAAGAACCACCTCAATTCGTTTACACTTTTTTTTTTAAAGACAACTCTCGCTTTAGGAATGTATCCTGTGTCGCGGGGGACTTTACAAACATACATGAAACGGGAACAAAGAACACCCAGACTCAGAACAACGATTTGTGGATCACACAAAGTGTCGTCCCATGTGGTGATCGTATCCACAACACTCAGCGTAGTAGTGAGCGGCGTGGCGACCGCTTAAACCACTACACCATCCGTGCAGTCAAATCAAATGAAATCGTTTGTTTCCTAAGAACTCCGTCATTATTATTTGGGAGGGTAAACTTTTCGTTTGGATCCAGGCAAAGAAAAGAAAGAAATACGGAATGAAGACGACAGTTTATTACCTACATAATATACAAGGCGGAAACACTTTTGTAATACTTTTCTAATTATCCGGTTAAAATTACCTAATGTGCAATGTAAAAATTACTCATCAGGATTTTTAAGACCAAAAGGTTACACGAATATAAAACGACATTATCCAAAGACTTTTAAAAAATCTTGTAAAATAAAATAAAATATCAACCATTTTATCGCCATAATTTCCCTACAATACGTTTAGAAACGCCGGTAGGTACCTTGTAAATAAAAACCCAATTAATCGTCACCTCTCTGCTTTATAAAGATACAATTGCTTTCGTCAAGGTTAATGAAGTTATCCCATTGAGTCTTTAACACCGGCTTGGATTAAATTAATGAAAATGAATATCTCTCACAATGTCTGAAATTATTATTTTTTGTTTGACTAAAACACTTGATTAATTTTAAACAGACGTCTCCGTGGATAATCAAAATGATGATGAAATAGTATCATGGATTACTTTTTCTTGATTGACTTTGTTGAAATTATAATGCATGAAGGTATGTATTCACTGAGCAACAATGTTTCAGATACAAAGTTTACAAGAACATATAGGTATACATTTTTGCATGCGGCCATTTCTAGCCAAAAGAAAATATACCTAAAGATGGTCAAGAACAAGTCAAGTCTTAAGAAGACAAAACGTGTTAAGTGATTCATGAATGTCATAATCAGATTTGAATCTGAATTGTTTTGCTTGCTCTCCGTCACAAGCGGAGCACATAAATACGATATGGAACACGTAAAGCTTATCGCAACCAATTTGCATGTTTCAGAAGCATATTAATTTATTTTAGAAACACCTAGATTTTGTTTCTGAAACAGTGTTTGTGAAAATCTGTTGCTTAGTGAATAAATATCTTAAAAAAGGTCACTTAAATCATCTCTCATTAATAGAAGCGAAAAAATGCCTAGTACACGAAAAATAATAATCACAAAAATTATTGTTATACTTTTATTTATTTATTTCATAATTGGTAGACTTGCAACGAATAGTATATTCGGCAGTATACCGAATACCGAATATTCGGCGAGGCCCCTGACCGAATAGCCGAATATTAGGCAAAAGTATTCGGCTGGATTTTAGCGCCAAAAACTTGGACAGACGTGAATTAAATTATGTACCTGTTTTATGTACCAATGACTACTTAATAAATGATTATAAAAGAAATGAGAACCTTACCCTTCTAAATTTTGATTACCACAATAATTCAAATACATAGAATCCTCCCTTTTTCCTATTCAGAAGATGATTATGTACCTGTGTTATGCACCAATGACTACTTAAATGATTATAACAGAAATGAAAATATGAATATATACGTAATCAATCGATTTTAATTTTTCATTTTACCAATTATTTCTCAATGACAAAATATATTATTTAAGTATTCGGTATTCGGCCGAATAATATGTAGATATTCGGTATTCGGCCGAATATAATAAAAGCAGCCGAATAGGCCGAATACCGAATAGTAACCGAATATTCGTTGCAAGTCTAATAATTGGCCATCATAATTAAATATTAAAAGGCTTTAAAAGCAAAAAAATTACAATTAACAAAAAAATATTTCTAAGTCAGTATCTATTATACAGTACAGTAGGTGTATTTAAGCATGAAAATCATGTTTGTTGTTGTAAGAAAATACTAAATATTGAAATACAAGCTATTCTGGATGATTTATTCTACTTTGTCCATGGCCAGTTGGACCTTGGCAGTATCGAGCGTGCGACATTGACCTATTTCTCTGTTTGCACTACCTGCGCCTGCAATACTACTGTGGGCGCGACCTTGTGTTGGCAAACAAAGGCATGACGAGAACAGAGCCATTGATGAGCACTCAAACTTGTTGATATTAGAGGTGATTGGTTTATGTATGTTTGCACAACGAGATAATATCGTAGAAAAACTTCCGTTTCTATATATTAGGTATATGATATTTATGTATCTAATATTAGGTACACAAATATATCTATTAATACATAACGTCACGCAGTTCAACAGCGAAATGGTAGTAGTAATAACTTTGTTTTGTAGTAGTTCATTGAAAATCGTTCGTGTGGTGACGGGTTAAGAATACGGAATGTCATCAACCCTATTTATCCTGTTGGTGTCGACTAAGCGAACAAACTACGCAGGTCAACAGCACTGTAAAGAAAAGGAAAACTTGAAACAAACCCTATACCAACTCGTCTGGCCAGCGTGGTATAGTAGGCCAAACCCTCCTTTCTAAGGAGAGGCCTATATGCAGCAGTGGACTAGTAAAGGCTGTTGATGATTGAACAAGTTTTAACTAAGCGTTGCTTTCATAAAACTTAAAAAACGCCTGCGAAAAATAACAGTGAGAGAGAAAAAGTCACTTTGAAAGCAAGGGAACGTTCTATTTTTAGATCGTAAGATATGTACCAATTTGTGAGATTGCAAACCGAAATCTCGCGTATTAAGTACGAGTACGTTGTCAAGAGAGAAATTAATAGGTACTTCACGCAAGAATATGGTGAGGTACTTATTTATCGCAGCAATATCGATATATAGTCAACTATTTATTAAATCGATTATTTTATACCGAGTATTTTTAGTGAAGAGCAACTTGTTTTTAACCACATTCAAACTCACTAAATTAGGTACTATCACAATATCAGTAACTGATAAAATTATAAAACGACGTAACGTTATTACATTGATTACACAAAGACTTAAAAAGCAGCTTCATTTGTTTTAGTTCTTATTTGAATATGATATTATTATAATAATTATAACAGTCAATAGGGAACATAATATCAACACATCACACGTAACCTATGTAACGTTCGATACGGCGAATCAGGCGTTGTGTCGATCCGGGAGGACGATGATGATCTGAAATCACATGATTCGGATCCTACCCAGAGTCAGGCGCTTGAGACCGGGGTGCGTGGTCCGGAACCTCCTTGTGGTGCACCCTGGGCAACGGAGACGGCAGCGCCTCTCTCCCTAGGTGGGAAAGGCGCTGCCGCCTGCGGCCAATTCCGGCCGAGGTGGGAACGGCCCGTCAAGGGCTGTTCGGAGGGCTGCTTTCCGCATGTCCCTCTGTTTGGCAGAGGGCATAGGGGAGAGCGGGCTGGGGGCGGACGGGTCCACTGCCGCTGGCTCTGTCCAGAGGTGGTGGACACTGGTCTGACGCAGACCACCGTCCGGCCATGTCGTAACCCTGACTGGCAA
This sequence comes from Arctia plantaginis, assembly GCA_902825455.1. NCBI lineage: Eukaryota > Metazoa > Arthropoda > Insecta > Lepidoptera > Erebidae > Arctia > Arctia plantaginis. The sequence continues at coordinate 2,531,255 of CADEBD010000530.1, forward strand.
CAGTCAGGAATGACGGCTCTTCGAGGGCTACGAGGAAGGCAACCTCTATAAAAAACCCTGGGGCGGACGGACCCGGTCTGGTGCAGACCCCGTCCGGCCCAGCCGTAATCCTGAATGGACAGGACCGGTGGATCTTCGGATCCGCGAGGACGTAAACCTCTATAAAAAATGCTCTAAGCCCACGTTCTGACGCCTGGCAAGGGGCTGAGTCGCTGGAGGGAGTCCAGTGCCGAAGGCGTCCCCGTCGAAGGACGTAAAACTCACCAAATGACATGAGGCCAAGGATTATTAAATCTACCCAGGAGGGTCCCGGACACACAGTGTCTGGGGAATCCCTCCCGGAGCCAAACGGCTCCGGCAGCTCCCACTCGTATTCTGGGGGGAGCACCAAATGTCGAACCTGCCCGTCGCCGAGCAGTAAATCCGGCGACGTTATCGCGGAGGACGCGAAAAACCTGGAGGTAGTGTCGAACACCGACACTGCCTCGGAGAGGAGCGGAGCGAGTACCCCGATGGTCTCAGCTGCAGAGCAGCACCAGAAGGGTACTCCAAAGCGCAAAAGGCGCTCGATTCGCCTGGGCCTGAAGAGGCAATTGGAGTCGGCCTCGAGCGATGAGGCCTCGGCTCCCAAAGTCGGCACAAGCCGCAGAGGCGCTCGCGGCGGAGGCCGACTCCCCAAGGCCATGGTGGCCCGAAAGCAGGTGGCGGTCCAGTCCGCGGCTCTGGGAGGAGCCGAAGAAGAAGGGGGTCTTGGACGGAGACAACAGGAGGGGGTCGCGTCCGAGATGTCGACCACTGATGTGGGGAGCGGGGGTGGGGGTGCTGGCCTCGTTGAGCTGCGAGGCAAAACCGGCAACCCCGTCGACCGGATCGAGGAGGCAATCGGCGCGGCCGATTGCTTGCTTCAGACGTCCGGTGTGGCCGGGGGCCCCCAACAGGAGGCCCTGGTAGCGGCCGTGCGCTCCATAATCGAGGCGGGCAGACTCCTTGTGGCCGAGAGCAGGGCCCACGCTAGGGAGAGAGCCCGCCTCGAGGCGGATCTCGCCAAGGCTCGTGCCCACGCTGGTGCCACACCAGCGCCTTCGGCACCGTTGGCGCTGTCCGCCCCGGAGCCGGAGCCGGAGCCGGGATTAGTCCGACTCATGGCGGAGATGGAGGAGCGGATTATGAGGCGCATCTCCGCAATAGAGAGCGCCCGTTGTCGCCCACCTCTGGCTCCGCCAAAGGCGACATATGCGGCCGCTGCCAAGGCGGGCCTAACAGCCCAGCCAGCAGCTAGGGTGGCTGGGCCGTCATCAGCGCCCCCGCCCCAGAAGGCCGGAAAGGGCAAAGGGAGGGGGAAGGCGGCCCCAACTCAAGCCCCAGTCTCGGCCCCGGCTGACACAGCACAGCGCCCGTTGGAGCGGGGCTGGACGGTGGCCGGGGACACCAAAAAGAGGCGGAAGGCCGCCAAAAAAGCGGCCAAGAAGGCGAGGAGGGACGCCGCCGCCGCCGCGGAGGGAGCGCCGAGGAAGCTCCGCGCCCCTCGCTCCTCGGCCGTCGTAATCACTTTGACGGCGGAGGCAGCGGAGAGGGGCGTGGGGTACGCCGAGGTCTTGACGAAAGTCAAGGCCAACGTGGACCTCAAAGCCCTCGAGATTCCGGGCGTCCGGTGTAAAAACACACGGACGGGAGCCCGGCTCCTCGAGGTAGCCGGCGCTACCAGTGGCCCCAAAGCCGATGCCCTAGCGGCTAAGCTGAGGGAGTCACTGGATGCAGCTGACGTCCGAGTGTCCAGGCCCACTAAATGCGCCGAAATCCGCATCACGGGCCTGGACGACTCTGTCACGGCGGACGAGCTCAGACTCGCCGTGGCGGAGACGGGAAGCTGCCCTCTGGACAGCGTGAAGGCCGGAGCAATACGCTTCGGCCCCGGTGGACAGGGGGCAGCGGTTGTCAGCTGCCCCATCGCGGCGGCCCAGAAGGTCGCCGATGGACGGAGCCTCCTGGTCGGAGGTTTCTTGAGGGCGCAGGCACGGCTCCTGCAGGCCCGACCGGCAAGGTGCTTCAGGTGCCTGTCGGTGGGTCACGTAGGGGTGCACTGCACGGCGGAGGCCACCGTAGGTGACCGATGCTTCCGCTGTGGCCAGCCCGGTCACAAGGCGGGTGGCTGCAACGCTCCGCTGCGTTGCTTTAGGTGCGCAGCGGGGGGCAAGCCTGCCGACCACCGGGTTGGTGGTAAGGCCTGTGCCCTATCGCGACCGAAGCCGGGAGGCCGACCTTCCGCCTCCGAGCCGCTGATCCAGACGGAGAGTGCCGCTGGACAGCCGCAAAGCTCGCTGCGGGATGCGGGGATGGAAGTCCAGTGATGGATCCACATCTCCGCATCCTCCAGGTGAACGTAGGCCACGGTGCCAATGCTCAGGATCTTCTGCTCCAGAGCATGGCACAGTGGTCCATCAACATCGCCGCTATCGCCGAGCCATATGTCCATCGGTTTCTCGGGCCTGCCTGGGAGACCGACTTGGACGGCACGGCGGCCCTGGTGCACGGTACCGCAGCCGGCACTCCACCTCTTGCAGTAGTTGCAAGGGGACGGGGCTGTGTAGCGGCGATAGTTGGAGATATAGCGGTCGTGGCCGCTTATTTCACGCCGAACCGAAACATAACTGAGTTCGAGCAATGGCTCGCTCAGCTGGCCGTCGTCGTCGATGCCTGTCGCCCCCACCCGGTTCTTGTGCTGGGGGACTTCAACGCCTGGTCGCAGGCTTGGGGTTCCCTGCGCACGAACCCGAGGGGCAGGGCATTGGAGAACTGGGCTGAAAGATTCGGCCTAGTTCTCCTAAACCGGGGGGCCGTGGCCACGTTCGTGACGGCGAGGGGTAGTTCGATTGTGGACATCTCGTTCGCATGCCCCTCGCTAGCGCGTCGTGTCCAAGGCTGGCGCGTCGTTGTCGGGGAGGAGACAGGTTCGGATCACCGATATATTCGGTTTGACGTCTCCGCCCCTACAGATGGCGCGCCGGTCAGACCGGCACCACCTGAACCACGTTGGGCGCTCAAGCGCTTAGATCGCGACCTCCTCCTGGAAGCCGCCATCGTACAGGCCTGGGCTCCTGCGCCGGACAGGCCTGTCGACGTCGATGATGAGGCACAGTGGTTCCGGGAGGCCATGACCCGCGTCTGCGATGCGGCGATGCCTAGGGCTCAGCCCAATACTGCGAGGCGCCGGGTCTACTGGTGGTCGCCGGAGATCGCACGGCTGCGTCAAGCCTGCGTGACCGCGCGCCGCCAGTGGTCCAGGTTCCGCAGGAGGCGTCGCCGCCCCGAAGATGCGGCAGCGAGAGAGGCGGAGCTGTTAGCGGGTTACAGGGTTGCCAAGAGGACCCTTCAGGCAGCGATAAAGCGGGCCAAGAGCGAGGCCCGCCGCGAGATGCTGGAGACACTGGAGCGGGATCCGTGGGGACGCCCCTACCGTATGGTTAGGGGCAAGATGCGCCCATGGGCCCCGCCGCTCACACGGTGTCTTCAGCCAGAGCTGCTTGAGAGGGTCGTTGGCTCCCTGTTCCCAACGCGAGTGGTGGAGCATACTCCGCCACAGATGGCTCCGCCTCCGGCGCTTGAGGCGCCTAACGTGGATGACGACGACGTGCCTGAGGTCACTGGGGTGGAACTAAGGGTGGCGGTGTTACGGCTTAAAGCCAAAAACACCGCCCCGGGACCCGATGGCATTCCTGGCCGAGCGTGGGTCCTGGCCTTAGTCGACGAGGCTCTCGGGCCCCGACTGCGAGGGTTCTTCAGCGCATGCCTCGAGCGGGGCCAGTTTCCGAAATTGTGGAGGACGGGGAAACTGGTCCTCATCCGAAAGGAGGGGCGCCCGGCGGACTCACCGTCCGCCTACCGGCCCATAGTGTTGCTTGACGAGGTGTGCAAGCTCTTTGAAAGAGTGATTGCAAGGCGCCTCGTCAAGCATCTCGTGATGGTTGGGCCGGATCTGGCGGACAACCAGTACGGTTTCCGTCAGGGGCGCTCCACCGTGGATGCGATCATGCGCGTGAAGGCTCTGGCGGAGGAAGCAGTCTCCCGGGGCGAAGTGGTGTTGGCGGTGTCCTTGGACATCGCCAACGCGTTCAACACTATGCCCTGGAGCTGCATCAGGGAGGCGCTCGTGTATCACGAAGTGCCTCTCTACCTCCGCCGCATAGTCGGGGCATATTTGTCGGAGAGAGCCGTCGTCTACCCCAGTAGGACCGGTCTCGGTAGGCGTGAAATGTCGTGCGGTGTTCCGCAGGGGTCGGTGTTAGGGCCACTCTTGTGGAACATCGGCTACGACTGGGTGCTTCGTGGTGCCTTCTTGGATGGTGTCGCCGTCGTGTGCTACGCGGACGACACACTCGTGACGGCGCGCGGCAAGACGCACCACGAGGCAACCCTGAGGGCCACGGCCGGGGTTGCCCAAGTCGTTGAGCGTATCCGGCGGCTGGGTCTCGAGGTGGCTCTGCACAAGTCCGAGGCCCTGTTCTTCCACGGGCTTCGGAGGAAGCCGCCTGAGGGATCTAGCCTCACGGTAGGAGGCACTCGCATCGGCATCGAGCCCTCGATCAGGTATCTGGGGCTCGTACTCGATGGCCGATGGGACTTCGGATATCATTTCCGAGGTCTGGTCCCCAAGTTGGTTGGGGCAGCGCGTGCGTTGGCGCGGCTGCTGCCCAACATGAAGGGACCCGATGACTCCTGCCGGAGACTCTACTCGGGGGTTGTGCGGTCCATGGCCCTTTACGGGTGCCCAGTATGGGCGGGGGCCCTGAAGGCCAGCAACGTCGCGATACTGCGGCGACCGCAGCGAATGCTGGCCATCAGGATCATAAGGGGGTACCGCACGATCTCCTTCGAGGCGGCGAGTCTCCTGGCCGGAACTCCACCGTGGGACCTGGAGGCGAGAGCCCTTGCAGCACTGTATCAGTGGCGCAAGGAGGCGCAGGAGTTGGGTCGATACCCCGAGATTCGAGAAATCGATGACCGGAAATCCCAACTCCGCCAGGTCATCATAGGGGAGTGGAGGGAACGACTCGGGCAACCGAGCGCCGGGCACGCCGTCATTGCGGCGGTAAGACCCGTTATGGAGGATTGGCTCGAGAGGCGTCACGGGACCCTCTCATACCGATTGACGCAGGTGATCACTGGGAAGGGATGTTTCGGAGATCACCTGTGTCTGATCCGCAAGGAGCCAACGCCTGAGTGCCACCACTGCGATGGCCAGACCGTGGACACGGCTCTCCACACGCTGGCAGAGTGCCCGGCGTGGGTTGAGCAGAGGCGAGACCTCGTGGCGGCCATCGGAGTGGGAGTTCTCTCGCTCGATAGCCTGATCGCGGCTATCGTGCGGAGCGAGAGTGCGTGGAACTCTGCCGTCTCCTTCTGCGAGCAAGTTATGCTCGCGAAGGAGACGGCGGAGCGGGACCGGGAGAGGTTTAGAACTCTCCCGGCCCGCCAGGCCCGGGCACGGGCCAGGCAGCGCAGGTCACTCAGGCGCCGGAGGTCGCAGAACGACCTCCGTCCTCCATAAGCGCAGGCCTGGGGGTGACAGGTGAGGCCATCTGTCACCCTAGCAGAAGCAGGCCGGGGTGGCGGCGAGCGCGTTGCGAAGCGCGCTCGCTTCCAGGGAGCACAGGGAACATGGGGTTCCCACACGGGGCGGGGGTCGTCTACTCGTCTGTAGATGACCCGAGGTATGTCGGGGCACCAGGGCCTTCCTTTCTAGGGTATACCTGGTTCCCCGGCTATTAGTACCCGGCGAAGGCGTGCGGTTTTAGTCGGTTCGTGTCCGACATGCCACCGACAGGTGGTATCCGAGGGGATTTCCGCACGGGAAAAAAAAAAAAAAAAAAAAGGCGCTTGAGACCGGCCATCTTGGTTGTTTTTAGTGGAAACATCACATACTCCTGTCTCCTACGGATCCCTTCGGATCTCCATCTGCTTAGGGGCGTACCCCTAAGCAGATGGAGATCCGAAGGGATTTTTCACCCCGTCAACAAAAACAAAAAAGGTCACAGACAAATGCTGTAATATAAACTGCTTGCTACTACACATTTCTTTATACTAGCTATATATCGGGTAATATAGTGAGTCTATGCCATTCAGAAAAAAACAACAACTTAAAAAGCAGTTTATCATCGCTTTGCAAACGTAAAGAATAAGTTACTACAATAAGTAATCTAAAGAATTACTTTAGAATATTGTTTAAATACTTTAAGAATATTTATTAAAGTAAAGTAAAATGTGATTATACGTTCACCGTCTAAATGAAATCACATTTCTTTCAATTACGATGCTATAGCACTCCGTAGGTACACTGATACCGTGTACCAAGGCACAATTGTCACCATTCCTTTTGTAATTCCAGTGGTTTTGTCTTAAGGTTTTTGAAAACTGCAGTCATTTCAGCATTCCAAACAAAAGTAATAAGAAACGAAGCGAGATTCTTAAATGTAATGACATTGTGAAATGTTGCTTGATATCTCTTTTTCCACGTCTTCTTTCGAATAAAGAAGAAAATAGTTTCTCTACTAGATATAATAATAAGAAATGGTGTAGGTGTTCCTTTGGATGTATGTTCTACAAATTAATAAATCGTCGACTTATATACAGAATTGTATGTACTCACGGTAAGAAAAATGTACTTATTAAAAATAATCTTAGGTAAACTCGCAGGATTACATTATAAGCTGAATCCTAATAAATGTAGAAAATACAAAGTATGTATGTGATGTCGAATTCTGTAGAAAAGGCACTATTCTTATTTAGATCTAGTATTGTATAACAGGGTAAAATGTTCATATATGACTACGAGAATGACGATACTAAAGCGATGCTTTCGGTAATGGTTTAGAGTTTGCTAATACACAACTATATCAGCCATATTCTACTGCGAATTTTGTTATTTTTAGTTCCAAATAAGAATTTATTTATTTATTTACAAATTGATAAATGGGATTTCTATTAGAGAGTATTGGAGATTAAATACCATGTATTTTGTGGATAGAACACATGGAACACATAAACGATGAGGATAAATCAGATAATGTTAATCTATGACATTTTTACAAATCATACAATAATCAAAAATGGCATAATGTCATTATGCCGCGCCGGTAGGTGTGCTATTCTTTCATAATCAGTCTATATATTTATTTTGTACTTACATTCATTATATTTTAAAGATTTTTTAGGAAAAATCGCATCTATTTATTTTTTTATTAGTACTTATTATGTTTTTGAGGTACAAATGTATGTGCGTATGTGATTTCCTTTATTTAAAAAGATTTTTATAAAAGTTATAGAGATTTTAAAGATAATCCGACACTGGATTTAATTTCTTTTTCACAAGGCAATAGTGTTTTTTAAATAATTTTCTTGTTTATTATGGTAATAGTAATTTTAAATTGCATACCAACATCTGTGGCAATCGTTACGGGTAGTTGGACCCGAAAAAAGTCCGACTTTAGTCTTTCTACAGAACTTCGATAACGCCTAGTACTTGGCCAGTACTTGGCCTCTAATGGCAGTCACTTTGCGTAAAAAATCGAAGTTCAGCCGTATCATAGTAGACTTAAAGCCGACCTCAACCTAGTTTAAGTTATTTCAAATCGCGGTCTTCTGTGAAGTTAAGAAATTTTCTTTTACTTTTTTTGGTATAATAAGCTAGATAGCGTTTATAAGGTTTTTGTAAATCAATTCACAATACCAATCAATCAAATCAAATGTATATCATGATGACCACGGCCAGTGCGACCTAGTCGAACTGTCATTCTACTCACTATTACTACTAACTCCCTATTACTACTAATAGCGATAATTCACGATGATCAATTGTTTAGTTTAGTCGTCTAACCGTAACAAGCAACCAACCTTCCATAAAATAAGTTATTGTTTGGATATACCCAATAAACAGTTTTCTGTTACACATGTCTGGTTAGCCGTTGTTACAGGAATAGGTAGATTCTTATGTCTAATTAATAATTAAATGTAACATCTTAAAGTGCCATATGAAATTATTTTAGTGTTGGATTGCACATTTATCGATAAATGTTATAGGTCATATTACATCATGCTACAACCAAACCGATTATTTAGGCAGCCTAAATAGAAGTGTTGCAAAAAAAAGGAAATGGAGAAAAGAACGAAGTTGCCGGGGTCAGGTAGTCATTATTAAAAGTAAATGATTTGACTAGGTATGATGTAACGCATAAGAATTTTACATAAAATTTTATTGCTTCACTGAAATAGACACGAATATTTACGAATTTGATATTATCTAGTCTTTATATATTTTTCGAATCTAATCAAAGGTATTTCTTTATTTTTGAAAGCAACGAAATTAGTTAGTCACGTTCGACAAAGTTCTTTGCATGTCTGACCATATTAAAGCCTCAATAGTCGACAAATTGACCAAACACGCGCAGTGAACAAACTTTAACTTATAATTGCTTTCCTACTTTAAATTGCAAAGTTGACAGTTGTGAATGTTTCATAATAATTTTAGATGTTTATAACCGGTTATTATTAAAAAGTTATTATTTCCACCCGGGGTTTGTCAAAGAGCAACGCCAACGGCAAAATGTGTCTGTAGTTTATTTAATTAAAAGTTTTGTGAAATAAATGTTCTTTGATAGTAGACGCCGGATGGCAGACGTCACTGCCTCTAAAGGCTGCATCCCACGCTGAAATGATGATAAGATTATTTTTACTGTAAGTAAATCTTTTCAGATATTTTTACAAGTCGGACTTTACAGCTAGAAGGCGCCGGCATTGCATAAGACTCGCTCTGGGAAAAAACGCCAAAACAAACCACAGAGGTGTCTTTTTTTTTAATGTTAAAATGGTACAGTATAGGGTCTGGGTTGGCCTTTTGAAGAAAGGACCATAGTATTGAGACGGCCCATCCATACAGACGGCATACGAGCTATTACTAAAATATGAACCAACATTACAAGCCTACACTACTCGTATACTCACATTTACATACTTACACAAAAAAATACCATACTATTCAATTTTAAATAAACAAATGAAATACGAATTCCAACAAAAAATTAAATGTTCATCAGTTTCAAATGTGGGAGTAAGCAGCATCAATATTAAACAAATTTGTAATCTAAATAGTCTGTAGTCGTGTAGAAAGCATTTTCACATAGTTTTTGTTAAACTTTTGATGTGATGAATTCTAAACAAAGATGATGCCGACCCGAAGAAAGTCCCGTCTGATACTGTATCTCAATAAGAACGTACACCAATAAACATGAAACTCTGTAAGAATATGTTTTTTACGTTGAATAAACATAGTAAGGTACAACTTGAAAACTGTTCAGACTACTTCAGAAACAATGCAGACTGGAACAAACTAAGATAAAATGCATAAACGAATACAACAGTGAGTACTGGAAAGAATAGACAAGTAGAGTCCAGCCAACTTGTGAAACTAGGCGAATAGAGAGACGGTTCAAACAGGTTTTATAAGTTCCATGCTCTTTCTTAGAGAATTTATTTTCGTCTCGGTGCTACGAGAGTTAGGTACGCATTTGTATTTATTAGTCTATCTATTGTTTTATCTTTGTTCAGTTCTATAAAATCTTAAGGATACAGCGTATGAATGAATATCGAGTGAATGATTCTTTTTAATTCCGAACATGTTTTATTAGTTGTTTTAGTTTTATAGACTACTAAGAAATTACTTTTAAGGTTAAGATTTTATAAACACACTTTTTCTTGTTTCGTGTTTCTAATTTTGAAAATGACAAACTTCCATACATCCATCCATCATTTCATAGTGGGTGCTTACAATGTAAAAAGCATCAGCTGGAAAAATTTCAAGTTTGTAGCCCAAGCAGTTTTGGCTCTGCATTGATGAATCGGTAATTCAGGGCAAGCGAATTTGTTTTATATGCAGGTATAGATGACAAATCAGTACCGAAATTAAGAAATATAATAATAATAATATTAATTTCCTAATATTAATTAACGTCCGTGTAGTGATGGATTAAGAATACGGAATGTCACCACCCATATTTATCCCGTTGGTGTCGACTAAGGGAACAAACAACGCAGGACACCAGCACCTCAAAAAGAAGAAAATCTTGACACAAACCCTATACCAACCCGTCTGGCCAGCGTGGTATAGTAGGCCAAAACCTCCTTTCTAAGTAGAGGCCTATGTCCAGCAGTGGACTATTAAAAGCTGTTGATGATTAATTTATTTGACCCTTACATAATATGTTACAGTGTAGGACATTTTGATTGAATAGATCTTAGATAATAATTAGACTAAGATACACTAGATTTTCTTCTTAGTTTTTTTTACTCATGAATTTTTAAATATGAAGTTATTAAAATTTAGTTCAATAGCTTTAATCGCTACTGAAATGTACGTAAGATAGAAACAATAATTCGCGGTTGGAATGTTTATGTAAATCAAGAGGAATACTAGTTTCTTCCTTGTTAACTCAAAGACGTTGTAAAGCTTCTATTTATTCGTGGAGAGACGGAGTGACAGGAGACGGGATTACAATTTGTAAACATACAAGTAATAAATCGGCTCTTAGATATATATTTTATACACACTGTCAGATCGTACCTTGTAAACATACGTAATATAAGTATTAAGGAGGTCTGAAAATACCGTTTCGTTACCATTAAATAGGCGCAAGGTGAACAATTTATTCACCGTTCATTACTTTTCTTTCATACTATAGTTCTTGTAATAACGAAACGGCCAGCCACATGTTTTGACAAAAGGTGTAGAGTGAAGTTAAGGCTTGTAGAGTTAGGGTGTGTAGAGTTAGAATTTTGGCTCTACATGAAAATGTTTTTGGTGGGATTGTGTTTTCTCGTTTTTTTTTCTGCAAGGTTCCCACCCCATAACAGCGCCATATCAGTGATATTGGTAGAGGTGATGACTGATGACTTCCATGATGACCTGGAAGAAGAGACGTTGCAAAAAGAGTGCCCGCGTTGTGCAGGACTTCAATAAATGCCAGTATTATGTTCCATATGCAACAAGAACGTTGACCTAGTGTAGGGTAGGCGAAACTTTATGTATCAACGTGATTTTTTTTCTAAATAAATGTTTAATGAAATCATAGACATGCCATCAAATAATATTGACTTTGTGATTATTATACTTACTTTGATATTTACTACAAAAAGAAAAAACATTTTGCAATGTCTCAAACGCGTAATTTAAATTAAAGTGAACTAATCTGCAAGTCACACTAAGTCACACACAGTCCAACGGAAGTCACACTTAGTGTGATACAGATAGACGTTGCTGCAGACAGATAGATGACAAATAACCTATATTAGGGTTGTAAGATGTTACTTTTAGCAGAATGCTTGCTGAACTGGCGTCATCTGTCAAACGGTTTCGAACCAAATCTTTATTTATTTATTTATTTTCTTTAAAAACAACTATTATTACAGGTTTAGTGCAATGCAATAAATGCAATAGTGCAATAGTGTTATACCATCTATAATGCTATTAATCTCTGAAGGCAGGCATAGTTAGATGAAAATATTGTTAAAGTAGCACGAACTAGCTTCTTTGAACAGTTAAATGTGTCTGGTAACGCTTTGTAAATTCCATGTTTCCAAAATTTTATTATTAGCATTACTCATATTACTTCTCAATCTTGCTGATTCAATTAATTTCAACTCTTTCCTTGTTTCAATAAATTTTTGAATCCATATTGAAGATATTTATCATAGACTTTAAATCAATCAGCTGCATTTCCAATCCTTCAATTGAAAACCAATTGAATTAAGACAAGTTCAGTTTATAAAATGAAGGCACATCAGGGTACATAATAAATTTGAGTATTTCCGATATTTTTTTGAACTGAGAAAATCAATCATAAATTAATAACAGAAATAAATTCTTCAAGAATGTTTTCTTCGCCTGGCTTCTTACTAAATTTAAATCATTCCCGTATATTAAAGCATAGATTACATTATACAATTCTTAGTTAAATACATTGAGTTTTATTACTACCTCCTTCTTTGTAGCTTAATAATGCACATTTGTAGCTTAAAGAGTACATGAAATGTACTATATTTCTATAAATATAGTACATTTCGTACTACCTATGCTTAGTACGTTTGTTTGCGAGTGTACCTGCGCAACATTCGGTTTGTAGCAAACTTCTTTTGCCTATTTGGCGAGTAATTTAAGTAACTACAAAAACAAACGAGCGCCGCACCCGACTACCGCTGCCACCTTTTTTTTCCGTGCGGAAATCCCTTCGGATACCACCTATCGGCGGCATGTTCGACTCGAACCGACTAAAACCGCACGCCGTCTCGAGGGGATACCCTACCGCTGCCACCCTGCGCACTGCACCCGAACACCGTAACGTAGGATCACTCGCGTTCGATCGTCCTACAATACCTTCTGCATACTTTTTTTTGTGCAAAATGAATGTTGTAATCGGTGACGTGAAAAAAATATTGTGTCCCGTGCCATTCGTTCGCCATCTCTGACCTAGTGTTTATTACATTTCTCAGAAAATGTCTCAGTAAATAAGGACGGACGGTTTTGGAAAATGTGCCGCCAGCCTGTAGAATTGAGTTAGTAAATTATACATAACGACAAGATGACTACTCCCCTATAAATGTATACTCGTAAGTGCGTTGCAAATTCATAAGTCTGTCAAATGAATTCCAAACATAAATTCAAGTTCGTTATCTATTTTTATCTTTCAAGGACAGGCCAAGTGTATATCGGGCTACACGTAATACATACTTATAATATAAATGTAAAGGTTTGTTTGTTTGTTGAACTTTCACGCCTAAACCACTGACCCCATATTAAAAACTCTTTCACCAATGGGAAACCACATTATCATCGATTAACATTGTGAAATCCACTATAAGGCTATAAGGCTCGGCAGGAGTAGTATAACCTACCCGTTTTTAGAGGAGTTTTGCAGTATAGGGGGCAACAGGTCACCTGATGTTAAGTGACTACCTGAACACCTGCAACTGTAGAGATCCAAATGCGTTGCTTCAATTTGAATGCACCCCTATCCTCGAAGAGACTAGGGAGGAAGAGGTTTGTGCCTCCGTAAACTTCTCTCACTAAAAGCATTGGAAGAATTAGTTACACTGGTTTCCTGTAAGGCCGTTTTATCACTTGTGGTTGAGCCGGCCCATATATGCAAAAGGTATGCATTTGTGATGACATGTCATACAGCCAGCATGAGGAGATAAACGGACTTATGTGGCCAGCTTCTCTCCGCATTGCTTCGCATTTGCTCATTACATCGCGGATGAGTAGATAAACGGAACAGAGATAAAGTTTCATACAACCACGCGAATCGGTTGCACAACTACAAGCACGCAGGGCATGTGTGCGTCCACTGGCCGCTTGTCGCATAGGCATTATCGCACTTGTTGAATTGCTCGAGCTAAAGTTTCACGAATATTTCGATCTTGAAATAAATATTGTCTATGTTGGCAACGAAATACTTAAACGTATTAAAGATTCACGAAGACAGCCTGAGATTTTATTCTACTAACAATTAGTAACTTATATGAAGTAAATATATTAATATATCTGAGTTAATTATTTTTGTATATTATGTGGATTATAGACACGTACCCCCACACATTTTTATGTAGTATTAACAGTAGGAACGGATATTTACTTATAACGCAGAATCTCTTGACTGCACAGATATCGCAGTAGTTTAAGCGGTAACCTCACCGCTTCCTACTGCGCTGAGTTCGGTCCCCACATGGGACAAAACTTTGTGAGATCCACAAAGTTTTGTTTGTTGTTTTTTTTGTTGTTCTGAGTCTGGGTGAACTTTGTTTCCTCGATCTTCGGACAGGTACATATATATTATACCTGTAAGTGTACGTATTTGTAAATGTACGTAGCCATTTGTAGACTATCTAATCGGTCCGGAAAACGTATAATTATTGAATACTGTTTTCTTTTCCAAACAAAATATTCACACCTCTGTTTGGGTCCAGATTTTATCCAAGCTTGTTGATAAACTATATTGGGACCATTTAAATTTTTATTTATCATAGTACAGAAAAAATAACATCTGTCAACAGTGATTATTACTTGGTTAAGTTGACAAGTTCCTGTAGTAGATTGTCTCGTTTTCGTTACTTGATTATTATTCCTGGAATTGCTCTAGGCCCATATCGAAATTACTTTCGGCACAATATACTGAACAGATAGGTAGATATATACTTATTTCGGTTATCGGCTACGGATATGAAATTATTTCGGATTATCCGATAGTTTCGGATAATTTTATATATTAGACTTTTAAGGTGAAGTGAGGTGGTAAGGCAACGCACACCGTTGAAAGAAGATGTAGCGACAAAAATTGACAAAAAGGCACAGGTACTGCGATAATTTGGGTATGTTGAAATGATGTGCGAGGAGCGAATGATGAAAATGATTTTTGAGGCCCCTGTGAGTGCGTGAGCTGGTGCGGGCAGTCCCTTGAAATACATAATGCTGACCAGATCGCCAGTGTACTAACGGAGGGTCTTTTTAAGAGTACCCGTAATCGGCAAGCGTGTGTGAAAGGCTTAATGATTGTGGAAGAGGCGTGAGTTGTAAGTCAGGATAGTGGATAATGACTACCTTTATGATAATAACAACAACCAAGCAAACACGCAGAACCATAAAACAAACAAACTCACTTTAACATTTCTAATTTGTGATCAACAAATTGTTGTTCTGAGTCTGGGTGTTCTTTGTATCCGTTACCATGTATTTTTATAAAGTCTCCCGCTACATAGGATATGTTCCTAGTGCGGGAGTTGTTTTTTAAATAATAATATTATAAGTATGGATCATGTAAAAACTTTTTGGGATAAATTTAATTATTTATAATAACAAATAGTATTATAATGACAGACATAAACGACAAGTTAAGAGTAAAAACAAATTTGCTTATTCAAGTTATATAAATCTTAATACAATAGGTAATATTCAAGTTTCTTTAGCTTCAACTTTAAGTGCTATTGTTTACTTAGTTATTGTGATAAATCTACATCATTCAAAGTTTAACGACTAATAGTACTGTTTCAAACAATATTCTTAAGCTATATTTCTATTCGCTTTATTTCTATTAGCTTCATTGAGACAAATATCAAATCTCACAGCTTTGAGAAGAACTACGAAGGCCGTATAACAATATCTGAGGGCCAACGTTTATATAGGTACTATTATGTAAGCCTAATATTATTTAAACGATAATTTCTTCTTCTTTTTAAATAATCTTTCCAAACCGATCGAGAAGACTGTTTGAATAACACAAACATAGTTTGAAACACCAGTCGATGTGTCAAAGAAAACAGAGCTATATAGTAAACACTGGTAAACCAACCAATAAACATTAAAAAGAAGTGAGCTATTAATGCCGAATCACAAATCAAAGCAACTCCTACCAGAGACAATACATGGTTTATTTTTCTTTTAGACATACTCCTTCGACAGCACGCCATTACAGATATCGCAATTCTAATAAATATTAAAAATATTAAAGTCATTAATATTAATGATGTATGAATTTTCACAATTAATATTATAACTTCAGTTGTGTCACTGTCCAATTCAAATATTTCTGGGATAATGACGTCAGTTATAAGTTTCATCAGAATGACAATTATATACGTGATCACAGTTATCTGCCTCTTTTCATCACTAATCCTTCCGGGGTAAATCAGTACAAGTCTTATATAGGCAAGCAATGAGTTAGAAAGAGACCAGCATAGAGTTATGCCGAATAAAAATCCAGTAAGACTTGCAATAGGGATGTCCAATACAATGCTTTCTTCCAACAAAAAATCACTGATTGTAACGCCGATCAAATGTAGTGTTCCAATTATGATTTGATTGAGGCTTATGTAGTTTTGTAAAGTCCGCCATCTTGGAACAAGACACCATGTTGTCACTAATGGTATAATACACAATGTTGACGCGATACATCCAATAATGTACATAATTTTTACAGTAAACATCTTTTAAAACTTTATTAAATTGCACTGTAAGCAGCTGTCCTGCATGGGAAACCAAAATGTACTGTTTATTTCATGATGTTGATAAAGCTTATCAAAACTTTTCAGTGTTACTTTTTTTAAATGTTTTTATTTAGCCGCAAACTAATGAGGACGAATTAATTTAATTACTTTGGTCACCATATATGATTACGTATAATAATCCTTAATAGGCGCATTAGTTTATTTATTAATAAAAATAATAAATTTTATCTATAAATTCGTACGATTGTAACTATAGGATTTGAGTTTTAGCGTGTGTCAGTTTATTTTAAAGATGTGTTATTATCTATAGGTATATAAAAGGTAGGCGTATAAAGTAGTATGATAAACGAATAATTCATGTGAAAAACTTTTAACTTTGTCTTGAACAAATAGATTTACTTTTATATGTATTTCTGTTAAGACAAGACGTGTAGAGCTGTAAATTTCACATCAATAAAACATACTACTGTATACTATATGATGGTTTAATTTGCCAAGTTTTTTTTTTCAGAACTATATTTAAAGCAAAAATAAAACAGTAATATGGGTAAAACTTGTCGTCAACGTCGTCATATACAAAAAGATTATGACTTTTGAAACGTACAGGCAATAAAAGCGACTTAAATAGAAAGTTCGTGTCGCCGAGATTCTGATAAGCTCATCATACATTTTTTATGTATAACAGGCATTTAAATTCAGTATTTCCTCTAATAATTGATTCTTTTTCATTGTGCTTTTGAAGTAAATGTGATCAGAAGATTTCCTAATAATTAAAAACAAACGTTGAATTAATATTAAGTCACGTAATATATAAACGTTGGGTGGCTGGGTTCAATTAAAAATCTTGCTTAACATTTTTAGCCTATCCTTGATTGCGATCGGAGAAATTGCAAACGTTAATTGAATTCACCGCCGGCAAACGTGCTAACGAGCATCTGATACCGCTCTTAGCGACGTGAATATCACCAGATTTATGCACTCCACGGTTTCTAAAGCCTTTGCCAGCATTTATAAGCCGCAATTGCTCTTACACATTCTTGTTTTTGTCGATAAGATTCTGTTATATGGACTTGGATGTGCCATTGGACATAGTAACGTTCATATCAATGATAATTTAGAATTGAAGAAGAAGAAGTTTAAAACCGGTCTCGAAAAGCATAGAGTGTTGTATACATACAACACTATATGCTTTTCGAAAATAGGATAGGTTCAGAAGTTTCTAAAACCAATGAGTCTAAATAAAACCAAAAGTTCTAACTACGCTAGACCGTGACATGACAGTTAAAATGACAGGTCAAAGACCTATTTCTTAGCGTTCCATGGATTCACCGTGCGGGTGCCGGGTCAAACGCGTGATAGATGGGGGCAATACATGCGAACAACAACGCCTGGCAATTGCGCAGGAACGGGTGTCGTGTTCCTACAACACAAAGGTAGGATCCTCCGACCAGCCGAGGTTATCATGCCTGGCGGGCCGCGGCCCAACGGTTGATGTTGGGAAGTTGTATATATGCTAATCGGCGCGAGAATTCTTCATATCGCGATACAGGATTAGAAATTCTCATTCAGGAGTTTCTACTTAGTTCGGTATGTCTTCGTTAGATGGCGCTATAGATGTTTCTTTGTTTCATCGTAAGTGAAAGTCGCCACATAGGTTTAGGTAGTACTCCTTGCGACTCGTCAGTGCCACCTCCACTGTCTGCTTTGTTACCCCCTCTTGCTAACCATATTTGATACGAGCCTAGCAATGCCGCTTCGGATATTCGTTCAAGAAAAAAGCTAGGTACACATGTTGTGTTAATCATATACCTCATTGCACTTCATCTGGTGAAGTGAAATCGAACTACATAGAAACGTGATTCTGCATTGCGCAGAACTGCTTACCGTCCATCGTTATACCACAACCTTGTCACTGTCAGTCTGGTCCTCTGTACTTTATGTGAGAAGGATGATTCAATACATTATTCGGATTAATCCTCTCTCTATTGAACAAGAAAATAAAACATTCGGCTGAAATATTTATTGACATTATTACATAGTTTATTTAATGATTTTTATCACAATATTTGTGCAAATTGAATGTTACTATCAAATAAATTGAAGTCAACCGAAATCTACGAATAATTAATGCCTACTATTATACTTTCTTCGGGTCTATGTTATAAGTAATTTCAACACAAGGGTTTAATATAGGCTATTTAACATGTTAAGGATAGCGACATTCATAGACATGAACGTCCATATTTTCTAAAACACTTTATAACTTTTACTGTTTTTTTTTCATTCTTAGTTTGTGTAATACATTTCCTCGATTTCATTAATTCTTTTCAAACGGCTTTGATCGTCATCACAGCGAATAGGATATCCATTCAATTTCTCTGTGATGTCCAATATTAAGGCATAGCGTGATTTTCTTTTAAAGCTTAAATATCATCTGTGCCTGATAAAGTGTAAATTTTATTTAATATTTACAAAAAATGCTTAGAAGTAAAGTTTGAATAGACTTAACTACATTGTAATATGTAATACACAAATGTAATATATAATGTAAGTATATAAAACATTTTTTAAATGATGATCATTTAACAAATGGATACGTTTATTATTAATGGGGTTCTTTCTTAAATCTTAAACATGTTTATACGCCCATACTATTTATTTGAATATGTTAATTTCATATATGTAATTAAGTAAGGAATTGTCACTGAATAAGATTTAGTACGGTACGAAGCTTGAAATTTGTTCTTCAATCCAGTTCTTGAAGGAATAAACCCTGCTGTAGACATCAGGGTAGCCACGGGCACAAGGCATGCCCCAGGACACAATTCCCACAACAGTATTACCCTCTACAAGTGGACCCCCAGAATCACCCTGGAAACAAAAAAATGCTATTGGTCATGTTTACGTTTATAGAAAGAATACAGAATAACCGACGGACTATTAAAACTTAGGTACCCAGGTATCCAGTTCAATGTAACGTCATTCCACAGTTATTTGATTAAACAGGCAATTTTCGGCAAAGTATAAAAAGCTAAAAATGTTGATATTTTAGATCTAAAGGCTGATTAATAGGTTTTATCTTACATGACAAGCTCCTTCTCCAGATTTCGTCAGAGAACAGATCTGGCTCTCGAAGACTTGGTGGATATTACTGTAGATGTTCTGGCAGCGTTCCACACTCAGGGATGTCAGGTTGATCATCTGTAGTTGCAATGGCAACGTGCCGGGGTACTACATAATTTGAAAAGGAAAAAAATTCAATCTATTTAATTACATGTTGCAATATTGTGTCCTATATGCTCCCAACAATAAGGGAAGGTCCGGCCAAGCTAAGTGACGTTACCTGAGAGTATATGATGTTGAAAATTGCACGTAAACTAACCAACCAGAGAACTGTTATTGGGCGCTTATTTAGTGTGTACCTAATACTCTATGTGGATGTACCCGTTATTTGAGACATCTTACACACGACCATCTAATCGCAAACTACGCACGACCATGGTAATCAAACTGCTAATAAAAATATTTATAAATGTCCAAACACATACAAACATTAATGAAAGGATAAAGCGGTCTTCTACGTCCGCGTAGGGAATCCCCAGCATGAGTAAAATAGTATACTCTTTATACTTGTTATTTCAAAATTCTTATGTTACGTCAGTATGAGTAAAAGCAAAATAAGTCTCGTGACAGCTTTTTAGTAATTGCAATGTGGCCTCGAGGCATCGTGACAGCTTATTTTGTGTTTCTGTCCAACTACGTATTAAGAATAACATGACAATATGTAAACCAAATAAATTAAGAAATACCTTAATATGTTTGGTAAAAAAATTCATATGAGAGTAATATGTGAGAATTATTTTGTCTAGGAGACCATAATTTTTTGAAGATGTTGAGAAAGCAACTTAACTTTGAAACTCAAATTTCCATTCTTAAAAACAGTTTTTTCCATTTGAGTGAAGTAAATTACGGTTCTATTTCTATTTACGATAGACTTATCTGGTATCACAGAATATACATTATTTGGGGTTTTAATACGAATTTTGAATTCAGGATCAAAGCAGTTTTTCAGATTCTTCAATTATAGATTTTCAAACTTTTCACAATCGATTATCACATGACATCACATCACATCAACAGCCTTTAATAGTCCACTGCTGGACATAGGTCTCTCCTTAGAAAGGAGGATCGATTATAAATAGCTAATAAAAACCTAGTTTTCTTTTATTTGGAACGGCCACATTGAGAGCAGACCTGTTTCATTTAAATATCGAACTGGATAAAAATATACGGTAGTATACCTACCCCAGTTTCTGTGAAATAAGTTGAAATGAACAAAACAATTCACTATTTATGATCAATGAGAACAACAAACTGACAGATGCCAGAGAACAAAAAGAAAACAAAGCTGACCTATATTATGACTGTATTCTCAGACAGTGTTTTGTGGTTTTTTTGTCTGAGAATTTCGGCACCCCTAATGACACAATTACGGAGTACTCCACGTGATACGTAAGCGGTTGATTTTAACAAGACTCATATTTTTGTACAATCTATACTGTATACCATTTTTTGTGCACTAAACTCAACTTTTTGAAAGGGCGGTACGAAATGAGACCTTCTATTGTATTGTTGAATTTAAATTTATTACGATGTTGTAAATTAACAGCGGTAGATAGTTGACTGCTTTATCCCCGGACCGATACGAGCACCAAACTTTAAAGAAAAGACTGTACCGTACCTCAAATATGAAAAATAACAATTTTAAGTTGAAATATAACACAAATTAATACTCACAGAAGTTCTTCCCCATCCACTCAACATCAGCTCTTTTTCGGCTCCAGTGTCCTCAGAAGGTAAAGCGATTGGTTGGACCCTCTCACTGAACTGGATATCTCTCGTAACCCTGATTAGACTGACGTCGTTCACGATAACATTGCCGTTGTAGCTCTCATGGATTATGATCTCCTCCACAGCGTACCTGTCACCTCCAAGGATGAGACTGTTGGTGCCGACGACTACTTGCATCAAGTAGCGAGATTGACTTAAAAAAAAAAAAACAAATTAGTGAGTTCTGCTAAAGTAGTGGACTTTTGAAATTTTGACAATTTTTCCTTCCTACTAAAAATAAATGTTTTATATATATAAATGCATAGGTGCATGCTATTTAAAGGTAAAACAAAGCTAGATGTTTTATATTTTTTAAATACAAATTTCTTTTAAATTTGAAAATTAAAATAAGTCGACTCCTTTTAGATAGTTATATGATGATGATAGTTCGTTGTAGTACCTACAACGCTTAGCTATCCATGTAAATTAGAACAAAAGGCAGCAAAATAGTGGTTGATTAATTGTTTGATTAATTATTTGCAATTGCATTGCAATCTGATGACAGTTCCATGAATTTCAGGATTTACCACAATCGGAACAGCATTTGAAATCTCTAGGATATTTTTTAAATAGTAATCATTCATATTTTATACTGGCAAATAGTTTTTAAAACTGTAAAAGAATAAGGTGAAAGTACTTTTGAAAGTCGACTATTTAAGGTGATCAAGGTCGTGAAAAATGGATGGTGTTACGAGGACCCGAGGCCATTGCAATGTCCCTAATTATCGATTAGGTCCTTGACCTACTTACGCACTCTACCTTCGACGAATGTTGTGAAGGGTTTCGCTCATATCTGTCATCTCTCATCACATTTACTCTTTTACGGTTGCTTTTACCGAAAATTGCATAGTTAGCAGTTTGTTATGTGCAAATTTAAATTTAGACTGAAATTACTCATTACACATTAATACTTAAGGAAATTTCTTTGTGTCCCTTTTTGACTAAATATCGGTGCTCGGAGGAATATCATTTGGAATACTTAATGTTTATATGTAGAAGCTTTTTTAAATAATATGCTATATAGTTAAAAGTTATGTAAAAACGACTACATAGAACATTTCAGGGTCCAGTTTATATTTGAATCTGTCGCTAGCTGTACCCTGCCACACGTCGCTCTGGCACTTTGTGGCTGCGTTGATGAGATACGTGGAACAAAAGTGACCCAAAAAGTAGATGAAAACTATCTATAAAGTGTGTTGTACATGGTGTCAAAATTTGATCTCAATCGGTGCAGAAATTTTTGATTTTTTGAAGCGTACACAAACCAACATAGGCAGTACAAAAGTCTGTAATACAACATTAGTTCAAGTTATACTGGCCGGTAAAATCTCTAGTAACTATATAGGCCTAATTTTTGATAATATATAGTTTTTATCTCAGACTTCATGAGACACAAATTACCAATAAATGACGACATTTTAAGTCACATTAATAAATTACAATAGTTTTACTATAACTATTTGTATATATTCGAAAAACTATATTGTAGTGTAAGAACTGCCTGTAAGTAAAAACCACAGCTGATGGAATACCGAATTCGCTTATTATAATAAAATAAAACCAAAAAAATATTAATTTAATAGTTAGTAAGGTCATCAACTATACAAAGTTACCCACTTCTGATAACAAAAATCTACTAGTGTTAGAATTATTATTGCCTGAGAAATGTCTGTTCTTTCAAAAAAAATTGTTTTTATTAAAAATCAGATTACTTAAAAACATGTTAAACGAAACCTGAACGAATTTGAGCTACCGGAAGCTAATTGAAATGTA
The DNA here is from genome assembly GCA_902825455.1 of Arctia plantaginis. Classification (NCBI taxonomy): domain Eukaryota; kingdom Metazoa; phylum Arthropoda; class Insecta; order Lepidoptera; family Erebidae; genus Arctia; species Arctia plantaginis. The sequence continues at coordinate 2,553,959 of CADEBD010000530.1, forward strand.
GATTTATGCATGTAAACGGAGTTAATAAACAATAGAGAATTGTTATAACAATAATTGTAATTTGACTTGTTTAGAAACGGGTGTCATGTCACTCCAACACAAACGGAGGAACCTCCGAGCAGACGAGTTGGTGTTAGGTTGATGTTAGGAAGTTATGTATGGGATTTCCAATAATTGGTGCGAGAACTTTTATTGCGCGAATCAGGATTAGTAGTTACTTCGTAGTTCGGTGTATCTTCGTTAGATGGGGCTGAATTGTGTTTTTGATTTATTGTTTGTGGAAGTCGGAACTAGCTGGGCACGCTCGTATTATACAATCAGTATGCGCAATCAGTGAATTCGTTTTTGCTGTATAAAGAAATAGAACGTTAGGTGATTTTGCATATTTCGGTAAACCATGGTACCTTAAAAGATTATAAACAAAGATGAAAATCGCAATGATATGCATCACATTAGTTATAAAACGCAATTCGGCAGATTTCTTTTTTCAGATGAAGATTACGCTAGAAAGGGTAAAGTGATTGAAATGTAGTAGCGATGTTTTGGCGGAGGGGATTCAGTGAGGGTTAATCTTTACGACCCGGTATATCCCTCAGGATAAACCTTTAGAGGATATTGTCGTGAGTTCAATGCCCACCGAGGACAAGTACTGTGTGATGAGCACGGTCAATTGTTCTGTGTCTGGGTGTAATTTATCCATAATATGTATGTATTTAAAAATATTTAAGTATGTTTATCAGCAGTCTGGTTACCATAAAACAGGCTCATCCTAGTTTGGGATCAGCCGGCCGTGTGGCCGCGTCAATGAGAGAGTGAGGTTACCAGAGTTTAAACCCTTTATTCTGAGGGGAGGGACTAAAAGAACGACAACGCACTTTTGACGGCGGCAGTAGTCTCTTGTCATCAGGTAACTCGTCTGTTCGTTTGCCCTCCTATAACCTGAAAAGAAACTTCTTGCAGGTTTCAAGCTTAATAAAACGAGAGCCTTTCTTTGTAAGGATCGAATAAATTCATCGCAATGTGTCACAAGCCACGCCAAATTACAGTACCTACGGTATTCTAAAAAGCTGACAATTCAACTTCATATTCATAGAAACACCTAGACGAAAGCAAATTAGTCCTATCTATGCATACTAATTGCACTTAGTGAGAATCCAAGCGATCCAACGATGCAGTTTCATGCATTTCGCAGCGCCATACGTCCATCACGGTTTTGTTCAAAATATTAGTATATTTTAAACCAAGCGGTTGCCTGCGGCTTCGCTATTATTATTTCTTAATTCGTGTTACTAATTTTAAGAATGTCGAACTTCCATACAACTGGTCACATCTTACTTTACCCCCTTAGGGGTGAAATTTTGTAGGTAGCAGTACAATGTGTAAATTTTGAAGTTTGTAGCCAAAGCGGTTAAGGATTTGCGTTGATGCAGTCAGTCATTGCAAGTAATTTTATATGTGTAAATAGACAATTGATTAAGGGTTTGTGGCGACTTCCACATATAGTGAAACAAAAACATACTTCAGCGCCATCTAACGAAGACACTCCGAACTGCGGAGTATCTGTTAAGCCTGTATCGCGTTATGAATAATTATCTTGTCGATTAGCATATATTATAGTCACTTCGCCAGGTCAAAGGATCCTCCCCTTGTATTGGAGGGACACCCGTTCCTTCACAGGTAGCTACGTGACAACAGGCTTTTGCTGCCGTGTCATTCCCGTTTACATATCCAAGACCTGTTGTAACCCTTACCCTAGCTCTATCGCCTTATCCACTTTCTTTACATTCTTCTTTTGTCTTATTCGAAAACGATTAGGAGGGTTGGCGGCTAGAAGACAACTGGCCATAGGATAAAATAGGTTTAAAATCCTTTTCAATGATTTACCTAGCGCTGACTCCATATAAATTGGGAAAAGAGAAAGCAATTGATGATATAAGATTGGAACAGAAAGTTCTTACCCAATAGTACAATGTGCAGCAGTAAGAATCCATCTTTCGTTCAATATAGTACCTCCGCAGAAGTGAGAGTTGAACATACTCCTCAGTGACGCCTGATAAGGTACTCTGCCTTCTGGAGCAGAAATACCGCCAACTATACGCATTGATGGCTCATTCACATGGGGTGTACCATCTGGCAAGATGAACCCTGGAAAAAATATATGAGTTTGTTTTCAATGAAAAAGATTTTGATACTATACAATTGACTCTTTTTTTTTGTTTCTTTTCTTACCGGCTACTGTATTTCTTAACTAAAACTATACGTGTTATTTTTTAACAATTTGTCCTGTTGTCCTAACCGAGCGTAGAATGTTTTTTTGGTATTGAATTTGATTTGAACCATGAATATACTTAAATATTAAAGATTACTAATAATACTTTTGACAAAAATAGCCATCTACTGTGTCCAATTGTAAACCTAAACCACTCAAATACACGCAAATGAATTAAAAGTAAAATAAGAATCTTAAAAACGTTTTGCAGCGACATCTATAGGTCTCTCAAAAATCCAAAAAACACTGGATTCACTAAAGTACACGCAATAATAATTCTCCAAAATCGGTTCATCGGTTTAGGTGGAGTTTAGGGTCATAGATATGTAGAGATAAGCCTTGCGGTATATATCTGAGTATAAACTACACACAACTTTAGCTTTTTGTTGCACGCAAGATTTTTTTACAGTTTTAAACTTTATTTACATTTACAGTTAATACTACGTCAATCACACTATAGAGAAGAGAGAGACGCCAAGAGAAGGGGAGGATCCTTCGAGCTGGCAAATTGATCATGCCTTGATATTGGAAAGCTGTATACATATTAATTGTCGCGAGAATTTTAATTGCTCGAGGCAGATTATTAGTTACTCCGTAGATCGGTGTATCTAGTATGTTTCTGTTTCTTGTATGTTGAATTAGTCACAATACCGTGCTAATAATATGTTACAATGTAACTTATAGAGTTCAAAATTTATATCTACAGTGTCAGGTTTGCAATAAAGTCAGAACTAACAATCCAGAATAGAATCAGACTATAAAAACTCACAGCAACCATTTATTACGGCGGTAAAGGGCTTTACAACACAAGATTTGTACGCTACGTTAGATAAATAAACAATAAAACTTGGCCAAGCGTGTGTCAGGCTACTAACCGTGTAGGGTTCCGTATTTTATAACAAATTTTTTAATTATTTTTCTCCATTGATTATATTATAGATTTTATTTTATAACTTTGTCGACGTTATTTTTGATGATGATTAATACACATATTTATGTATAACAACATTTTTTTATCACTAACATTGTCTAAGTGATGCTTCGAACGAATAATTTCATTAGGACATAACGAAACTATAAGGGTCGCTTGGATTACCGAACCCTTTTTTTTCTTGCAAACAACCTAAAACCGCACGCCGTCTCGGGTACCAGTAAGCGGGGAACTAAGCGTACCCTAGAAAGGAAATCCCTGGTACCCCGACGTACCTCGGGCCATCCACGGCGTGTAGATAACTCTCTCCTGTGTGGGAACCCCCATGTTTGCTCTTTTGTGAGACAGTGGAGTGGACACTCTCGCTCCGTAACATGGCGGCAATCATACTACCGAGCGAGAGGACTCCCACTCCGATGGCCACCACGAGGTCACGCCTCTGTTCCACCCACGCCGAGCATTCTGCCAACGTGTGGAGGGCCGTGTCCACGGTCCGGCCACCGCAGTGGTGGCATTCAGGTGTTGGCAGACATAGGTGATGATTGGGATTTCCGGTCCTCTTGGATTCCGACTCCCGCGCCTCCTTGCGCTACTGCTACAGAGCCGCAAGGGCGCTCACCTGCAGGTCTCACGATGGAGTTCCGGCCAGGAGACTCGCCGCCTCAAAGGAGATCTTGCGGTACCCCCTTATGACCCTGATGCCCAGCACTCTCAGTAGTGCGACGTTGATGGCCTTCAGGGTCCCCGCCCATACTGGGGTCCCATAAAGGGCCATGGACCGCACAACCCCCGAGTAGAGTCTCCTGCAGGAGTCATCGCGTCCCCTCATGTTAGGCAGCAGCCGCATCAGTGCACGCTCTGCTCCAGCCAACTTGGGGACCAGACCTCGGAAATGAAGTCCGAAGTCCCATCGGCCATCGAGTACGAGCCCCAGATACCTCATCGAGAGCTCGATGCCGATGCGAGCGCCTCCTACTAAGAGGCTGGATTCCTCAGGTGGTTTCCTCCGAGGCCCCTAAAAGAACAAGGCTTCGGATTTGTGTAGAGCCACCTCGAGACCCAGCCAGATCCGTTGTACTACTGGATTTCGGAACCCTAAAAATTACATACTGTTTTAAGCTTGAGCGTATTAAATAAGGTTCTCTCTCAAATTAGAATAGTTAACCTTAACCCTGGTTCTTGGCATGGTTTTCGTAAATATTTGACAAAACAGACTGTTGCTATTGTATGGGTCGATCTATGACTCATTACGTAAGACGTCTTTCACGTAATGATGTCTCGAATGATTATAATCGTCATTTTAAACAGTTTTAAAATAATTTTATGAAATAAAGATATTTTTACTTTGACTTTGGCCGTGGTACTCCGGTCGTGAAGGCTCATTATGAACCGAAAAATGGTTCTACTATGGTAAATTGGACGTATGAAACCGTGTGCAAATGATATGTATATTGTATAGATACTGATTAGTTTCCAAGTTTCGAGAAAATAACTTAATAAAACTCGATTGTAATATTGTATAAATGAAGATATATTATTTTGCTGTATGATTTTGTAATCTAATAAATACTAAGTACTAATTTGTATGGTTTGTTAATTACAAACCTTCTGAACTAGTGTTTTGACGCATAAACGATAGGAAGTGACTGTGAATTTAGTACAACAATTTGATTGTTCAACTGTGATAGACGGCGCAATGGGGATATGTGTTGTCTCTAGTGGACATAATGAAATTATCTTCGTATCGCACACGAATATCGTTAGCAGTCAAATAGAAATAGGAGCGATTGGTACGTACAAATAGTTTTAGGTAAAACAATTAAATTTCTTAATTTTACGATACCCTCGTAAAATTAAGAACACGACTTTAATTGTGTGTGGAAGATCTATTTTATTCGAATACAACATTCACTCATATTTATGTAGATTCAAATGGATAGTAACTTCAAAGCTAATAGCAAAATGAATTAATGGGAGTTAGCTTCACTCAAGAACATGCTGTTAGCAGTTTTTGTAGAGTTCTTTTCAGAAAATATTGTCTGAGCTTTAAATGCGAGGAGTACTTGAATAGTGCTATCTAGACAAAAAATAACCATATCTTGTTCTTAATTTTTTTTCACATAAATATTTTGTTCACTGATAGCCTATGATATTAATGATTATTATTAAAGACAAGTAAACTAAAATTAATCTTACCATATGTCTGGCAGAACATAAATACCAATACGACTTTATACATTTTGATAAAACGAACGTTAGTTCAAACTTATCACACAAATGATTCTGAGATTTTCAATTAATAGCTGTCTTATATAAAGATAATTGAGGAGCACTCGAAATATTCTGTGAAATTATCAATGATACAACACTACAAATTGTTCTAAAACAATTACTTGGGTGTAAGAAACTTTGTTTTTCCTAATCTCTTTAGCGAAGTACTTCAGAATTGATTGATTTCATTGTCTACATGCCTTAAGATTTGATAAACTGGCATTATTTATATTGAAACAGTGAAACCCCATTTTGAGGAACTCTTGACTTTTGTTGTGAACATGAGTCCTTAACTTCACAGCAACTCTATATTTAGGTTTGGCGTAGCGGACTGCTACGCCAAAGGTCGCGAGTTTCATTCCCACTTAACTCAAACATTTGTGTTCATGAACTTTTAATGTTTGATTAGGTCTGGCTGTTTCTATGTATAATATGTAGGTATTCACAAAAAAAAAGTTGTAAATGTATTTTTATCAGTTGTCTAGTACCCATAGGATAAGCTCTGTTTAGTTTGGGACTAGATGGCATTGTGTGAATGTGGTAGAATATTATCATTTTTATCAAGAGACTTCACAAATTTGACTAAATCATCGCATTATTGTATGGCTTGTTGGTCTAATGGCTAGCGATCCTGGCTGCCAGCCAAGGGTCTTGGGTTCGATTCCCACGCAGGATGAATAGTTGTGTAATGAGAATGAAAATGATATGTCTGTGGGTGATTTATGTATAACGAATTCATAATCTAGATAAATTTTATTTTAGGGACACAGTGACTTGTGTAAAGAGAGAGGTAAGGTCTATTCTAATATTTTTATCCTGTATAAGCTAAGACAGCCGTATCTTAATAGCTTTTCTGTAAGATTAAATACACACACATAGTTAATTTAGTTTAATTGGTCTGAAAAATGTGTCCTAGAGTTATTTTTTCCCCCGGATGAAGCTATGAGGACACATTCAGAATGAATACTAATCATACCGGTCGGTTCCTATAAATCAAATGAATTAAAAATTCTCTTCATATTTAGTTTGTACTTAAAAACAATGTCACTAGTATATTGTAATTTGAAAAAAGGTGTCCTTGGAGATTCAAGTCTGTTTTTCTCCATAGGATTTACCTAGAATGGGCAACGATCGGTAATCCTGACTCAGTCTGATGGGCTCCTATTCCTGACAAATCAAAATTACCTGTAATTGGTTAATAGTTGGAATAATACTGGTAAATGGTAAAATAACAGTAATTCATTGGAATAAATGAATATAAAATTTAAAAAAAAGAGAAACTGATTCTAAGTGCTTATAGGAAGAATAAAATGTGACTCAGTTTCATAAAATCATCAATAAACGTTTTTAAATATTTTGCTGGATTTATATTTCCTGAGTATTTTCTGATAATTACATTACAATACATTGTCATTGTTTAAATTGCATATGGTCAGAGCAAGCTAATAACTTACAAGTAATAACATTTTAGAACATTCTACAGTAACTAAGCACAGCTGTACAGCACAGCACGGCAAATACTGTAGTGTGTATAAAAATAATAATAGCATAGCTCGAAATAGCTCTGAATGTAAAATATGTAATGTATAAATATTTATTTGTATTTAGAATCAAATTTCCGATATTGAGGAAATATATGTTTACAATTAATGTCGGCTTAGCGCAATGACGGTCGCGCACCTCGGGAAGTTACCGTATCGTCTTGTCAATATTTAATTAAAGAGTATTTATTTTATGTCAACATACTATAAAGGGCAATGCATTGTTCTCATTTGTTTTAAGGATTTTATACCGATACGATTTAATAGATATAATAAATATCCATATATAGTACAATTGTACAAACAGTGTCACTCGAAATTAGGTATGGATTTTAAGGATTCGCCATACACCTAAATCTACCATTTAAAAGATATCATAGTGTAATAATAATTTCATAAACACATACACTCATACAAATGAATACTGGAATATGACACTTATATTGCGAGCTGTCATCTATATTTAAATAAATGTTAAATCTGTTTGTGTATGCTTCAAAAACTTAAAAAGTTCTGCACCGATTGAGATCAAACTTTGACACGATATGCAATCCGCTTCAAAGATAGTTTTTATCCATTTTTCGCGTCAGTTTTGTTTCTCATATCTCAGCAATGCAATCACAATGTTCCACAGCGAAACGTGGCAGGGAACAGCTAGTAATCGTAGAAAAAAGAATATTGATGAGTCAATTTGAAATAATAAAACGTAAATACCTTTTTAAACTTTTATTTTTAATTAATCGCGCGTTAACTTACATCTTCTAGAGCTATTTTCTTTTTTCTCAGAAGGGACAAGAACAGGACAGATTAGTTTTTAGCGTATTATTGTTTATACACCAAAAATAAATCTGTTTTTGGCAGTTTATTTGGAGCACGGGTTGATGGATATTATTGTAACTATTCTATTTTCGTGCAAAAGTGTAGGTAGTCCTCGAAGTATCTATTTAATCTAGATGTTAGCGTGTCGGCCAGATTTTAATCTCAGAGCCGCCTTATCAAAGACTGTTCAAGTCTAAAACAAGATCTTTTAATTCCGATGAGGAAGACCTTCACCTAATAATGATATAAGATAGCTAGGGCTCAAATCAAGAGATACTTGACTCACACCACTTAAATACTTGAAATTAATATTATTAATTAATTTTCTTACTTCTTTTGTAACATATTGGCCTTAGTTTGAATAGTTATAGCCTTGATATAAAGTGTTTTATCAATTTCGTTCACATATAAGAGGGATTCCTGCGCAAATCATTGATCTGATTACTTATTTACGAAAAGTGATTGAATAAATATTACACACTTGATCTATTTGTTTCTCTTAGTGCTTACTTTGCCATTTTTTTACTTAAATGGCGGCATATCCTTACTCTTATAAGCAAGCAAAAGAGTAATGTATACTCTGTAACATATTTCATTATTTGTTTAATTCTATTTGCTACAACATTTAACGATGTACAAAAATATGTGTTTAAATTTAAAAGGTCTATATAATCATGTAATACATATATTATTCATGAACTCAATTCTTTTGTTCTTCAAAGCTACGTAAATTAGAAAGTAATCAAGCGGATCACCAATCATCTTCGTATTTTAGAGCGTGTAAATTTATTACTTACAATTATTAGGTAGTAGTTAATATTAGGTTATATTATGCGCTGAAATACGGTTACCGACGCTAACATTTGAACACCACATTATGCACTAAATGCCTAAACAGCCTTTAACCGTCCACTGCTGGACAAAAGGTTTTGGCCTCTATCTGTAGGGAATGATATTTCTCTAAACCAGAACGCAAGGCCCTCTGCACTCTTTGGTGTGGCTGCTTATGGCAGTCAAGACCTTAAACCCTAGTTTTTTACGGTAGAATAACATGTGACAGTACACCATGTGTTTTTAGTTGGTTCAATTTCGACAAATCACTTCATCGTGAGCCCCAGAGAGGTGAGGAGCCCTGGGAGTTGCCACACGATAAAAAAAAAATCAACAGTCTTTAGTAGTCCTCTGGCTGGACATTGGCCTCTTCTCAGACAAGAGGTTTTGGCCTCTACCACGTTGGCCAGACGGGTTGGTATAGCGTAGGTGACACATCATATTCTTAATCCGTCAGCACACGGATAAAAAAATAGAAAAAAAGAGGGAGTGATTAATATAGTGGAAAAGAATTCCCTTGATGTGTAGAGTATTCTGCGTATTCACGCCTCGTGTCCTGTCTCAGTCCTTAACAAAGTTAGACTCTCATTGCTGAGATTATACCTTTCTTAATGTGTTGTAATTAATTAATGGTAAAGTAAAGCATGTGTCTAGGGATTGGCAAATATCCGCTAGTCTACTTTACTGTTAATAGATTATGTAAGTTTTGTATTTAGTTTGTTGAATACTTTGAAAAGAACATCTAAAATAAACCTTTTATGAATCTCTACGTTAAAATGTCTGTAAACTAAACTATTTAATAATTTATTACCAAAATTATATCTAATGTCAAACAAAAACACTCTATATATTATGTGAGACACCCAAAAAGCGGCGGACATGGCGGACAGCAATCAAACGGATGTTGATGTTACGAAGTTGTATCATGTATTATATTAACTGGACCGGTAATTACAGTGTAATATAACAGACGTCTTTTCCTTTGTGTTAATGCTCATTCCTCATGTCACGTTTAAATACATTTTCAAATAATTAGTAACCAATTTTATGAAACAAAGTACTTGAATTTGATATCCCAGTACATTCGTTATCCACTCATTGTTTGCACGTGCCCAAACCGATTCATAATTCCCTTTTGAAATTTTATCGTGACGTCCTTTTTCAATCCAGCCACATTATTATATTACCTCAACGGCATTTAATCTACTATTATAATTTTTCTGTCATACCCTACTCTCACTACCTTTCATTGAGTTTGGTATCACTACAATATTAAATGCCAAACGCGCTATCTTTGGCACTGACTGGTCACTAGAACATACTACGACACACAGAGGCACAGGACTACCAAATAAATTCAAAATTATAGTAGCGAAAGACCTTTGAAGCAGCAAATTGAATATTTACAAAACACAAAGGAGGTTTCCTCCTTTATAAGGAGAGGCCTATGTCCAGCAGTGGACTATTAAATAAAGGCTGTTGATATGAAGGAAACTCAACTTCAAAAAGGACTTTTTATGTAAGGTGTTTCAAAAGGTTATCATCCATAAAAGACGAAATAGGAAATTTATGCAATGTGTACATTTTAACGTGTGTATGAAAAGGTTCGTGCTACGATGGATGTGCCCTTTTCCGATAGGTCACTAGACAATTATTGTAAAGTGTCTATGGCAAAAAGTGCAGTGGAATGGAAAACCTTTTCCTTTTAAGTGTGAACATGTTATAAGTTGGTATTTGTTTAAAGTTTCGTCTCCTTCGTACTTTTTGTATCTTTTTTTTATTTTATTTTTTATTGTCTCTCTAGAACCATTTTCTGCAACAAGCATACGGACCGCCTGATTGTCTTCTGCTTTATATATATATACTAATGGCGGTAGCCTGATTGCGTGAATACTCGTTCGGGCCTCAATTCCTAGATTGGGCCGATTGGCGGGGAAAGCTTACGTCTCCCCCCTGGATAGGGCCTAGTTGGGCGCGGCGTCGATTTGGAGAGGATACTGATACGTGCGGTTTAATCGCAGTAAGACGCAACCGCACAGTCACGCCGTGATTGAGGGGGAGGAGTCTTTTCCCCAGGGATAGAGCTTGCTTATGCGCGGTAAAATCACATGTCACAGTGCTGCCAGAGTCGGGGTGGTTTTTAGTGGAAACATCACATACTCCTGGCGCCTGAGTCCCTAAGGGGCCGGAGATCCGAAGGGATATTAAATTATATTTATTAGATTAAATAAGTAAATAATTAACATGTAAATTTTAAATAATTATTAGATTATAAATAATTGATTAAGATTATAAATATTAAATTAGATTTGTGAATGTTGTGCCATTGTGTGAATTGAAGTATGTCATGAAGAGAATACGTGTGGTGACGGATTAAGAATACAGAGTTTGGAAGGTTGGGAACCTTGTTCATGTATTTCGTAAGAGCCGACTAAGGGAGTAAACTACGCAGCGCAACAGCACTGCAAAGAGAAGGCACATTTGAAACAAACCCTGTAGCAACCTGTCTGGCGAGCATGGTATAGCAGGCCAAAACCTCCTTTCTAAGGAGAGGCCTATGTCAAGCATTGAACTAGTAAAGGCTATTAATGATAAAGAGAATTGTTATAAATGTTTCTACTATTATACTGCAAAAGTTTGTATTCACGTTTGTTACTTAATCCCGTCAACATTGATCTGGATGAACTTAGGCACAACAATACAATATCATGATGAAGCTTCGTAAAACTAGCGGTGTAGGCCAAAACAGAAGTATTTTCATAACTTATATGAAAATACTTCTGTTTTGGCAAAGTAACAAATGTAGACACGCAAAAACAACACATAAAATTTGTTATAATTATAAAAATAAAATGTATGTGCTTGTGTAAATAAGTGAATTACATCTTGAACTTTTTTATTCCATTTCAAGTATATAAACTTATTTTTAAAGTAATTGTCTTTAAACAAAGACACAGGTAATTATTATACCTGTTACATACAAACAGAGCACAATACAACACGGCCGTATGATCATCAGTTAAGCAGAGTCTGTAGGTACTACATACGACAAACATTCTTAGGTATATTTTTTTAAACGCATTCATATTATAGATGAATTACCCATAGAGTGAGAACAAATAAACTTGCTCATCACAAAATAACTTTAATGGAATCGAACACACTATTTCTGAGCTTAGCATTCAGGAGCACAAACTCTCGTGGAAGCCATCGGAGTACAAACTCCTCCTTTTCTCGCTCGGTAACATGATTGCCGCCATGGTACGGAGCGAGAGTTCGTGGAACTCCGCCGTCTCCTTCTGCGAGCAAGTTATGCTTGCAAAGGAGATGGCGGAGCGAGACCGGGAGAGGTTTAGAACTCCCCCGGGGCGCCAGGCCCGGCAACGGGTCATGTACCGCTGACGACTCAGGTGCCGGAGGTCGCAGAATGACCTCCGTCCTAAATAAGCGCAGGTCTGGGGGTGGTAGGTGAGGCTATCTGTCACCTCAGCAGAAGCAGGGCGGGGTGCTTCGAAGCGCGCGTGCCCTTTCGGGAGCACAAAGGGGACATATGGATTCCCACACAGGAGGGGGTCATTTACTAGCCGTAGATGGCTACCTGAGACGGCGTGCGGTTTTTGGTCGGTTCGAGTCCGACATAACCACCGGTGGGTGGTATCCGAGGGGATTTCCGCACAGGAAAAAAAAAAAGCACAAACTCTAGTTGGCCCATATGGCTAACATCAGGGTTTTTTTAAAACATTTTGAGTTGTCTTACTTGTTACCTTTTATTTACGAACTATATTTGCATTCAAGTCCAATAATGACATTATTTGTGATCATATGTCTAAAGTAAAGAGTCTAAGATTTCAATCCATTAGGGAACACAACATAAACTAACACTTAGATGAAAAGAGGACGACAAGTCCTAACATAACATATTCATATCACACCATAGAATCGCAATAGGTCTGAGTGCGAAGGCGTGTAACGGTTGAGAATAATGTACGGAGGCAAACAAAGCTCCCGACGGGACGTCTGCATTTCACGAGCAGGGACGGACGTTGGGTGAAACGTGGTAGTTGCATAGAAGCTTGATTGCTGTGTTAGCTACGAAAAGGTCAAGGTTAGGTCAAGGTCATTATAACAAATAACAAAATTGAAAACGGCATTAATAAACACTGACTGAAAAATTTATCTATTAAAAATAAAGAGAGTTGTGAAACGTCGCAATATACGAGTATATTTTTTTCAATGGTCATGATATCTTGAAACATTCTGTGAAACATAGGTGTGTAATTAATATATAACACGTAGGTATCTATTTAAAAATATATAGGTTTGTCTATTTAGAATTATATATAATTTACATAGACTTGTCCGCTATTATTTAATTGGGATTATGTAATAGTCGTCAAAATTTGGGCCTTAATTCGCCCCTATCTATCCCTTCCGGATAAAAAAAGAAGTGTATGTGTTTATATACTTATATGTGATCTATGAATATGTTTCATTTCTTTATTTTTATTTTATGTGGTCCCCGAAGTCTTTGTAAATAATTTTGTTTTAATATAAAAATACATGATTATATTCTTCTACCATAAAGTTATATTGACGATGTCTCAACGATGTGTAACATCCTCTCGAATCTAGATGTAATACGTCTAGAAAATCGCTTATCTCTTTCGAGTTCATTTATGATTAAGACATTTATATTAAGGTGATTTCTTAAATTTAGATACTAAAATATTTTGTCTTATATTTATCATAATGGTGTCTATTTGAGGTAACTTCTACTTGTAATATACAAACTATATTTACATAAGTTATTTATATTGCATTTTCACAAATTTTCTTCTAATCTTATCTACTAATTTTGTGTAACAAAAAAAAATATCTTTGGAAGTCCTAATTTCAGGTTGTACAAATTAAATTAAAAGTTTTGTTATGAAGCTCAACAAATTAGAGTTAATACTTGCAACTGCCTGCGAAGCACAATACGAATGTAAAGACTCTACAAACAACACATTTGTTTAGGTGGACTCGTAAATGATAAATAAACAAAGCATCTATTTTAATTTAAATGTTTACAAAATCATGTTATACGAGTAAGTATTCGTTTTAAGCAATCAACTTTGATTACGGTTCTTATGAGCATTGCTAGCCCACTTCCAATGAAGTCATTTGTGCATAATTTAGCTTGTATTACCCCTCCCCTGTGGCACTTAGAGAAACTAATTATTGGGGTCACCAGAAGGTGATTTGCAAGAAAACTGCAATGAAGCTGTCCTCGGTGACAAATCTCCTCTTTTAGTATACGAGACAAACGAGCAGACGGGTCACGTGTTGGTTAAGAATTACCGCTGTCCTTGGACACCTGCAACTTAATAGTCCTAAGCGTATTGCCTTGCCTTGAATTAGAATTTAGGCCTTGCTTAGTACCAGTTTTGTGTGTCGCCGTCGTCTCAATCCGGTCGGCAGGCACATGTGTGGTTCTGCGATAGTTAAATGGTTCTGCTGTCCTTCCGAAGTCATCAGTCCGTTTTAGCAGACACACAGTTATTTTATCATTATTTGATCGCACAATATAAATACGGGGGAGTATTTTATTCGTACATTTATATTATTGCGATTGTTCATTTTGTAGGGTGTCCTTTTTAATTGGGCAATCAATCCGTCCCTGGAGGCCAAAAATAAAATGTTTACATTTAATCACTTTATTTAATGTTATTTACATTGTTTGCGAGTCCTTTAGATACGTTAAGTCTCAAAATAAATATGTCATAGGAAATTAAACAAACCGTTTTTGTACTCGTGTAGAACTGAATCAAAATAAATAATAGGGCGGTAGATCCTAGATTCATTTTCATTTGAAAAACCCATTCTGTTTTATTATTTCAACTCACATCACATCATCACATCAACAGCCTCTAACAGTCAACTGCTGGACATAGGCCTCTCCTTAGAAAGGAGGTTTTGGCCTACTATACTATTTCAACTCAAACTCTAGGCAATTCTGTTTGAGACTGCTTTTATTGATAGTAATGTTATTAATGGTGCATGGCTTTTCATTAAGAAGGGTTGTGTAGGTAATTTACGTGTCTATCATAGACTCGTCTTTCTTAGAGTTAATTCGCATTAGTTGCCTTTTAATCTTTAAAAAACATAATTAAATTTTCAGTTCGGTTGCATTTGCTTTTTTGTATGTTTGTTACCATAGAACTCCGTTCCGTTCGAAAATTGTCTTAAGAAACTGACGTTTCAAACTGCACTGTAACACTACCTGTAGGCCTACTCATTAAAAATATTTAAGATTTCTAATGGTAATCTTCACCGTAATCGAATTTTAATAAACAAAACGAACTCAGCTTAAGCAGGTCGGACATAAAACAAAAGTGAGGAACTAACTTAGAACTTAAATTTCATGGGAACTTGAGACCTCTCCAAGCGTACAAATAAATGAAGGTTGACTGGAATGGAATATTTTCCTTTTATGTCATATTACATTAAATATCCGAGTGGTGACGAATGAAGAATACAGTGATATAAAGACTAATTGAGCAAACTACGCAGGACAACAGAACTGCAAAGAGAGGGAAAACTTGAAACCAATCCTAAATCAACCCGTCTGGCTAGCGTGGTATATTAAGCCAAAACCTCTTTTCTAAAGAGAACCCTATGTCCAGTTGTAGACTATGACTGTATGATAACTCAACTAACGGTATTTATTACCGACAACGGCACATTGATAAAAAAATATATTTACATCTGGCTGATACATGTACATGCAGACACACCAGCTACACATTAGGATCGAGTTGAGATGGGAGTGGAGTATTTATCCGCTCTATCTAAGTAGACTTTTAATCGTCTTGTGAGCTTGTCACTAATCGCTTAAAGTGAACGGCTTTACAATGTCAGGATGATTTATCAAAGGCGAAAGGCTCATTACGGGAAACAGCTCACTTGGATTATATTATAATATATGACCTTTGTAAATACTAGTTTCAACATACTTTGTAAAATTTGAAACATTTCAAGAGAAAAGACGTAGAGCGCTAATTAGTAGGTAAGAATATATGCTTAGGGTGGGTGATACCAAATTACAGAAATTAAAATTATTTTTTTAATAAAAATTAACACACGGAAATCATGCATATGATACAGTTTTGTGTGTAGCGTTTAAAGACCCAAGTAGCTTTACTTTAAGTTAGCTTTTTAGTAGGTCTTTAAACGCAACAGCATTCTAGGATTTTACATTTGACTTTATATTACAAAATCGCGTGCAATTAAATCTTGATGTATCAGACATACAGACATACATGATGCTAGTTGAACAACTCAGACAGGATTAACCAACTTTCTTAACATCACAATCTTTAGAACACTTCATAATTCTAGTCCACTACTATTTATTATTTAATCTAAATAATATTATAATACAAGAATTTATATAAATAAAATACAATAAACACTATAAAACACATTACAAGACAATGGTAAAAATAATTATATAATATTTTTTGTGGCATTTCTTTAAGGTAACTCAGCAGTTTCACGGTTATATGTCCAATCCCAAAATATGACAACATCTTTATGTAACATTTTTATTTATGGTTCTGCATTCAGCCATGAATTGAATTCACAGTATTCTTAGCTCGAACACAGATGTCACTAAAAGCAAATCTTTTGAAATATATTGGGAGAAAGATTCTGCTGAAGACAGGGATTTGATGATGTGGAAATCAACGTACAAATATACATTCCACATGGAAAATTGATTTGCCGTTTAGAGTAACAAAATAATATAAGCTGACCGACAACTGTATTATCAACATATATTATTGTTATTACATGTATTATCAACTTATATTTATAAATACTCGGAATTCGGTAGAGGTTGTATTTAATTGTCACTTTCTAAGATATCATCATCTTGTTCTATCTGTTACATTCGAAAAAGAAAGTAAATTGTGCAGTGCACTAAAAGCTGTAAAGAAAAAAAATGACTCATTTTTAGTACATTAGTGCGAAGCAAAGGCAGGCAGTTAGTGTAAAGCTAAATTTGTTAATAATGAAGTCTTTAAAGTTTTTTTTTACAAAAAAGTTACAAAAAAGTAAATACATTTCACGTTAATAACTTCTACATTAACATTCTTTCTACATTAAAAAACACTTAGATATGCATGTTTGAATAGTGATCCATCAAACACACAAAGTGATATGTCAAAAATCGTGGCATACATGAGAGCGGTTTAAGGTTTGGAACAAAAACAAAAAATGACATACCTTTGAATCACCTGAGGTTTTGACCAGGCCCTCCATTCCGCTATTTTAATATTGTATCAATAGACTGTCGATGGAATGTCGTCGGAATAGTTTTCCACTTTTCGTATTCTACTAACCATGTAAGACATCCCGATGAATTGTCACTGAACTGCCACTGATACAAATGTCGTCGACATCTTTGTAATAGTTAAGTAAACGGTATATTTTAAATTTTGAAGGAAATGATGTATTTAATTATCCAGATATGGCAGTGTTTTGATGAGCCATTGTCATTACATACACATCCATTGACACTGAATTTATGTTAGTAGAATATATTTTATTATTATATTTGATATTTTAACCGATGTCAATGGCATCTCAATAGCATGTCTGTGGCTTGTACGTTAAAATAAAATAGCACATAGGCCACAGGCTGTCAGACTAATGTATTTGAGTTTATGAGTGATTTGATTGATTGAGTTTATTAAGTTATATGATCGTGTTAGTTTACGTATAATATAGGTACACATAATTATAGATCATTTAACAAGTTAAAAATAAATCTTTTGCTTTGATATGTAATATCCAATGTAAAGGTTGATTCAGTAAGAGTGCACTTTTTAAATTTAGATTTTTTTTGGCAACTCTGAAATTTGACAGCTGTCACCTATGTTTATTCCAATTATTAAAAGAACAACGCGTTAAAATTATGAAAACTCATTACAAAAATGGGGAAAGTTATGCTGAAACGCTCGCAAACTTCGCCAAATTTTCAGTCGAGAAAGTGCACCTAATGTGTCAACCATTCGAAGAGTGGTCAAAAAATTTGAAGAAACTGGGTCGCTTATGTATATGAAAAATCCTTTGCGTCAACGTACTGGACGGTCTCTTGAAAACATAGCTGCTGTAAACGAGAGTGTCGCCGAAAACACGAAAACATCAATTCGGCATCGTTCTCAACTACTTCAAATTTCACGAAGCACTACGTAGCGATATTTGACAAAAGACCTACACATTTATACGTACAAGATTCAGCTAACTCAGGAGCTCAAACCAACAGACCATGGAAAGCGCCGCCAATTCGTTCAATGGGTAATGGAGCAAAGTAAAGTCGATGCCAATTTTCCGAAAAGGCATTTTCTCCGATGAAGTGCATTTCTATGTGAATGGCCACGTGCATACAAAATTGTCGAATTAGGGCTCAGAAAATCCTCATGCAATCCACGAGAAACAAATTCACAAACAACGAGCAACTGTCTGGTGCGGGTTTTAGCCAGGCGGCGTGATTCGGCCTTACTTTTTTAAAGATGAGGCCAAAATTGCAATGACTTTGAACGGCATTCGTTACTTCAATTTTATTTACTTATATAGAATAGAATATAGACTAGCTGACCTACGCAACGTCGTCCTCGTAGTCGTCCTCGTAAAAAGTTTTCCCGGTGTTTGCAAAGTTTCATAATAATAATTCATAATAATTCATAATTCATAATACTTTATTTGTATAATATAGGTTAGTTACAGATCTTAAATGTTATGTTAAAGTTCCACTACATCCTACCACATTACGTGGTGTACAAATAATAAATCGAGAAAATAATAATTACAATTTAAATACATCACAAAAGACAGAAGAAAAGACAATTTATGCGTCTACAAATATTGAGTCCAAATAATTACATAATAATTTTTCTGTATGTCAATTTTTAAATCATTATTAGCATGCCAATATTAAAATAATTCTACATAATAATATATATTACATTATTTTGTCATGGAAATATTCGTCAACAGAGTAATAAGCATTCAATATTAAAAATTCTTTCAATTTATTTTTAAATGACTGTACATTTTCTGAATTTAAAATACATTTGGGAAGCTTGTTATAGATTTTAGGTGCCATGACAAATATGCTTTTGTGATATAGGGCGGTTTTAGCTTGAACCATATGTAGCTTACCAGCTCTGCGGTTACTTGACACCTTTGAAAATTTTGACCAGTTTCGTCTAACAAAAAGCGCACTTTCAAAAATATAAATGGATGGCATTGTGAGTAGTTTTAATTTTACAAAGTATGGTTTACATGTGTCAGTAGCCAAGATATTACATATTGCCCTTATGCAGCGTTTTTGAGACTTGAAAACTAATTCTTTACCCGCTGCATTGCCCCAAAATATAATTCCGTATCTTATCGTTGATGCGACCAAGCCATGATAGGCAGCGAGAATTGTGTCTTGGTTAACGGTTTTGTTTAGCATGTGTAGTGCATACGCATATTGGTTTAGTTTACCACACACCTTTTCAATTTGTGCATGCCACTTTAGAGTACTTTCAATTTGCAAACCCAAGAATGATGCTACTTTAATGTCAGTAATACTTTTATTGTCGTATTTAATGTATACATCCATCGTATTATTTTCTTTTTGTCCAAAATTCATAATTGTCGTTTTACTTAAATTAATTTTAAGATTATTCAAATCAAGCCATCCCACCAGAGACATAATATTCTCTTCGATTACCGAACTGGTGGTATTAATATTATCGTTATTAAATACGACGGTGCTATCATCGGCAAACAGTACCATAGGAAATTTTGTAGCGGTTGGAAAGTCATTGATGTAGATGATAAACAGGAGAGGGCCTAGTGTACTTCCCTGTGGTACTCCATATTTAATTGTCCTAGTATTTGAACTGTAAGAAGTTTCAGTTTTAGTCTCACAGCATATTCTATCAATTACTGTAACTTGTTGGCGACTGGTAAGGTACGACTCAAGCAGTTTAGACACATTTCCTCGAACACCATAGGCATTTAATTTTTTTATTAGTATGCTGTGATTGACGTAATCAAATGCCTTCGTCATATCCATGTAAAGTGCTTGGACTGGCATTCGTTTGTCCATTCTAGTGATAATTACCTTCAGAAATTCATAAATAGCTACATCAATACATTTGTTTTTTCTAAATCCTTTCTGGTTGTCTGTAAACAGATTGTTCTTTTCAAAGTAATTATTTAAGCTGTTGTGTATCACTTTTTCAAAAACCTTTGACAGTATGGGTATTAAGGCAATTGGTCTGTAGGATTTCATGTTTTCCTTATCGTCTTTTTTAAACATTGGTTTTACTAGTGATATCTTTAGCTTTTCAGGATACACCCCCTGTGTGATACAGTTATTTATCAAATGACTTAGTATAGGTGAAATTGGTACCGACACCATTTTTAAAATTTTAGTACTGATACCGTCATATCCAGTGCTAGCTGTGTTTTTTAATTTATGTATAATTTGGTGTATGTCCTGAGGAAGTGTAGGCTGCATAAACATAGATGAGGATTTGTTACAGAAATCGTAAAATTGCAATTGTGATTGTTTTGGTAAATTATTTGTTTCTACTAGATCCACATAGAAATCGTTAAACGCTTGTGCTATGTCAGAAGGGTTCGTCAAAATTTGGTTATCGTTATTTATTTTTTCAATATTATTAATAGGTAATCTATTTTTATTTTTGTTGATTATTTTCCAAGTAGCCTTACTTTTACTTTTGGCTGTGTTTATGTAATTTATATTTTGTGACCTTTGTGTAAGTTGGATTATTTTTTTGAGTCTGCCAGCTAATAGTCTAAAATTTAACTTATTTTTCTTAGTTGGCCGCTGTCTGTACTTCCATAGCAATTCACGCTTTCTCCTACAACAGATTTTTATACCACGTGTGATCCATTTTGATTTAACTGCGGTCGGTATTTTTACTTTAATATTTTTTATTATATATAATATACTTTAAACTTTCCATTGATGCTTGGCTTCTATTGGTCATAGCGTGATGTTACAACCCTTGATAAATGGGCTATCCAAAAATAAAATAATTTTTCGATCCGAATCAATAGTTCCTGAGATTAGTGCTTCAATATTTTTTTTATATTTTTTTTTTTGAAGATTTTACAGTTAATTGTTCCTTACATGTAACAGAAAACTATATAGGCATACAGTTACAGCTATCTAGGTAAAGAAGAAATATTTATATTTGTATAAATAAGTTCCTTCAACAGAAACATAAATAAACCGTGGTAAAAGCCTTCTTACTTTTGTTTTACTTGTTGTATTCTATTAAATATGTCCTTGGTAAACTTCTGCCAAGTGCGCAAACAGTGTTGTGTTCACGAGTCAAGGATATGGCACGATTCCATTGGCAAAGAGAATGTGATATCTTGAAACATTTTATAGGCTTATTCATTACTGCCATTTAAACCAACTAACCATTAGAGTCGAGCCTGTTGTTTTTTTTCTTTGCTGTTTAAAACAAGAAAAAGAAAAAATTGATTATGCAGTCACGACCACGATAATATTATTTATTGAGCTTTTATATACACACTTATGCGCACACCTGAGTGTCAGAAGGAGTAGGCAAACGAAAACCTCTAAAATAGATGCTTAAAGCTTTACAACAATAGCTGCTGTGAATTTTGAGGCATCTATTTTAAAGCTTCTTTACTGTGCTATCGCGCAATTTATCATTGCGCGAATCATGCATAAATATTTGTGTAAAATGTTTATACTCAAGGCAATTTAATGCATAAGGCTACGCCACAGAATTCTAATAATAAGATTCTAGATAAGATAAGCCTCTAATGGAGATTGCATTAGAGGCTAGCTATTTATTCATCCTAAGGAATTCCTCTTGCTCCACCTGGGTTGGGGAGGCACTGCCGCCTACGGCCAATTCGGCCGAGGTGGGAGCGGCCCTCCTGAGGGTAGCTTGGAGGCTTTCCGCGTGTCCCTCTGTTTGGCGGAGGGCACAGGGGAGAGTGGGCTAAGGGGCGGACGGGTTCTCTACCGCTGGCTTTGTCTAGAGGTGGTGGATACTGTTCTGTAGACCACCGTCAGGTCAAATCGTAAGCCTGATTGGCAACAATTAGGAACTGCGGCTTTTCGATTGCTACGAGATCTACCTCGAGGGCTACCTGGTCTGGAACAGACGCCGTCCGGCCCAGCGGGAAATCCTGAACGGACAAGACCGGTGGGTCTTCGGACCCGCGAGGTCGTTAACCTCTATAAAAAAACCCCAAGCAAAAGCTCTGACGCCTGGCAATGGGCTAAGTTGCTGGATGGTGTCCAGTGCCGATCGCATAATGTCGGAGGACGTTAAACTCACAAATTATGGTATGGGGAAACAAAAGGTATCACCTATCTAGGGGGGTCCCGGACGCACTGCGCCTGGGGAGTCCCTCAGCTCTCAGCTCTGGGCAACATTCGTATTCTGAGGGGAGCAACCACTGCCCAAACCGCCTGTCGCCGAGCGGTAAATCCGGCGAACAAAATAGCGCGAAGTACGCGGCAACACATGGGGCAGTGTTGGATTCTGACACTGCCTCAGAAAGGGGCGGGGCGCGCACCCCGATGGTGTCAGCCGCAGAGCAGTACCAGCGGGGTGCTCACAAGTGCAAAAGGCGCGGCCAGCCCGACTCAGGGGACAATAGCCCTGTGGCGTCGGCCTCTAGCGATGAGGCCACCTCAGCCAAAGGGGCACAAGCCGTCGAAAGGGCTCGTGGCGGAGGCAGTCCTCCCAAAACTAGGGTAGGTTTTATCTTATAAATCATCCTTTAAGGGAGTGAAAGGGGGTGGAAGTTTGTAAGGGGCATCAATACCCGCTGTACCGATTTAGATGAAATTTGGCATGGACATACTTTAATTCTTGAGGAAAGGCATATGCTACGTTTTATCACGATAATACGTGGGCGGAACTGCGGGAAAAGGCTGGTATTTAATAGCTAAAAGCAATTTTACCAACTCACAAAGAAAACAAGCACATCACGTTCTCCGTAAGGCAAAAAAAGGAACAACAAAAGATTGGTGAATAAAATGTTTTGTAATTGTATTGAACTTTGTAGCAATGTTGTTCAGACACTAAAGAGAAGAAAAATAATGCCATCGCGTTGCCTTTGAGAAAATAAACCGTTGTAAAAGTTTCAACGGGCGAGTTTTACCTTTTTAAAAGTTACTGTGAAATTCTATACAATAAGCTCGTTATAAAGCGTTTATTAAAAAATGGAGAGAAACATCTACCTTAATGGATATCAGGTTAATGCATTGTGACCTTTCTGCAATAACGACCGTTTCAGGTATAGTACCTGAAACGGTCGTTAGAGGGATCATGATACGATGGTAGAGCCATATGGGCCGACTCGACCGGAGTGATATCACAGCGGAAAACCGGCGTTTGCAATTCTTTCGTTGCATTTCACCCTGTTAGTGAGCTTTGCGTCGCTTTAGGTTCGCAGCGGGATGCGGAGATCCAATAATGGATCCACATCCAGGCGATCGTGGGTCACGGTGCCGTTACTCGAGGTCTTCTGTTCCCACATCATCAGGAGCAGAAGATCCTGAGTCGTGAGTCAACACAGGAGGGGGTCATCCATAATCCATAGGTGGCCCGAGGTACGTGGGGGTTCTTGGGATTTCCTTTCTAGGGTAAAGCTGGTTCCCGGGCTAGTAGCACCCGAGACGGCGTGCGGTTTTTGGTCGGTTTGAGTCCGAAATAGTCACCCCACTGGTGGGTGGTATCTGCACGACAAAAGAAAAGGTGTCTTGGCCGCGGTAGTCACTTCTCATTGGGGGACTTGTTTGCTCGTTTGAGTCTAATATCTTCTTCTCTTGAGTCTTATGCTATAAAAAGACCAAGAAAAACAATATAATTCGTGAGAAACGAATATTGTTACCTACTTGTTTCATAAAATAATATTATTTTCAAAACAAATAAATGAGTTTATTTTTGCTAGATACATATTATGCGTTTATGTGTTTGATGTGTTACGATCTTTAACGTTCGACTTTCTTTTTTGACTTATGACCTTTGGGAAATGAGGTACTTATATAACCTGATCTTTTAGGATGGCTTTCTTTGTCTATAGTATTATTACAAAGAGTTACAGTTTGTATGTTTGGGGTAATCTCCGGTACTACTGATCCGGATACAAGAGGGCGAAGCCGAGGACAAACGCTAGTCAGTGATATACAAATATTTTATTATTACGATGAGCATTTAAAAATTGACCGAGCATAGAAGACGAATAATTTGATAACTTCATTTAGTTAGATACTTAGTGAGGTTGGTGAGACGCTTAGTGAAGTTAAACAAAAAAACTCCTTGTTTGACTTCGGACTATAAACAAAGGATAAACTTCCATTTTCAAGTTGAAGAACCGTTTCATAAAAAAAAAAACGACTTAAAAGCGTGAAGGATGTTATTCTTAGCCTGTTATTAAAAGGTGTCAAAAACCTATTTTTATATTTGACATTTTGTTGGTATTTAGAGTTTTCTTTCAGGTATAATTTTTTTTAGTAGGCACATGGTACATATTATGTATAAAATTATACAGTATAAGAAATAGTGAAAATTAGTAACTTTTCGAAGCAAATCTCCTTGGAATTAGTAGCTAACTGAGGTCAATTGAATATGACTGCACGGATGGCGTAGTGGTTTAAGCGGTTGCTACGCCGCTTACTACTACTGAGTGTTGTGGGTGGATATATTCCTAATGCCGGAGCTGTCGTTTAAAAAAAAAAAAAAATTTTATTAAGTAACTTTGTAAGTGAGATTTTGTACATAAATACATTTCAAAATGAGAATGGATATATTACCCTACAAAATAAATATTCCCAAAGGTTAGATATTTGTTCGCGAGCGAAGCCATAACAGACAGTATTTATATAAAACATCCCAATATCGATCCAGTTGACCTTCTTTTTAATACAGCCGAAATGAAAAATTATAGCAATTCACAGAGGGAGATGGGCACAATGAAATAAATGTCATAGGACCTTCGTAATAAAATACAATCTCTCGCTAGAGACGTTCAGCGAGTTACATTTTTCAGGTGAACATTAATATTGTTATGATTAAATATAAGTTAATTTGTACGTTTTAAAACAAATATGTATTTTCTTTGTTTTTCTTTAAGACAAGAAAGCCCCCACACTAGGAATACATCCTGTTTCAGAACATTTATGAAACGGATACATAGAATACACAGATTCAGAACAACAAGCAACGAACCCAAAATACTCAGCGCAGCAGGAAGCGGGGAGGCGAGGAGCCTATTGATATCAAATATAAAATACTTTGTTTGTTCTCTCACAGAGTTTAACAGATAGTATAACAAGGTCGTAAATCCATTCACTTAATTAATCGAAAATATAAACTGTGTTTAGGACTGGTGTCTGTACTGGGAGATCTCCAACGTGTAAGTTACGAACAAGAGGGGACTCTTCTAATACATGTTATTTAAACATGACAGAAGAGTGCCCAAACACTATAATATTCTATAATACTCATTAAAAATAAAAAACAAAAATATTTACATTTAGCTATTACTGAAAATAAAGATTTTTGATTTTTCTATGACAGATTACTAGCCTTTAAATACTTTGAATATGTGGAATATGTTTGAGTGAAGCTAGTAAGTCCGTGTGTAGAAACTGTATGTTGTCAGGTGTGCGTGTGAGTAATAAACAAGTAATAAACGTGTTTAAATATACAAATTACGGTAAACTAATACCTAATACGTAATTTAAATTTGTTTATCGTGAAATTTTTGTAAGCAAGTAATAACTTTGTCGAAACATTTTTTTTTATACCAAATGGTATAAATACGTACTACAGCAAGTGTCCATTTCGATTGGTGCCGTGCCTCGTGCTTAAATTCTCATCTGCCACTGTTCATCGCCAAGTTTGCCTTTAATGCAGGAGTGGCCTTTGAGGGTGGTGAGCAGGACAACCTCCCAGGGCCTTGCTCATGCAGGGATGCAACCGAAGTAGAAAAATATAAATTTGAATTAGCCCTCACATTATAAAAGTCACGATACGCTACTCGTGCTCTTTTAAGTGGAGTACCATGCAAGAGGGCACGTCGTATCTTGGCATTACTGATTTACGTAATTAGTTTCATTTCGCCTGTCATATTGACAGGCTGTCAGTGTACAGTGCCACGAATTTTCTACTTTTTCATATATTACACATCGTATGGTTTAGTGCGATAGGTAAGTAACCACAACAAAAACATTAAGTCTGAAGACTATTTTTCGATTCTGAGCCCCGAGCCTGATTGTATAACGGATTTAGAAGAAAAGGTATTACGACTAAGTTATCTATGTTAGTATAAGAGTTATCGTTCTGTTAGTTTAGGAAAGTTGCCCAACTTATAAAATATACACACGGCAAATGAATTATCTGGTCATGTTTACATTTGTGAGAATTATAAATAACTCGTATCGCTACTCACACTTTTGCCAATAATCGTAACACAATGAACATAAAATATAAGTCGGTAAATTAATTCGTAAGTCATTAGATATAATTTTATCCTTGATTGAATCTAACGATAATCAAATCTAGTGATTAGGTAACTGTAATAAGGTTTAATTAGGGATTTATTTACATATCTAGAAGAACTATTCGCATACTACATACACGACCTTACGAATATATAAGCGGTCAAACTTGATTACACCTAAAATTTACCTATTATTCTTTAGGAAGAAAGACCCTGTAGTCTCTAATTAGAAGTTCGCACCTACTAATTAGGAACTTCTTAACTAATGTTTACCTAGATAAACAAAGATGTATTCTCAAGGGAATGTTTTAACATCGCCTACACTTTGCAATGTACCTATTCTCCGGGGACGGTATAAAGAACCACCAAACTTGAAGTGGTTTTGTAATATTGTTAAAGTTTCTTAAAGAATCGAAGTTTGATTGTAAATAAAATTTTGGGTTTAATAAATTTATAATACAGTCATTAAAATATTAATTTACCAGGTTATCATCAGTCTATCGACGTCCAAGGCTGGCCGATAACGTACAAACGAAGGCTTCCACAAGGAGCGCCAAGCATGTCGGTCTTGGACAGTCCTCAGCCATCCGCTGCCAGCTATTTTCCTCAAGTTGTCGGTCCATTGTGCCGACATCGCCTGGCGACATTACCGATCCACTTCCTCTTTGAAGTTAAAATTCATATAATTTATCTGAAAACCGTTGATGTCTGCAAAGGAACACGTGTCCATATTATTATTTACCTATTGTTTATTTTTAATGTAAGGTCACCTGAAAAGGCAACACACAAAGGCAATTATTCGGTGCTTTAAAATGCAATTTAAAGTAAATTAAACTAAGCCGTGGGCTGTAGCGGGTGCAGCGTGGACGCTAATCAACATATTGATTCATAATAATAATAAAGTTTTTATTTCAGACAAAAGTCCACATTTATGTTAGTATTTAAGGGTTAGTAACAATAGTGCCTAAGTTGATAAGTTAGTATTTTTAGTTATTACATTTTGTTTGTGTGTGTTTCTGGAATGGGCAATCAAGTCTGGTAGTGATCATTTTGAGAATGCTGTTGTCACTGTCATGCGGGCGCTGTAGTAAGGAGGCGCTTTCTTTCGCTCAATTGCGCAGAAATCATCTATGCGAGCCTCTACGCACATACTCAACGTGTTACATAAAATACAATATAATAAATCAAAAATGCTTAGGAAAATACGATCTCACAGTTGGTCGCATAACATTTGACATCTTACCTACTGTCTGACGGCCAATAAATCAATACCGCAATGTTTACTACCACCTCGTTGTATCACCACACAGCAATTGTGGCACTCTTTCTCCAAATTCAATCCTTCCATTTATTTTATAGAGTAACATAGCTTAACAATTGACTTCATCAACCGATATTAGTCGACTTACTTAGATATAAAACGCATATTCATGAAGTGACATAGACTCATGCATCTCAGGCTGAAATTTATAAAGCGTACTTAGACTTTGCTCAGACTTTGCTTACGCTAAACTTACCTAAGTTCCTGCTCAGTGTAATCTTAGCATTCGAATTTATAGTCCTCTTGGGCTAAGAATTTACTGAGTGTATGCTAAGCAAGAGCTCAGGAAAAATTTTTAAACGTTTCGATTTGCATAGCATATTAATTTAAATTCTTGGTATTTCAAAAATATATTATTTTTAAAATAGCTGTAATAACCTAAAATATTAGTAATCTTATAAATTTTATCATATTATTGTATTTCAATCAATTAACACCTTTAGTTTTCATTGATTTTAAGTGATAAAAGGCAAAAATAACACATGTACAAGTAAAACAAAACGTACGTATATTTGACTTGTCAAATGTCATAACAATATTTGAGGTTGTCTCGTCTCGAGTTCATTCGCAAATATATCAATTTCTTGTATTAACTTTTTATCTTGACCCTGGCACACCCTTACGGACTTCTGTTACAACGCTTTCGAACTAGATTACGGCTTTTCTTCCTGGACAATCGAACCATCTTTTCACATTGACTCTGGCATATTAATCGTAAGTAATCGCTAAGTCATGGATTTTGGTGACTTAGACTATGCTAAGCATTTGCTCAGCTTGAGCTAAGCATTATGACTATAAATTTCAACGCACACTTAACCCGTGAGGTAAGTCTGAGCAAAGTCTAAGTACGCTTTATAAATTTCAGCCTCAGAGTGATTGACGTAAGTAGGTATATAACTTATACCAAGTTAAAAAAGCCACTCACTCTCTCATCCGCCATTTTTCTATACAGTTTCAGACAGATAATATATTTTCAGTTTAGTTTTATGGCGCATCTGTCCTTCAGTTGTATGTGTAAACAGTGCGATAAGCCACGTCAGGACCCACCAACGCTCGAGCAATAAAGTCTCGGTTAGAAAGCAATTTCGAACGTATTATCATGGATGTAAAATACGCCAATTGAGTTGCAGACTTTATACAAAGAAAACAAAACCTTGATAAACAAGTTGAGTAGAGAAGCCAGAACATACTTTACAGAAAACAAATAAAAAACATTGTCAATTTGTACCAGATCAAGTTTTTTCAACTTTGTACACTATTATTGCAATCAATAGGTTCAATTTTTACAAAATGCTCACCTTTTTTTTACGTGTGGTAACCCCCTCGGGCCGTCACCCCACCGGGGCTTACGGCGGGGTGGTGTGTCGGAATCGGACCGACTGAAACCACACGGTGTGCCACTCTGCGCCTGTAATAGGAGGGATCCGGGAACTGCTGTTATTAAGGCATCCGGACCCCTCCTAGCGCCTGCCCGCAACGACGCGGGCACCACCTTCGGGTATATTCTCTGTTTAGGAGACGTCCGGCACCAGCGGACGTCGCCAACTCGTGGCTGGCCGTTATGACGGGTGGAGGGGAAAACCCGTCCCGTCCACCCGCGGCCACACTCAGAGCGGCATGAGGCGCTGGTAAGCGCGCCTCCGTCGCGCCCGGTTCGTCGGCGGCGAATTGGGTCCGAGTGGAGATTTTCCTCCCGGGCCCTCTCCGCCGCCTCCTTCTGCGAGATAACGTCTTCGCAGAAGGATGGTAGGAGGTAAAACAACTATCACTACCAGCCATGGAGAGTATGACTGCCGGTAGTGAGAGATCTCCCAGATGACTGAAGTGAGGACCCGACGTTGCGACGCCCAAGCCGGGCAAATTGAAAGAGTGTGCTGAGCCGAGTCCTCACTGCAATCGGGCGGGGGCCGACTGCCGCTAACCGCCCGGAACTCAGTCTTCGTAATATTTCCGTCAATATTTCCCCCGACACGGTGCGGTAACCACGTATGGCTCTAACCGCCAATACCTAAGGAAAGGTGTGCTCTATTTTGGAGGCGCTGCCCACACCGGTGCGGCGTACAGTGCCATTGACCTGACAACCCCCGTGTACAGCCGTCTCGTTGCGATGCTAGGTCCAGGTTTGTAAACTATTATTGCCATCAATAGGTTCATTTTTACAAAATGCTTACCTACTGTAAGCTTCCCAATTCTCAGGCCACGATAGAAAGATTTGATGGACGTTTCAAATCCTATAAAACCGCCAGTTCGTTTTTAAGATAATAAAAAAAAAATCTTTTCGAAAACCTTGTGTGACTAACAAGTGGTTTTATAGCTATTGATATGATTTGGACGTGTTTTTTTCCACTGATAACAAAACAATCCAGTATAGCATCAAATTTTTTTCGTAACCTTGTCAAAATCTAATTTCTGGTCTGTGCAACGGGACACATTACGAGGGGCTTTGCCTTTAGTTATTGTTTACATCACATCACATCAACAGCCTTTAGTAGTGCACTGCTGGACATAGGCCTCTCCTTAGAAAGGAGGTTTTGGCCTACTATAACACGCTGGCCAGACGGGTTGGTATAGGGTTTGTATCAAGTTTTCCTTCTATTTGCAATGCTGTTGTCCTGCATAACTTTCTACCTTAGACGGCTCTTACGACACCCACGGGATGAATAAGGGTGGTGACACTCCGTATTCTTAATCCGTCACCACACGGACGGCGTGCCAACCGCTACTGTTGTCTCAGTCCTGTTCTGTTGTTTCTGTCTGTTTGCCTCTTGGCTGGATGACGACGCAAGCGGCCTTTCTAATTATATACAGAGATATTGTCATGTGTCCTCTTTACCCACGAAATAACATGCTTATACTGTCATAAACATTATCCTAAATAACAGATTTTCGCCGACGTATTGACCTTCCGATTTTTAACTTTTCAAGGAAGGACAGAAACCTTCGGTCCGCTAACAGCTTTCTTCTTCGTTTTTCTTCCCATGTATCTGAGCCTGTTGGCTCATCCTTTATTGTTGAGTAGATTTCTCATTGCACCATTTGATGACCAGCAGCACTTTTTTATTGAAAGTAAAAGTTAGTATTTCGTCAAACGATTCGGTTTCAATTTTTATTTAACCAGAACAAATTCAGTGCCTAGTTGCGATAGGCTGGTGATGAAGCCTAAAGAGTTACGTCAGCTTTAATAGAGTTTGATCAATTTACTTTATCTAATAATTAAAATACCTCATAGTGATAGACAAATAATCCCTCTAAAGAGCCTACATTTTTGTAAGACTACTTATTTATTGAACACAGCGCGTCACCATATATTGATTGAACTATGACCTTGTCTGAAGGTTTCAGAGAACATCTTTATTTTATATAATTCAGAAACATAATTCTTTTACACAAACAAGTTTAAGTAATATAGCAATCTAGATTTTCTATGAATTATTATTTTCTATGAAATTAAGAGAATTGGCATCTGTATAATGGAGTATGTGTGCTGAGGGATGAGGAAAATGTGGCGAACAAAAGTTTTAGGTATGGGAGTTGAAGGGTACAAGAGAAGAGTCAAGCCAAAAAACAGGTAGATGGACTGTGTGAGTGAGGATATCGCTAAGAAGAATCATACATAAAATTGGGATAAGGGTAGGCAGATGATGATAGCATTTGTATAAAGGGGAGTTTTGTAAATGTTAATTTGGTTAGGATAGCAGAAAATGCTTAGTCATTTAATGGACTCCTTGTATTCGTTTTCCACAAAAATTTCACTTACTTTAAATTAAACACTTAAACAAAAAGATTTCTAGATATTCCTTTTTATATGCATATGAATGACGTAACTCCTATGATATTTCTTAAAAATTATAATAATAAACATAATTACAGTAATCATGTTAACTACAATAGTTTGTTAACTACTTACGCCTGAGAAATGATGAAACAGTTGTATTGAATATGTACTTGTTTTCATTTTGGTGACGTCAATAAATGTGCTTTCTTCAGAGTACTGGACATGACAAAACATAGTCGCCTGACAGGTTTTTAATTATTTTAATGTAAAACGCAGCATTGACTCTTTAGGTCTGATCATAATTTCAAGTGGGTTGTGCAGGGTCACCTGATGGAAAGCGACTACTGCAGCACATAAGCGCCTGCAGCTCAGGAGTCACAGGCGCGTTGCCGGCCTTTGAGGAAGGAGTACGCTCTTTTCTTGAAGGTCGTATCAGTTCGGAAATACCGCAGACGATAACTTGTTCCATAGATTGGTTGTGCGAGGCAAAAAGTGTCTTGAAAAACGTACAGTGGCTGAGTGCCAATTATATCGGCCCGTAAAAGTTGCGGCAATGTATTAGTCCGAACAATTCCTAGGAGCATCTATTGGCTATTGACGATTCGAACCGATTAAATCTATTTCTTCCGATAGATGTTGTTATGGTAGAGCATTGATTCTTAAATTTTTGTTTAGTATGTTTATGTGTACGTACTGGAAAACAAATGGCAAACGCAAATAGGACTGTTAAAATTGATGTTTTGCAAAAAAATGGTTGCGGTTAACAGTATTCTTGAGCAATACTCTTAGGAGTGAAGCCTAGCCTTTTTTCTTACTTTGTTAATACAACCATTTTTCTTCACCGAAATTTATAGGAATAAATAAACACCCATAAAAGAGTTCATCTTCACTTTAATATAGCTCTCGTGAAATATTATATCCATTTACAAAGAATAATGAAAAACACAAGGAAATAAATTTTTCGAAACTTTGTTATTAATATTTCGCGTGACGCGTATTTATGCAAATGTATTCATGACCAAGCACTTAACAGTATTAAATTTAAGATAAGTTTATTAAATGAACTTAAAATTTTATCACCTTAAAATTGTGTCTAAAATGTTGGTTGTGATTAAATTAATTAACTAAGAATTCAACTAAAAATATTAAAGATTCCGACACTTCCAATGTATGGTAGATCTACTTATGAGTAAGTGTTTATTTTGGTTTCATAGACTATTTACACAGACACAGTGGCGCTTGTCATATTATGCTTCAGTTGTAGCTGACATATTTTGTAAATACTTCATACTAATATTCTATGTATTATTTTATACCTTACAGAAACATTCTTAGACGCTTGAATGAATATGAATAACCTTGACATTATTTTAACATTATCTTTTCTTTTTACATCTAAAATGTACGTGTGTTTACATCTTGTATATGAACTTAAAACCTCTTGGCTTTTCACCAATTTAGTGAGGTTACCATAAATCTTCCTATTTCCACCTCCTCCCTAATTCTAGCATATAGGGGCAGGCTCGACAGGAGTGAAACAGAAGAATGCTGTTGAGCAATCATTTCGTTGCTTTTCATCGAGTGAGTAAGGTAACAGGAGCTAAACCCCATAATTCTGAGGGGAGATCACGCAATGGTGACGACGCACTTGTCTCTCATCGGTTGCAGGTGTTAATGGGCGGTGGTAGTCACTTGACACTTACATAAAATAAAATAATATTAATATTATTATTTATATAAAATACTGTTTCGATTTTCTAAACCGAAATGCACCCCTTGCAGTGGCCTGATCACCACTAGTGTATCTAGATAAAATACTCGTAATTAATATATTTTAAGAATGAAAGTATAAAATAACTCATCAAGATATACCTATCTTAGATTTACTTATATATTTAGGTATTTATCACGTTATTGTGAAATATTCTATTTACGTGGAGTACCCTGTTTTCCTGAAACTCGAAGGTAAATTTAAGCCGATTAAACCTTTCTAAGGAGAGGCCTACGGCCTAGGCCTATTTCTCTGAATATTATCGGGTTGTATTTATAGTCATAATTAGGATTGCCATAACGTAAGTCGATATTGATTCTTGAGAGTGTGAAATTCCACGGAAAGTGCTTATGAGAATGCTAATTTCTAAACTTTGTATCATCAGCCTATCGCAGTCGACTGCTCGACATAGGCCTTTCCCATTGCACGCCACTTAGATTAATTTATTAGATTCTTGCATCCAGCTCCTGCCAGACACCAGAGAGAGAAATTGATCTACCTACGAGTACAAAATTTTATGAGGAGTAAAATGAGACCAGTTTTGTTTCTCTAAAATCAATAGTTTTCGAGTTATTATTTAGAAAAATAAAATAAAAAATAGCTGTTTTTATTAAACAACTAGCTGTAGTTCATTAGCAAACCAATTTTTCTTGTTGATGTAGAAAAATTAAAATGCAAATTAAGTTTTCTGAAAAAAAGTTTGACCTAAATTTATAAATTAAATATTTATCAAACAGCATTAGGAATTTCATTCCTATCAAGTGTCCTAGGACACCACACCGCTTTTTTTATAGTTAAATACTAACTTTTGCCATCGGCTCTGCCCTCGTGTATTACGGTTAAAAGTAACCCATGTTACTCGCTGATAATTAATATACCTTTCCATTAGTGAAGAATTTTTTTAAATACTTTTAGTGGTTTCGGCGTTAAAGCTTAACAAACAAACATAGAAACAAACTCACTTTCACATTTTTATAATATAAAGGATTTGTTCAATATTATAAAGTACCTCGAAAAACAAGAAACTAAACAACGCAGGTCACCAACACTGCAAAAACAAGGAAAACTTGACACAAATCCTTAATCAACCCGTCTGGCTAGCGTGGTATATTAAGTCAAAACCTGCTTTCTAAGGAGAGACCTATGTCCATTTGTAGACTATGACTGTATGATAACTCAACGAATAGTTTTTATGGTCTTACGGAAAACAAAAAAAAATCTTTTGTTGCATTCACCGACTGAGTGCGGTTGTCGGTATTGCAACTCCGAAATCCTGGCTTAGGCACACGAATTTTGAGAGTGCACATCCAACTTTTGATTTGCAGCTGTCTGTGAGCGGCGTCAGGCACCTGATTCTAGAATCAGGGTACTCGTCTGCTCGATTTGTACTGGATAATATTTACGAGTATATAAGTTATAACCTAGTTTACTTTCACCGCAATAAAGCGGGCCCTCATTAACGTTAGGGGTGTTTGTTGATAATTCGGATAAGCTTAAATATTTACGAAATAGAATAACAAAAAATGTGACGTTACTGAAAATCATTAATTTATAAATTAGATTTTTTTTTTAAATGTTTATCTCTCAACAACACTTTTTTTTTAAATTATTGAATAACTATAACAAGTTTTTTCACTTCCAATACAAGAGCCATAATATAATATTTACCTGTGATTTAAAATAATGCCTTGACTGTAACAAAAAAATCTTTGATACACTACTTTAAATTAGCCTATTATTTTTCAATTGTGAAACTGTTAAAAGTAAATGGTTTGCCAATAGTTGGGTATTATGTCATGACTTATTACTAAATACAAATTTATATAGAACAAAAAGTCAAAATGAAATTCACCAGGGGTCGCCGTACTCATTAGCTGGGCATAAGGCACCGTGAATATGTTTGTGACTCGTTTCCCTAAAACTTTTATTAATGTTCTTTTTGTACTTTTTGTTAATGTTTATTGTGTCATATTTTTAAACAATATTGATATCAAGATTTTGTCAAAAGAAGACTTAGTTTATACTACAAGTTTTTTTTTTAAATTTTAGTTTTTTACTGATTAAAAGTTGTGTTTACTTAAGAGACCGGCATTAACTTTCCTTACTTACACTATTAAAATACTTGAAGGAGTACGGGATTAAACATGCATCAATTAAATATAAATGTAAAAATTAAACCTACGGCCATTATACATACATTTCTTCCTAATGAACAAAGATATTTATAATATATCTAAGTATAAAATCGTATACGTGTCACCAATTTTCTGTCGTTTCGTCCTCCATAGGCCCAGGCCTGAGGGTGATAGGTGAGGCCATCTGTCACCCTAGCAGAAGTAGGCCGGGGTGGCAGCGAGATGCCCTGTGAAGCGCGCGCGCCTTTCTGGAGCACAAAGCGAACATCGGGTTCCCCCACAGGAGGGGTCATGGGCGGGTCCGAGGTACGTCGGGGTACCAGGGATTACCTATCTAGAGTAAACCTGGTTCCCCCGAGACGGAGTACGGTTTTTTTCGGTTCCAGTCATAACCACCCCACCGCACTGTGGAATATTTCGGTGTGTTTCGGATTAAAAATCTGTATCTCCGTCAATTCGAAAGATAAAGCTATCAAATTTTGTTCTAATATAAAGTAATACATAAGAGTTCATATAAGTAATGTTTTATGAATTGGAATGATGCGTATTTTTTTTTAATTGATGAAGAAAGTCACAATCATTAAAAATAATATTCATTTATTGATATATATTTTTTTACAAACATATCGTATGTGTATTTTATAATTCTAATAACTCAATTAAGATGATTAACATTAAAATTATTATATAAAATTAAAAATGTAAAAATACCTGTAACACTACGCTTAATTATAGAAACATATTGAATTAAAATTATCGCAATATATATATTTCTTTATTGATCAGCAAGATTGACATCTTACACCCTGTGAGCTTCAGGATCTGAAATAAGTTCATTAACCTTGAGAAGGTGTAAAGTATCTTCATCGAGCTCCTTAACATTTTTTGCATATGGTTTTCTTATGCTCGTTATATATGGATCTGAGGTGTAAAGTAGTATTAGTATTCATATAGTATTCAACACATCTTCGTTTGTAGCTATTCGAGAGCATTTCCGTGTAAGCGAAATTTTTTATAGTCCTTATTGCGAGATTCTTGAGCATCTTCTGAAAGTTGTCCAATTGGTAATACTGCGAAATGGTTTATGATACTCTCTAATTAAAATTTTGTGGACAGATGATGGTATGTAATACCAACTATATTTACTCATGTATATTTTTGCTGTTTCCAGAGCATAATTACCAAATTTCTTACTATCTACCACTATACCAGATGACAAAGCCTGTAAAATTATGTATAACCGTTTAATTAAATCAATGTCAACTCCTGTGATATCAGCAGAACAGGCAGCATAGTAAAAAAATCTTCTAGCAGTATTGCCATCATTACTATTTCCCGTCCCCTGTCGTGGTTTGTCAATATTTAAACCCAACTCTTCACGAAATCGCTTCTGTACTTCAGCCTTTTTTTCTTGTTTGAGTCTTTTTTTTTCTTCGCTTGTAGCAGACCACGTTTGGAAAGATAGATTATATGATATGTGTAATATCATTTCCATGCAACGAATCCAGGCATGTAATGTGGATAATCCGTATTGATGGATCCGCCTGTTTCCTCGTCAATTAATCTGATAGGCACAAAAGAAGTAATAAATAAATTTGCATCGGAAATAAGTTCAGACTCCTCTGGTAGAGGTTGCTTGTACTGGCTTTGTCCAGATGACCCATCACAACCCCATTTGCTATATAATATTTAATGTTTTTGTCCATTCTTGTAAACTGTATCTATACATAAAATTCGAGCTGCAGTGTGATCTAATAGATCTTGAACTCTCAATATTTTTGCATAAGTATTTGTGATTTCGATTGTTGATGATGGTGGATAGCATCTCTGTTTCATTTCTTGTATTTTGTAGTATGGTGGAAATAAAGAACAGTTTCTTTCATCTGTAACGTTCCTGAGATACAGATATTGTACCTTTGTTAGTTCCAAGTCGATGAAGACACTTAAGGCTTCTTCATCTGTAAGCCCTTTAATTATTTTTGCATCATCTAATTGATTTATAACGAAAACCTTTTTCTCTGCATCAGCCAACCTTAATTTTTCAACAGCTTTTGCTTCAGTTCCTTCTCCTATAGAACGCAATCCTTGAAGATATGCGCTTAGAATGTGCTCCAAACCATATTCATTTAGCAAAACGGTGTTTTTCCTTTTTTTGCTCGATTCTGAAGAGTCTCTATATGACACACACGGTCTTCCTCTTTTACCAGAAGAAGTAAACGGTGTAGAGTCCGTTGACACGTTTTCTGATGTTGGTATGGTTAACGAATATTCAGAATCCAACCAATTGGTGTTCTTTCTTAAAAAGGTATTCTTATTGCGACCTGCTTCACTCTAGCGTTTATTAAATGATGGGATGGTATCCCTTTGAATATGACCAATAATAAAACATATATTGTCTTTAGAAACTTGTTTTCCCTCAGAATTTGTTGAAAGTGCCGCAGTCGTTTTTTCGCCTTCTATATAAGACACTATTAACTCACGTTTAGTACAGTTAAAAGTCGACATATTGAATAATGAAACAGCCGTACTAGAGTAGGTAGAAACGGTAATGGAGAAATATTTTTTCACTGCCCTTTTTACATTGTTTCAGAATGTGGGAATATTTCAGATATCTATTTTCTCACGAAAAATGACATCGAAATGATAAAAACTTAACAATATCAAATAATTAATTCATAAAACGTATCACAAGTTATTGATAATAAAAGT
The DNA here is from genome assembly GCA_902825455.1 of Arctia plantaginis. NCBI lineage: Eukaryota > Metazoa > Arthropoda > Insecta > Lepidoptera > Erebidae > Arctia > Arctia plantaginis. Next base: position 2,591,900 of record CADEBD010000530.1, read on the forward strand.
AGACTGCGAAACCGTATTTGATAGCGATTTCCGTTCCCAGACTAGTATTCGATTTTTTCCCATATCTTCGTAAACCGCAAAAAACCGCAGCTAATTTTTTTATATGTTTTAGGTGAGTAACTAACCTATGAATTACCATTAAATTCAAAGCATCGGTAAACAACTCTAAATGGTAAAAGCTTCGACGAAGTTGAGGAAGGAATATTTTTTCTCCATTTTTCCTTTAAATTGGTTTTTAATTATATATTCGTATTAAAAACAATCAATTGTATTTATTTATTTCTTCTGATAGATGAGTTTTATAAAAATATATAATACCTTATACCTTTCATTTGAAGTTTTAAAACTATTTCACGTTGAAAAACGTAAATAAACAACTAAATATTTCCCAATTGCTTAAACGTTTAACTTTACTACATGAAAAAAAAAATTATACCAAATACAATAGGAGTTACGCTGCAGAATATTAAACCTCGACTTCTGAACTTTTAAATTACATTCATAAAGTGCCCAATTTCAATCAGTGATAAAAATCAATTTTGATATGCCTTTGTTCTACCATATTCCACAGTGCACCGGTGGGTTGTATCCGAGGGGATTGCCGCTCAGAAAAAAGTATATTAGGTATCAGTAAAGTGAACCAAAAAAAAATATTTCCATATCGCATCGTAGGAGTCGAAACAATATGTAGTTTTATAACTACTTTGTCCACTCGAGTAAATTTAAATAAAGTGCCACAGTTGCATTTTAGTATCTTGATACTCTTTTGTTTTGTATAAAGGCGCGCCAAACGAAATAGCCGCGGGCACTGATACTACAATAACTTAATTTGAATAAAGGAATCATGCATTTTTTTCACACCGGGCACAATCAACAGCATATATATATATATATGTTTTACAGGAAATTATATATTATTTTGCAAAAGCATGAACTATTAGGAACTTTTGTTAATAAAACAAGTTGATAGTGTACTTACTGAGTAACATTAAGAAGTTATTAACTAATATATAGATAGCATATAAATTGAGTGAAGTATATTATTTTATTTTTTATTTTGTTTATTTATTTAGAACAACTTACAAAACATACACTAATACATAGTTTACAAACATGTTTTACAAATATTTGCTGAGTGTTGTCTTACTTACAAGTTGCCACGGCATGGTAAGGGGGTATTATGATAACCATAAACACTTCACTTTAATTAAAATTAAAATATTGAGAAGTTATATAAAGTACGTACCTATCTTATAAAGGTGTTATTACTTTGGATTAGAGCATAAATAAAAAAAATAGCAAGTACAAAAATAAAAAGCGGCGGGTCTATGGACTCGATCGGCACTGTCGGTCGAACGGTCTGCTATAGTGTCGGCAAAAAGTCTTGTTACACATTTTTCGGTCTCGCTTCCATCCGCTCAGAGCTTGTAACACGCGATAAGGAACTTCAACTTCATTCCAACATTCACTCCCATCCGCTCAGAGCGTGTAAACTTCGTTCCAACCATAAATCGTAACTCCAAGTTAATTTGATGAAGCAGCTATAATTTAATGTACTGCAGCGTACAGTAAATCAAAATTTTAAAAATAAATTTACACGACACTAATGGCATATATTATATGTAACAAACTGTGACTCAAAGTTTGATCTACAGCTGTGCAGATGGTACTAAACTTCTAAAACAGACAATAATAACATCAGCTTTCTAGAAAATACTCACTGTCATGAAATATACTTACATAAAAAACGCTGATTATATTGTTCTATTACTTTTTTAGTAACTACCTTCTTTTTATTACTGTGTGTACACCGACAGAAAAAGGTGTTTTCTGCCGGTGTACACACGTCTGGTTCTGCATTTTTATGTATGTCACATCACATCAACAGCCTTTAAAAATTCACTGCTGGACATAGGCCTCTTCTTAGAGAGGAGGTTTTGGCCTATTATGACACGCTGGCCAGACGGGTTGGTACAGCGTTTGTATCAAGTTTTCCTTCTCTTTGCAGTGCTGTTGTCCTGTATAGTTTACTCCCTTGGTCGACTTTTACGACACTCACGGGCTGAATAAGGGTGGTGACACTGCGTATTCTTACTCCGTCACTACACGGAAATCGTTTATGTATATTTATAGAGTTAATTTGATTTTTATGAACCTTTATGAACTTTTGACCTACTAAGTGTATTTATGACAAACCCGAATTTTCCTTTGAATATTTCAATAATTTATCACATGACGATTCCATCTCAAATGATTTCTACATATTAAACATGTTTATTATAGAGAATAGCAGCAGTTGTTATGAAATGAGGGGCCGAAATAAAACCAATGAATAAAAATTAAAATATATTTACACTATATACAAACACCGAAAAATATTTCGAATTACATGTCATCTACAATTACATAGTTACCGTAAAAATACAATGGTGCGCATAAAATACGTTGATAGTTGCTTATTATATGTTCCTATGAGATATAATAACTAATTCATCAATCAACAATAAATGGTATCCAGTAAATATTTACATTTCGAAACGATAAATCAGATGGTTTAATTTACACTTTCATGTAAAATAAATGAAATGGAACTTTTTCTATAACAATCTACTTATACAGAGCTATACTCATAGTATTAAATATTGTTACAAGTTTTTTCCAGTGCTTACAACATTTTATTTAGTATTTTTATCAATATAATGTGCGATGTAAGGAATTAATGAAGTCTTAATAAAACAATTTTATTTCAAGGAATATTTTCTTCAACAAACTCAATTTACTTAAAGTTCAATTTGACTTTCATATCCGTCATATTAAATTCGTTACTTTAAAAGAAAAATAAAAGGAAAACTTCTCAGAAGCATTACAATAATTTACGGAGCATACTTCAAAGTGTTTGACGCCCATCTCGTATGACAGTGGGCAAAACAAAGAAGTGCTTCCAATTTGCGTCATTCACGGTTGTATTTTTGTTGATTGTACCTATGTAAGAGAACAGTGACACAGGATACCACACAAGACTATTCAAAATTATGTATGTGTTAATTTTGTTCATACTTCGATACTTCAAAGTTTCAAGAAAAAAATCTCCTTCCTCAAAGGCCGGCAAACGCGCTTGTGACTCCTAAGTTGCAGACGTTCTTGGGCGGTGATAGTCACTTTAAATCAGGTGACCCGTCTTCTCGTTTGCCCTCACTATAAAAAAAGCTGACAATGCTCATATAGAAAATTTACATCGATTTTTTATATAATTATTAAGTAATGAAGGAAAATGAACGCACCCGTGAACACATACTTACGGATGTGCCTTTTCCCGATCATCGGCTGCGCGGTAAGCACAATACTAACGCACGCGACCACGGTACGCATGCGCGATACGATCGCGTAAGCCGGCGGTGACGTCGACCAATTAAGAGGCAGACACGCGTTCGTGAATGCGCCGGCTCACACAGTACAGGCTGGACAGACAGTTCAGTCACGGTACAATTATAATACAGTACTCCAACTTCATACAAACGAACGGACGGTGTGTTGTTTTTTTTAACAATCAGTTAATATGACGAGTAGGAAATATTGTGCTGTTTTTGGTTGTATGAATTCGTCAATAACGCATCCAGACATGAGGTTTTTTTAAATTACCTGGAAACTCTGAAAGGTAAGACTATAAAATAATTTTACTTACTAGTAGGTAGGTACATAATGTGTGTCTTTTTTATGGATAAGTATTTCCTTTTATCTTACGAAAAAAAAGGTGTTTGGATTAATAAATAAAGCGAATAGAGTAACGGAAAGTTATTGAGACGAGTGAAATAGGTAGTCATATGCGGTTCTGAATGAATCATGATACGGTAGGTACTTACCTACCTACTTACGCTTGTGTTAAAACTTCGGTGCATGTGTGTTTTATTACTTTGCATAATTCAAAGTAAAGACGTGGTATTTTATTTTTAATAATATTTGTTTATTATCTGTGTGTATGAATAATACTAGAATTTTTTTTACCGTCTGTGTGTCATTAGATAGTTTTCTAAATTGTCACAAAGTGTTTCTGCTGCTACTATAACAACATATACCACTAAAAACTCCTCTAATGCAGAAAGAAAATAAAATAATTAAATCTACCAATCAAAAAACTACACGCATTTTTATTGAACACTTCCTATTCAATATACAAAGTATTTCATTTATTTATATAAAAAGGATATTTACAATCACAAATCTAAATAGAAACAGAAAGTAGGCAAATATAATTAAAATGCTGGAGACGGGCAGCCCTAACGCATGTTAACGTACCGCGCGGCTGTAGGCATTTATTTCTATCATGCGGCCGAGTTACACTACTGTATTATAATAGTACCGTGGTTCAGTCGTTGCCCACACGCGCAGTGGTAGTCTAAATGTTCGATACCTACATACATTATAACTGCAAGATACGTGTATATAAGAAGTAACAATAAATAAGTAGCATCTATTATATTTTATCCAAAACTCTTTTACTTGACTTCCATTGGTTCATATTTAGTATTTCAAATTGTGACGCGTAGGTAAAAATCATCATAGATTTGAAGGAGATTGTCGTAGAAATAAAATTACAAATGATTTGTACTGCCTAATTTCGATTTCAATCTTTAGACGCTGAGGTGAATTGCTCTACACGCATTAAAGTTCACTTTAGAATAATACAAAAACATACAATGATTTAATAAACCCATTGTTATAGACGAATTTATTTAATTAGTGAATATCAAATACGGCCAAACAAAATTACGCAGTAGAATTCTGAACGGAACACTTAAATTACTACTAAATAATTTCGTAGAAACTCAGACGCAACAATCCGTTTTCACTGAAAATTTATTTGTTGACTGCAATTTCTCATTCCACTTGAATACCCTGGCTCAATCCCCCAGGGGATTGCACAACACTTACTATTCTACTTCCATCCCCTGTGCTGGAGACTCAACAAATACTAATAAATTTATTTCCTTTTTAGTCCCCTCTAAAAATAATAAAACATAGCTACTTTGACACACTTTAATTAAGCCCAATTGCAATCTAATTACTTTTACTTTTTTTGTACTGCAACGCCATAAAACCGCATCATTATTATATACTTTTTATCGGTGGTATTTGTATCTGTTATGTAATATTAGCTGACCTCTACGTTGAATTATTTAAAAATTTACTTTAGGTACTTTTAACTTTAAATAAATATAGAATAATACTCGTATATTATGTGCAAGACAATAAATTTATAAATTTACGACAGTTTAGATCTATCTGGCAATGTCAATCAATGTTACTTACTAGCCAGTAAATAGACCTTAATATGCGTTATCAATAACACTGGGGATCGGAGTGGAATGTTAAGTGTTGAGTTATCCTCTGGGGGATCGAAGTGGAATAGTAAGTACTGTTCAATCCCCTGGGGGATCAACCCAGGGGATTGAAATGGAACGTGCACACAATTTAAATTCGCTACACAAACACAAGTCTAGCTAAATTGAAAGGGGTTTTCAAGAAAACTATGTAGGAACGGCAATCCACATTTATATTTATATACACATACTATATGCTACAAAAATAGAACATAAAAAGCTTTGTGAATATACTCGTATATTCACAAAGAACTTGCCAAAACTTTGAATATATTTAAAATGACAACTGACTAAATTTAGTAAGCGTAATATCCATTCAGGCATTATATGTCGGTGACCCGACTATCTTACATCTATTGACAATTTAGAGATAAAGTAATCATAGTTATCTTGTATCTAATGACTAGATTAGCAATTCGATAGCTTTCAGACGATTTTCGATTGACATCGTTTTTGTTTAGTCTACTTACAACTTTTCAAATATTAGTTAGTCATCGTAAGTAAGAAATGTAAGCCTAACACGTACGTTTAGTGAAAAACTTACGTAATGTACACTATAATTTATTTAATAAGAATTTTCCACCTTACATGCTTGGTGCGTAGTCAATTGAACGTCTAGAGGCAGAAATAAATATAAATACATTGATTAATTTTGAACATAACACAAAGTAATTGTCAATGTCGGATTATTTTTGAGCATTAATAAACGAATATGTTATAAGCTACGATTGACGCCTTCGATCTATGCAACACACAGCTTTCTTAAGATTTTCAGCAAAACCACACTTCTGAATTTGGACCTCTTCTTCAAATATGTTGCTTTTAGTTTTGTTCACTTGTGTGTCAGTCTTGTCCCGCTGGCCTGTATTATCTAGTTCCTGGTCGGATCACGTATCCGTCCCGGGATATTTTACAATCAGATCTAGTTCTTCTTCGTTAGGTTTTACTGCCCGAACCTCAGTGTTTCCTTCAACTGGTACATAAATCTTTGGCCGATCAATTTTATTTTCAATGTTCACTAGCACATCAGCAACACAGTGATGATTTGTAGGAGATTTTAGTTCAGCATCACCACTGAACCCTGATTGATGGGCTTCGTTGTCTCCATTGTTGTTCTGTTTATCTTTTTCTATTTCGGCTTTACTATCTTCCTCTTCGCTGTTTTCTTTGCCTTCTAGTATCATTTTGTGTGTAGCTTCTTCAATCACACTGTCTGTTGGTGCTTCGTTAATGCAGGAATGTGTCAGAATGAAAGGTAGCTTGAGTGATAGATCTCCACCCATAGCGCTGAATGTAAGCTTCACTTTGACGTAGTAAGATACATATATGGCAAATACGTTTCTGTCTTCTGGTGTGTTGTTGCATATAACAGTGGAAGCGAGACTGGCACCAGTCTTTGAATATGAATCTTCAAGGGCTATCCAGTTTTTCGTTATTCCTGTAAAGAAAATAATAGATTTCAATATAGCACTGCACCTAAATTGGCCTTGATATCTTCTTCAATTAAACATAGTTCTATTTTTTTTCCTTACCTCTGTGTGGTGTGACGATGTATGTATCGGTGTGAGTCTGACCAGGCATAACGGTATCACTACCTTTAACAAGGGCTACGACATTCTTGAACTTGCCATTGGAAAACATACAGACATCCACATGTTGAACCACCAAGACCTAAACAAAAACAAAAAGATTAATTAAGAACAAAAAGTAGACGACCGGATGGCGTTGTGTGTATGTTGCAGAAAAAAAAAAAAAAAAAAAAAAAAAAAAAAAAAAAAAAAGTAATGTAGTAATTATTGTCATAGAATAAAAAAATATACAATTTCAAAATCATATTTGACTGGTTATCATCGTATAATTAAATAGCTTTCAAAGGTGAATAATTTAAAGTTCGCCAATGTTTATTTTAATTATCTTTTTAACTAAATCGGTATAACATAATTCTTTTTAGCGCTTTGGTTTATTAAGTCATAGTCATCTCAATGTGTGGTGTGTGAACCCTGGTTGATAGATGATATTGAAAATCATCAATAACTGTTTATTTTAAGCATTCTATTTGAAAAATAACCTTGTAGGAGTCTACTGTGGTAGATCAATAAGCAATCCAAAACTCATTAACATTTTGAAAGCCATTGTAATAAATTCGATTCTCAGAGTTTATATCGTTAGCGACAAGTGCCTACTTTCCAGATTTAAGAAAATAATAAAGTAATATTTACAATAACATGGTATCATTATAAAAACATTTATCAATATCTTGTAGGCTTTTTACTGAAATATTGTAAAATATTTTTGCACTAAATTATTCTAAGTTAAACACATCGTTCGTGTTTCTTTTGTTTTCTTGTGTGAGAAGTTTATAGTCTTGATATTATGCCAAAGTTTGTTTAAAGTTATATAGTTACCAACAAAATGTTTGATTAAATTTTGTTGAGATTACAATGGGTGAGAGAAATTTAACCACACTCGGTCGGCCCACCCGCGGCTCCGCATGCGTAAAAGTTATTTTGTTTATTTCTTTTTTCTTTGGCCGAGAGATAGCAAATATATATACAAAATTTTATGATAATCTGTTCAGTAGTTAAGGCATGAAACGTAACAAACTAACCAAGTCATATTTGTATATATTTTTTTATAATTAGTGGCAAAGCAGTAAAATATAATGTTTAGACATTTCAATCTTTCAATGTTAAAATGAAATGATACTTGTTTACTATAACAAATTTATGATACTTCTTTATGGCAAGCGAACACAAAGGTCACCTAGTTAGTAATGGCAATGGCACTTGAAAATGAGATAGTTTAAAAAGGTCACAGGATCTAGGTATTTAATATAAGCGGGCTCTTCAGTCTTCAGAAGCCCTATTACAACAAACAATATTATTTTTAATAGACTTATTACATTTGACAAATTGAATTGGCTAAGTGGAATTAAAACACATATTCGAATGAGCATTTTATATTAATATCATTAATATCCCAACGTTAGCTCCTAAATAATTTAGAATTCAGAGAACTAAATACAATAAATATATATTTTATACAAGTTGTTTTCTATAGTATTTTAGTGTACCTTAATCCGTCGCACAGTTTTCGAAGAGTGATTAGCAACGACGACGCCGACTCTGATGGATTCCCCATGAGAATAACTTGGTTTGTCTAACCAAGCTTCTAGTTCCACCCTGGTAAACATAGATATGAACAATTCAGTAAAGTAGCTCTTTAAGAGTTTGTTACAGAACTGGCAAAGTAAAGACAGAAGATTTTAAAATGCAATAACGATATATAGCAAGCAAACAGTTTGATTATTTAGTTTAAGATTTCATTTACGAAGAAGAATTTTAACAAGTTTCAAAGAAATTGAAAATGAGAAGCGATACAGAAGAGTTATAATTAAAAGCTCGCATTAATAACTGGTTATCATAATTAAATGAGTAATAGTAAACATAATGCAGTAAAATAAAACTGTAAGATTAAAAAGTAATTAGAGAACTGCTATAAAATAAATAGCCATAGCATAGAAGGTTCTTAGTTGTAATTTTTTAGTAACCTTGTAATCTTTTGTGTGAACATTTAAAGTCGCATATAAACAGTAATTGTAAAAGCTTCTTGTTTTATATTGTCATGAGACATTATACTAATACCTAACATCTGAAACCTTTGGGAAATCAACGTTTGCTAGGAGTACACTGAATTCAAAGAGAACATGAAGATGTACTCCTAGTGGTTGTATATACTATTTATAAAATTTAGAATTCAATAGTAGTTTTGTTAATTTATAACTGTAAAATGCATTTCACCGAAAAGTGCTCGTGTATTTTAAATGAAGGTGAAATAAATTATACGAGAAGGTCTACATGTAAGGTAAATAATCCACTGAAATAAAGCTTCGTAATCTCACCTTCCATCAGAAAGTAGAAAAGGTTTCTCGACGGTAGCTCGGGGCGGCAGTACCTCTGAGTTTTCTGAAACAAGTCACGCTCTCAAATACAAAGCTTTGGGAGTTATTAAACTTTATTTCTACATGACACCTCGATATGTGTCACCGAAAGTAAATTTTGTAATGTATTTACCGACGTTGTGAGCTTTTGAGCTGTTTAAAAGTGACAAAATATTTTATGCAATTATGGGAATAGATTACAAAGTAGATCAGAAATGAAAATTTTATCTAAATCGCAGAGATAGGAATACTTTTTGTTAAAATAGGTTTTTATTGCTTTAGAACAATTCTAGGTGTGAATTAATTTGTATGTTATGGCGTGTATGCATTAAAATTAGACAGGCCTATTGGTATAACGTTGAGCGCTTCTGAATCTAGCAGTCGGTTGCTCCATATACCGTGAAAAAACCACCAAAACTGTAGTGGCTGCTTACCTGCTTCTTCCCTCTTTGGTCGGCAATTTTCATCAGATTCCACCTTAATTTTGCTTTTCAACCTGCAACAATAAAAAAACTTTGTTGTTCTAAAATTCAATCGACTACAATAAAGTTTAATTTTCATCCCAGTTAAGTTTCTTAGAATTTTGTAGCGGGTTCTTAACAATTCGACGAATTCAAACATAAATAATTTCATCTACCAAGATTAAGTGTCAAGGTACCTTCTTCTTTTATATTTTTTAAATATTGATGAAGACAAAAAAGTTCTTTTAAATTATGTTTGAAAAGCGGTTGCTTATGCCAACAGGCGCCAAATAACAAAATCGGCGCCAAAAAAGCAAAAAACAACTTCTACTTCAACTGAAATAAAACTGACGGGCCTGTTGGTTTAATGGTTAGTGACCCTGACTGCTAACCCGGAGGTCGTGCGTTCAATTTTCACCCAGTACAAATAAATGTGTGATAGGCACGATTATTTGTTATGTCTCTCGGTGTAATTGAGGTATAATACAGGCTCCCTAGTTTGGGGTCAGAATGCCGTATGTTACATCACATCAATTCAATTTTTTTGTCCAGCATGTTACACGTGGAAAAAAATCATGGAATTTGGACTGGTACTGTTTGTAAAACTGTTATTAGCGTAAGCTCGGTTATAATTTTAATGAATGTCTACTACACTCCTAATTGAAATGAAAATGAAAATGTGAGTATTTGTTTGTCCCAACTTTTATGGTTTAACTCGTGAATCTAGTGACTAGTGACCAACATAAGTTAAATAAAGGACGTAGGTTAGTTACCCTACGTTCGTCCAGAAAGAAAGTACTGTTTCTGAGGGATGTAAAAACAAAGAATAGGCGTCGACTTCGACGTAATAATCAAATGCGTTTTAGTATCCCGGTATATTGTTTAGTATAGAGTAAAACATATGTATTGTATATATTATATGTATAAACATATGAATTGTCTTGTATATGTAGAGATTTTAATTTTATTTCATTTTGATTGTAATGCTTTAAGCCCATCCCGATTTTTATTCAATTTTTAATAAAAAACGGGTAATTTTAAAGTTATTATTTTACTGACCAGTCCCTGAATTTCATCTTTTCACTTTTTGATAATATTCTTATTCGATGTTTCAAATAGATCTTGCTGTATTGTTGTTATTGATATAAATAAAGGGTTTGAAATTTAAACTTGCATTCCTGAATCCTGTTAATGCGGTTTTTTGTTCTTTTGCTACTATGTGCACAACACGGACAAACTAAACGATCAAATTGTGTACAAACGCTATTTAAACGTTGTATATTTTTATTTACAAATAGAGTTTTAGAAAATGACAGTAAATTTGACAGCATAAAATCTAGAATTCAGTAAATTAGCGTAGAGGTTGAATTAAGTAAAAAGCATAAAGCAAACTAAGATTTTTTCTGCATACATCTCTGACCGAGACTGTGAACTGCCCCCAGGTTGCCAGGATTGGCCCCAATGTTCTTAGATTGAACGCTAGGTCTTTTACTTCTGTAGACCTAATTGCACAATTCAATTGCATTATTATTTGCTGCCTTTCAACCTTATAACAATATAATAGATAACAGTGCCTCGAATCAGAAGAACTGTATTAGATATAAGACATGTAAGCTCATAAGAGTTGCTCAATTTAATTTTGTAAAAATTTTTTTGACAATAATTTCTAAGGTCACATTGTTTTTTGTTATATGTTATTGCAGGTTTGTTGGTCCATGTTGTGCCCACCTATGAGTGGTGAGATGCTTAGTCCTAACATCTATACTTGTTTGTAAAAACATAATAGTAGAAATTGCCATTGGTGGCCTAAGTAATAAAAAATGAAGAACAGATACTTTTACTAATTCTACAGACTTTTACCAATAACAGTTAGAATGAATATTTTGAATTTCATTGTTAGCACAGCATTTTGTTTGGAATCAAGAGCTTGCTAGTCGCGTGAGAATCAAACTGGGTTCGCAGTTGGGGACAAGAAATTTTGAGTGTCTGAATTCCAGGACACGAAATGGCTCACGTCCCAATTTTCAGGACATTTCGGAATATCGAACAAAGAAATATTTTAGATACAAGACGTCTAAGTAAAGTTTAAGTGTCAAAAGTATTATGTTAGTTAGGAAGGTTTAAAAAACAGAAAAGTAATATCCGTTACGGTCTTAAGCAACACTCATAAACGACCTGATTACGTCAACCCGCACGAGGGACTGCAAGTACAACGTGACAACGCGCTGCTACTCGAAACGCAGTGGCACCGATGAACTCGGTCACATCGATTCCAGACTCGATTAGGGTCACTAGTTTAATACATAATAATACATAAAATACATAATAAGAGATAAAAGTTTATTTCTAACAAATTTTTGTAATGATAAAACAAAAGTTGTTTTTTTTTTCTATAGATGACAAAAATGAACAAAAGTGTATCGTGAAAATATATCGAATGGAAATAATCGCCATATTTGAAAAGGATTAAAATACAACTTCTCCTCTTCCGTTTTGAAGTGTATTCTACAGAACTTTAGTATAAATAAATCATATAGGCTTTGATAAATAATCTGAATGACCCAGTAGACACCTCCAGTCCACCAGGACATCAATATCGTAATTACAAGGTTGTCACTTTTTGCTGCAAACTGTTATCAGTTGACTCCTGAAAGTTTATTCAGTCTGATACAATCCGATTCGATACGCTGTAAAGTATTGTTTGAAGAAACTTCTCTGTATTTTCCTCAATAAATGTGCTTTTTCAAGGTCAATTTCATAACACGTGACTGGTGCGTCAAAGTTACCGCTTACCAAAAGTGAACCCATACGCTTGATAGCAGCCTCTGTGCCATAAAAAATCTGTAGATCACAATTTATGTTAGACTATAATTAAGAAATAAAATTATAGAACTTGACACTTAATAAAAGTTTTTCTTTTTTCTTTTTTTAAAAGTCAACTCACGCATTAGGAATAATATCCTGTGTCGCAGGGGACTTTACAAATATACATGAAATGGACACGAACAACACCCAGACTCAGAACAACAATTTGTGGATCACACAAAGTGGTGTCCCGTGTGGGGATCTAACCCACAACACTCAGCGCAGTAGGAAACGACGGTAATTTTAAATAGAAACTGGCTCGAACTTTACCCAAATTTATTTTCTGATACAACATTTAATAATCACTATTGAGTATCTTTAAAGTATATTAATAATTGCCAGCTTAAATTGACGATACAGAACAAACTTTGGGTTTTATAGAGGTAAATAAAAAGCGTTCTGCTCCAATTTTGGTAATTCTGTTTGATCAAACTCCAGTTTATTCTTTTATGTTCTTTATTTTGACAATTCGAGACAAACTATTTAGATGCAAGTTGTTTAAAACATTCAATATGTCGTGCTGAATTAAAAATAATACAATTCTTAGCAATTATTCGATGAAGAAAGAAAACGAACCATCACTTAATTATAAAAGAGTCTTTTGAAAAGGTTTGTTATGAGCAGATGTTGACAGAGAAAAATCCGCGTTGACCGCTGTGAAAGCGTTTTCGAAGGCAATGAACTTCGTCGCAACTTAAAAAAGGTTTCGCATGCATAACTTTGAGACATGGCCTTTATTACAAATTCTTGAATAAAAAAAGGTTTCTTATTAGTGGACTGTAAAAAGTTATTGTTTGGTTAGTTTACCATCAAATTTATAGCTGTTGCTAAAATAATATTAACTTATGTAATATTGCTTTATATTTTAGCACGTTCCATATATTAGTTTGTGCAAAAAAACATAATATTAATAATAAACTTGAGACATCTCACACATGGCCGTCTGATCGCAAACTAGAGACAGAACCTGTACTATGTTAACCAGACTGCAGATACACATATAGGCAGAGACATTTATATATTTCTAAATATCATATATAAATGTTGACTGCACGGATGGCGTAGTGGTTTAAGCGGTCGCTACGCCCCTTACTACTGCACTCAGTGTTGTGGGTTCGATCCCCACATGCGACGACACTTTGTGTGATCCACCAAGTATTGTTTTAAGTCTTGGTGTTCTTTGTGTCCGTTTAAAGTATGTTTATAAAGTCCCCCGCAACACAGACAGTACCGTCTTTTCCATAAGGGCACACGGGGGCCCCAAAAAAGCGAATAAATATACTTTTTTTTTCTGTTTTAGGAGCTCGCACGGAGTTGGTGGTAGTCAACGGCGGGAATCTGACTGCTGATCGGTATATCAGGGAAATTTTAGAAGGACATGCTGTTCCATTTGCCCCCCTTATTGGCAACGACTTCAATGCAGAATAATGCTCGGGCTTACAGTGCTCGCTCAGTACAGGCATGCCTAAACCATGTTAATATAACGGTGATGGAGTGGCCAGCACGGTCCCCGGATATGGATTTGGGACTGTCAAATCTACAATGCCACCTCCCAACAATCTGGGCGAGTTGCGAGACGCATTACTTGAAGAATTACAGAGGTTGCCCCAAGATATCATTGACAACATCATCCTGTGGGGGGGAACACTCGACATTTAAAATTCATTTAATTAATTATAAACCGTCACAAAATCTTAAATTTTTAACTGTTTCTCTGTCATTACGAAATCTAAGAAAAATGCATTTGGTTTGCTTTAGTTTTTTTTTATTAAAATTTAAGGATGACGTAGCAAGTTAATGTTAAAACGTGTTTATTTCATTGTTGTTTCATGTTTAAAAATAAAATTAACTGTTTTATACTCCTCCTTTTTTGTGTGCCGCTAATTCTGCCGGCGTGTGTATTAATGCATTTTATAACAAAACATACACTTACTGTTGTATGATATTCCTGTATATTTATTTATCTTTTTATCGTAATTTGTACACTTTAGGAATACACAGAAAGGGATTGTATGAATTTTCTCGAATTAATTAGTAGGTACGTGCGCTTGCTCGCAATGGTCCTAATTAGGACCCTCGTGTTTTTGCGCTGGTGATGTATCTACCTCTTGTTTGTATATGTTTAATATCATTGACTTTACTAAGATATAACTGAAGTTTTTGCACATTTTATCTCGAAAGAAATCATTGTCATAATCGTAACCGATTAAAACCGTCCATTCAAGCCTGCTTATCTAATTAACTAGACTGCACGGATGCGTAGTGGTATAAGCGGTCACCTCGCCGCTTCCTACTGCGCTAAGTATTGTGGGTCCGAGCCCCACACGGGTCGACACTTTGTGTGATCTACAATGTACTCTTGTTTCCATGTATGTTTGTAAAGTTCCCAGTGACACAAGATATTATATTCCTAGTGCGGGAGTTGTCTTTTTAAAGAAAAAAAAGAATTAATACCTGTATTTATATCTGTTTTACTTATTGCATCTGTTTATTTCGAAGCTTTTAGCAGAAAAATAATGACGGTCTTTTAGGATGTACTACCAAACAAGTTAACTGTGACAAAGATACATTTCAGGATATTTATTTTTTCTGGTTTTGGGCTCATGTAATATCACAAACCGACTGTTTACTTTTCGTGTGACAAAGAATATTTCTTGTGGTTTGTTATGAACTTAACTGCAATAGCACAAAGTTCTTATTTAAATTTGTAGTGTCCTTTTTTTTTGTTTACTTATATGGCACATAAAGATAACCAAGTTGGATTCGAGAGTTTTTCAAGGACTCGTAAAGATAAACATTTTATGTCTGGCTCTTCGAATCCCTGCTACATACCTACATACGACACATAAAGTACGAACAAATTATGAAGTGAACTATGGTTCACTTCATAATTTGTTCGTATTTTATTAAATGGTCGGTCACAACATAATAACGCACTACTACTTCTGTTCATCACTTTTATATTTCGTAGGCAATATATTTTAAAGTCCAAAAGTAAAGTGTAAATTAACGATACCTTAGGTGAATTTACCATCACGTGTCAAGAAACAATATTGAATTTAATTTACAGTAGCTTACTTCAAGAGCACTTTTCGTCTAACGAAGTGATCATTTCTTTGCTATTGTTTGTGAAGGCTTTTGTTTGATTTTCAAAGCTCTGTTTAATTTAAATTATAAAGATAGAATTGAGACAGAATATTCAGTATTAAATTAATTTGAAAAGCACGAGATTTAGTTTCATAAGCTGATGTACTCGTATTTTGTTGCGTGATATTTTATTGACACAAAGGTATTGTGATACATTTGCTGTACGACATATTATATTATACTTTATATGTATTCAAATTCACCTTTATTTTGTTATATTTAAATTAAAATCAATATAATTTATCGCTTAATAAATAGAGACAAGTCTTAAAGGTCCATTTATTACCTCATTAGAAAATTAATTATTAATTGAAATCAAATCACAATGTGTGAGAGTAAAGCGTAACACAACAAATAACTCTTTTTGAGAAATCCCTCCTTTATTGAAATCGGTTAAATATTCGATTTGACCTATCGTTTAATCCTGTAGTTAATATTTATATATAAGTCGTAAAACTGAAGAAACCTACGAAATAAACATACATTGTGTTACCATTAGTTCTGCATACGGTTCGTAACTAATTTATTGGACTATATATAAATATCTGCTCATCCGTTCATTGTCAATGGTTCTGACATAGAACAACGGACAATAGATCAGCCACATCTTTAATCTATAGATGGGTATATGCAGGAGTGTATTGATTTGTTTTGCTGTTAGGAAACCGCTCTTGGCAAACATGAATTTAAAGCATTGTACTGCCTAATGGATGTCACTTTGCCGTTTGTGTATATCTGGGCCAGCTAGCTTAAAGATTGGCTTTGTTTTATAAATGAATTTAATTTCATGCCAACACTGGATATAGTTCTTGTAGTGAGTACATATTGTACATAGGAACATAGTAAATACATCTCTACATTAATGCGAATATATGCACTGAGTGGGAATTGAACATGTTATCCCACCGCATCATTGTAAGTCGTTTAACTTATTCTTACGTAATGTATACATAAAACCAAGCAACGTGTGCTAAGAAAAATAATTTTTTGTTTGTCTAACTTTATTTTTAAACTTTTGTTTGCCCGCGAAAAAAAGTTTAATAATATTTTATCAAATTTCATCGGGCTTCATTCATTCATTCAACAAACATTCACCCACCCAAACTTTCACATTTATTAGGTCTTTACCTATGAAACTGCCGTTTTGTATGTATATTAATTGCTGGAATAATGCATGATGCTTTACTATTATTACTTTTTTGTATTAATGTAATATTTTAATATGGAATTTTTTTTTTTTTTGTTGACATATTGGTTGACAGTAATTTGAAAATGTTTATTTCCATTATAATTAATCTTCTTAAATTTTGCTAGATTTCGCATGCCATAACTGGTAAAACATGTAGCACATATCACCTATATAACATCTTTATGCAATATAAAAATTGTACTGTATCACTCATGTTTAAGCGAAATAAATAATTCTATTCTATTCTATTTATATTTTACAAAACTTAATTAGCGGAAACTATTAACACGGCCCAACATAAAAGTCATTTGTTGAGATTTGCCACAACCCTTAATACAGCTAGTATTACATAGCGAAAGTTTACGTGACCCAACAAGAACTATTTACTGAAGAAAACTTAATTTCTACCTATAGTATTATGGTTATGTGTAGCAAGCCTTTTAACTGTGGCAGGCCGGGGAAATAACATTTCCTGTTAAATGAAATCGATGAGAGGTGGTTTGTAGCGTGTTGCTTTGTTTGCGAAGCGTTACTGAGAAATGTTGCGGTGTGTTGACATATAATTAACAATCACGTGTTTAAATTAGTGTGAACTTTGACGCAGTTAGTAAAGTTATTTTTAATGTCTAACATCTTTCCTACCGCTATCCTGCGATCTGTTTGTTTTGTTTTTTTAAAAGACAATTTTAACTTTAGAAATATGTCCTCTTTCGCGTGAGACTTCACAAACATTCATAAAACGGATAAAAAGAATACTGAGACATAGAACAACAGTTTGTGGATCACACGAAGTGTTGTCCCATGACCCACACCACTCAGCGCAGTAAGCCACTATCCATGTAGCAAGTGACACCATGAAAAGGGACGGAAATATGAACAGGAAGGCGGGAAAGCTGTCTGAATGAGCGCCCGTAGTCCTAGACTTAGCTGTCAGATGAAAGGTAAGATATCAGTTTTTGAACATCATTTGCGATTACAGTTAAACATGATCACAGATCAGTAGTGCTGTACAGCAGATTTATTTTTACGTTAACAAGCACTTGCATCACGTGCTTCAATATGAGTCAATGACCTCAGTTTTCTATTTTGTCGATATATACTTCTATAATATACTAATAAATATCAATATCCAAAATTTGATATAAACGATTCATATTTATGTACACGTTCGGGTATTAACGTGATCACGCAATCACTAGCCGTGGTTAAGCCAATATGGTCCAATCAGCATGTGACAAGAGCCAGTGTAACCTAGTCGAAACGTCTGGCAATTCAAAGATATGTAATGGGTATTATACTATAGCATCAATTCCCTTATACATAAGCTTATTTCATGGAGGTGTGATTTAGATCTGCAAAAACACAAAAAACAAACTTGTCTCGGCATAAACAAATTTGGGAATTATCAGAATCATCCTGTTTTTCATGGTTATACAGAATTTCAACAGATTAACAGTTGACTGAAACAGGTATGTTTAACCTGTCACTCCCTAGGTGTTTTTTCAGTAAACAACAAATTGAGATCAAAGTGTTGTTACAATGAACATGTTGATTTTAATATAGAATTTTTCAGCGAACTATTTATAAAATTTAAGCAGACTCGCCCAATTGAGTCACATTCTACTGTGAACTGCTTAATTTAATTTAATTTTATGCCACACGTTTTAGAATTGTGTCTATTTTTAGTTAGATTAAACGTTAGGCCTGTACTAACTAACTTAATTTAAGTACTATTTTAATGAATTCGCTAATCGTAAGTTGCGTAATTTTCACTTTTATGAAAAAAGAATATACAAAAGATAATAATTAAAGGCGCCTTAAGATGTAAAGGGTATTGAAATATTGTATACAATACATTCGCAGTAACGGTAATATCTTCCCTGGATGTCAACCATCCCTTTGTTAATTTCTCTCTAAAAACTTTCTGACAAGCTAAAGATGCAATTTGGCTGGAGGACTGATAGCCGTTGGAGTAAAGGGATTATTAATTGTTATAGTTAAGATCGTGGATCATCGTAAAATGGAAAGTAAGACACTCCACAGCCAAATGGACAGACCTGCAAATGGTAGCTGGGATGGATTGACTGCGAAAGGCGGATAACCATCTGAATGAACCTTTTTATTTCATTATCTCTCTAGATTTTATTTATCCATACTTCCATACCTTTATTATGAATGTGAAAGTGAGTTTGCTTGTTACGCTTTCACGCCTAAACCACTAAACCGATTTAAAAAAATCTTTTAATTATTTTTTTTATTGCGATAACCGACATACACTTGGGTAAAGGCTAGTATGTAATATTTTTAAGAGAGCGTATTACAGCCCCCTGGAGTAAAAGCGTGTTCTCAGAATAATCCAATTTCCTCTATTACGTACTAAAATAATAAAATTTGTGTAACCGATTTATGTAGCTGGCCTCCACCGTCTCAACCGCGTTCATGGTCACTGGACCGTTCCTATGGGTAATTGGATAATAAACAACTTATTCAAAGTCCTTCAAAAACAAAGCAAAACATTTTTTTTTATGACAATAGCCTATTCCAAGTTTTCGTACGAAACGATAATTTCTTAGAACGTGATTGGTCAGGGTAAGGGGGTTGATCGATGAGTCACTATTTTCTTAACGCAAATGTGCTATAATAGATAGAGGGTCACTCTATAAAACAACCAAAACAAATGGGTCAACTTTATTTAGATGGTATGCGTGCATAAAGAGGCTTTATAGTAACAGTACTTTGGCGACTCCCACATACAAAAAACAGAAACATACTACAACGCCATCTAATGAAGACACACCGAACTACGGAGTAACTACTAAAATAAGAATTGCTAATCCTGTATCGCGATATAAAGAATTCCCTCGCCGATTAGCATATCTACAACTTCCCAACGTCAACCGTTGGGCCGCGGCCCGCCAGGCATGATCACCTCGCCTGGTCGGAGGATCCTCCCTTTGTGTTGGAGGGACATGACACCCGTTCCTCCACAGTGGTGACACCGACGTGATTGGAAGCAGCCTTCAAAAGGAGCAGATCATCAGCAGCACCATCGTGTACACTCCCGCAGCGATGAGCAGTAATCAAGTCTCAGCCAGCCAGTAACCTCGGCCTCTACAGGGATACCACACGCAGGTAGCGACCGCTCCAGCCTGGTTACCTCTACGGCCTCATCAGCGTCTAAACACAGCACACTGCACCTACGGTCCACGTAAGAAGAGCATTTTCTATCCCGTCTACGCAGCAGCCAGCCAGTACGCAGCAACCGCCCCGACTCACTGGGGACTTCACCGCAGCACCGCGCACCGCACGCCATCCCGACTCACTGGGATCAGCGGACTTCAGCCCCGACTCACTGGGGCTAGCGGCACTCAGTTCCGACCCACTGGAACTAGTGGCACTCAGTTCCGACTCACTGGAACTACTCTCTACTGGCACTGGCACGCTCCACAACAGAGCATAGACAGCTGACTCATCATGTATCGACCTCCGGTCTTGGAGGGGAGTGATTTGGCGACTCCCACATACAAAAAACAGAAACATACTACAACGCCATCTAATGAAGACACACCGAACTACGGAGTAACTACTAAAATAAGAATTGCTAATCCTGTATCGCGATATAAAGAATTCCCTCGCCGATTAGCATATCTACAACTTCCCAACGTCAACCGTTGGGCCGCGGCCCGCCAGGCATGATCACCTCGCCTGGTCGGAGGATCCTCCCTTTGTGTTGGAGGGACATGACACCCGTGCCTCCACAGTACCAACCGCGACAGCGGAAAAGAACTAGAAAAAAAAGGGCAAAAGCTAGTAATAAATAAGTGATAATAATGAAGACGAAGGCCAAAACCTCTTTTCTAAAGAGAGGCCAATGTCCAGAAGTGGACTATTAAAGTGGACTGTTGATGTGAATAAACAAGTACAATAGTAAATAATGATCTCCATTTATCAACCCACCATTATCTGCGTAAGGATCCCTGAAGTATAAATATCTAATATAATATAAATCTGATAAATCTGCTCCTTGTAGCACTAGCCAATGATTTGATCGGTGCCTTTTTTGTAACCAAGCATTTCTTGCGCGGAAAAGTTGTTCAGCTGGCAGTTCAGGGTTATTATCATTACTACTCATCTTTAAAAATGACGTCATATGGTGGCACCACATAGGTCTACATATTTTAGACGACGAATTTTTTTAGTTATCCTAACTATTCAGCAGAAAATTGATGTCCCTGAAAATATTGATTGCTATAGTTTAATACAATAATTTATATTTCTTCAATAATTACTTATATATTGCAAATTATAAAGGGGAATGCCCATTTTCGGCCATGAAATGCACAACAATTTGCTTTTTTTAGAAAAAAACATCTTATTTTCTGTTTATTAATTGGGGTATTCATTTATCCTGACAGGTCTGCAACATTTAAACAGAAAATAAAAGTACCGAAAAGATAAAAGTGAAATTACGTTAATCCGTATTTCATTAGTTTCTGGCAAAATATTAAGTGTTCCCAATTACTAATTTCGTTCAAAAAATCGATTATTTATGAAGCGATTATTATTATTTATGATGTCGGCTGTGTTTGGCAGAAAATAGCGCTAGGAAGCAAAATGGCGATCGCTAAGCGGAAAGCGCTGTCAAATGACACATATATTTTACTATTTTTTGGACTGACATTATTATTTATTTTAATATTTCTGCACAAAACATCTTATAAATTCTACTTTTAAAACAAACAAAATAAATAAGCAAAATGGCGGATTGGTCAGCGCTACTGAAGTTAGAAAACGTGTCCTGGCCGAAAACTGTGTCAGCGCTAGTAAGCGCTTCCTAGCGCTATTTTCTGCCAAACACAGCCATTATTTTATAGCTATATTATTCGATTTTCGGTAATTATTATGATTTCATTGTGTTAGTGCTAATATTACTTATTTATTTATTGTTTATTTTAGGCATAATCGCCCATAAGGATGTAACAAAAGTTAAATTAAATTACATTAATTTAAAATAATACACAAAAACTTCATACGCAAAACCCTTAAATTAATTTTTCAGCAGATAAACACGGCGGAATACAACAGACACTAACTGATTACCATAATCAAGTCAGGAAAGATGCCTTGAGTCTTCTCAAGAGCCCGTAAAATAAATAAATAATATATAAATATTCCTTATTTCGTTAATGATTATGATGTTACGATAATAATATAAGCGAATTGCTAGTTGAATTACCATAAACTCTTTAAATCATAGCAAAGACGCTACTGTACAATTTAATTGTCATTCTTATCTGTTCTTAAAAATACTTTTAAGATATAATAAAATACATTAATATAGATAGATAGATAGATATAATTAAAAAAAACACTAAAAGGCGTACAGAATTTAAAGGCACCTTGTAGATTATTATTTCATATGAAATTATATTTTACAAATAATCGATAACCATTTCCGATTTTATGGCTGTTAAGTGGCAACATCGAATGCATTGAAACAGCAAGGACACAATCTGTCAGCATTACGTGAAATCACAACTTCATTTGCATTTCTATTATTTGTTTGTTTTCTTACAATACAACTAATAAGCTTTCTAAATGGACTCCGACAATTTTTCTTACCCTACTGACCACGGCCTGAACATGGATCCCGCTCCCGCTTCTCACGATAACTCCCGCACGAACTTGGACTCAATATTCATTGAAAATGATGACCCCAGCTCTCACACCGGCCAGAGTTCTTCACAGCCCACAGTAACTCTTTCAAGAGGACATTCACGCTGTGTCAATTGTGGTATAAACGAAATAGAAGAAGTTCGAAATCTAATACAACAATGGGTTCGACCACAGCAGGTAAATAGTTAATGTAAATAGTAAATGCTTTTTAGCTGAGATGACTTAAAATAATATCAATATCTAATAATAATGGCATCTTTATTATTAGGTTGGATTGCAGCCTGGAATGAAATACGAAATCCAACTAGTGAACAGCAGAATGCACCGATTGTTGGCCATGGACTTGTGTGCATCAGCTGTGGCAGGTCACTTTTGAGAATAAGATCACACTCACTCTGTTCTGATTCTCCACGTGAGGAACTCATAAGGAATGTGATTGTGCAACAGATTGCACCACGTGAGGTAAGTGTATAACAGTTTTTAATTTATGTGTATAAAATGTTATTCGCTGATAATATAACTTCCATTGGTGAAAGAATTGTGTGATAGCGTAACAAACAAACAATCTCACTTTCACATTTAATATAAAGTATTGGTTATGGATTAGCCGCAAACTAGCTGGTGTGTTCACATCATTGCACTGGAATAAAAGTATATGATGTAAAAGTTTTTTCATGTTAACATATTTGTTTAGCCCAGTGGGCTGTATTGTTCTAACCATTTATCTAGTTTAATTTGATTTTGTTTACTTCATTTATGGTTTAATTATTGTTTCAGTTGCCATCATCATCTTGTGTGTGTCATAATTGCTGGCGAAGGACTGATAGAGCAGCATCACATTCAACTGTAGACAGTGAAACCTCCGAACCATCTAGTCTGTCCTCGTTGCAATCTGAAGTAGCTAGCGATGTATTGCATCCGGAACAACAAAGCTTAGATACATCAGACAGTATACTGCTGCCTAATTATGTAAGAGCACCAATTACACAAAATCACTGTTTTTTTCCTGGTTGTAATGATTCCCATCGACTCACTGTTCCATCGATATTGCAAGTACGTCTTTAAGAACAGGAGAATGATGAATGATTCTGGCAGAAGAGCAATCAAAAAGTATTGTTGTAACTGTATTGTTGGCCGTCGAACGCTAGGATGTTGTGCCCATATAATGACAGTAATATGGTATTTGGGTTGGGCACAACATCAAACAAATATTTTTCCTCCAGCTCAATTCCTGGATGATGTACTAATTGTGTATGACACAAATGATGTATGATCATAAAATACCTAAGAACTACATATAACTTGATATTGTATGTGAGAATAACAATAAAATGATGAATAAGAAAAAAAAACTGTAGTTATTTCTGAAAATTAAAATTATTTAATATCTTAAAAATCCCGACTTTTTTTAATACCAATTCCTTAAACATTTCATTCTTTAAATTGTATATTATCATTTCCATATGCTTTTATATGTGTGCACCTAGGGCCAAAGTGTCTATGGGTAGTGGGCATTCCCCTTTACTTGCTGTACCCTGCCATACTTCTCTGTGGCACATTGTCTACTGATGAGAAATGCTGACGCGAAAAATAGATAAAAGCAATATTTAAAGCGAGTTGTGTATCGTGTCAATATTTGATCTCATTTGATAACTGTCTAAGTTTTAGAAGCGTACACAAACAAACTTAATATTTTATTTATGTAGATAAAAAAATTACAGTCGTGTCTTTCAGAAGAACAAAAAAATCAGAAAACTTGTTATAATGGTATCAGTTGCTGGTTTTTTTTTATGTTAGAGGGGGCAGACGAGCAGTCGGGTCACCTGATGGAAAGTGACTATCGCCGCCCATGAACGTCTGTAACTCAGGAGTCACTTTTAGGAAGGAGTTGCCGGTTTGTTTGTAAAATCGTCCAAACATAATTATAGCTTGTTGGCATTGTTACTTTTGCGCGCAGTTTCATGTTTAAGTCATTTTTGTACCCCTTTTTGGAACGGAACTGTCAATGAAAGGAGCGCCGTGTTCTTCTCAAATTTTGGTGATCGATTGAGCAGATAACGACTGAGAAGGTATCAACGTAACAAACTGACTTTTACGTTTCAAAAATGAGTAAATGTCATTTAAAACAATAAATAAAACGTAAAAATACAACCAATGAGTTTAATTTCACTATGACCATAGACAAAATCACCTATTCTATACAAATTAATAAAATTGAAGTTTCTATTTGTAATGTAAAACTATGCCTAAAAACTAGTTTAAATATTTTTTATTTGTCTGTCTGTTTGTTTGCACCGATTTTGATAATATTTTACTACCAGGTAGCTGCTATATAAGGAGTAACTTAGGCTATTTTCTTCTCAGAAAAACTCTATAAAATTTTACCCGGGCCGGGCATCGAACCCGAGGCCTCAGGGACCGCAGTCGCCTAGCGTACTACACCACGCGAACTAGCTAGTAAATTATAGAAATGTAATTTCCTAGCTTCATATAAAACAACATTCATAATTATTCTATTACATGTTATCACACCATAAGAACATTAAATGAACTCCATTTTTTCAATAAGTACATATTGTTACAACGAACAAGTATTTGGAATAATAAAACTCACTGTATGTTAGTTACTAAAGATAAATTAAGGAGTACTAACTCCTTAATTTATCTTTCGGGACACGAACAGCACTGCCCTTTACTACAAAATTACTGTTGTTTTATAACAAAATTTCCTCTTTTAGATCTACAACTACCTACCTACATATTTGACATATATATAAAACTCCATAACGTAACATACATTATGAACTCATTATAAAAAATAATGAACCTATTTTAAAACCAGGTATTCCAAACAAAGCTTTTCATAGCGAACATTAATTGTACAGAATGACAACAGTGTATGAAATTTAATATAATGAACATGTTACATGAATGTTATATTAATAAAGAAAATAATGACATTATTACATTGTAAATGAATGCTGGGTTTTAAATACGTTTGTGTTACTTAAAATAGTTACTGAAAAAATATTTATATCTAATTTGAAAAGTACTATGTGAAAGTTTAATGTGTGCATCGAGTTTAACAATACAAGAGTGTGATAACCCAAATGAACTAATGGTCAATTCGAACGAATTTTTTTTATTTTATTTTTATTAAAATATTTAAAATTACGGTAAAATTACTTAGCCGAGATATCATCTAACCTAGTTTAGTGTAAAAGATGTTTTGTTTTAAATTTTATAAATATGTGGAGCATTGTAGGGGTTTAGTATATATATTGACCTATCCATTAAGTCAAAGTCCAAAACTTGTTGAAATTCGATTGCCAAGCGAAGCAAAGGAGATGACATATGGCTCTTGTTTATAAATTTTGAACATCCTGATGACTTTTTCATACTTTTCCAGATTAACGTAAAGTTAAAGCAGGAATTCGATAAAGAATGTGCCAAAGAGGCGGGAATGGCCAAAGTTTTGGGTCACTGTTTATTAGTGTGTCCCACTCATTATTAGGGGGCACAATAAGGAAACTTTGGCAGTATTTGCAGTATTTGGATTCCACATTTTACGTATGTACTTTTAGAGTCAGATGTACCTACTGCGTGAATTGATATATGTTAATTCTTATGGTTACCACTCTGCCTTCTCAATAAAGGTTGAGCTAACTTTAAAAATTACACCTTTATTTCAAGAAATTCTATAATATTTTATTCTTGTTTCACTTAGTCCGTTTTTAGGTTCTTACAATTTAAGCATCATTCTCAATTATCATCAACAGCCTATAACAGTCTACTGCTAGACATGGGCCTCTATTTAGCAAGGAGGTTTTGGCCTACTATAAAACGGTTGGAATAGGGGAATTTTATTAGAATTATTGTTAATTATATTGATAGTATATATTTAGTGTCCGACCGAAACAGGTTTTACAGGCGAAACCGAAACCGAACTTTCGGCCCTTGTTTCGGTTTCAGCCGAAACTGAAACTCAAACTATTATTTTAAAATTTCGATTGTATACTGAAATTAGGTGTTTTTTAACCCTTTATCTGCTTATACATAGCACCTAAAACCACAGTAATAAAGTAGACACAAAGCATCAATTCTAAATAAGAGAAAATGTATTTAGGTAGGTAGATATAAAAATACTAGCTACTAAATACTAGAAATTCACGTATTTAAATTAACTAGATACCTTACACGATAGGCGGGAAAGAACAGGGCAATGTGGCTGACTGGGTAGTTTGAACGAAATATCTGCGTTTTCTCATAGTTAAAGTTAAGCAACTGAAGATGAAATATTAATAGTAGTTTAAGTTTTTTGAATGGTTAAAAATGGCAAAATAAGGGTCCGGAATGTAATTCAATAATAATTAACTATCTACAAACAAAATAATAAATATCGAACACAATCTCTTTTATGTATTACTAATATATATAAATAAAACTCAACAAAACGACTCTATACCTAATAATCGCCTTTGAGATAAAACAACGTAAGTAACAAGGAAAAAGAAAACAAATAAAAAATAATTTATGAGTAAAACACAGCTAACAAGTAATTAAGCCTTGGGACAGCCATGCCTCGGCATGATATAGACCAGGCTCGATCGAAGTGATTCCACGCCCTCAAAGAAAACCTGTTTAAAAGCAGTGAGAGAGGTTACCGGGTACTTGATTCTGAGGGGAGGAACTGAAAGGGCGGCAATGCACTTGTGACTCTCAAGTTGCAGGTGTCTATGGGTGGCCATCATTCAACCTGTCTTCTTGCTTGGCCCCCAAAACACCATAAAAAAAAGATTCGATTGGACGGTGGCGAACTGAGCCAAAACCAACGTCCACTAGTTAACCGAACGACGCACAACACTTTACGAATACCGAGCCTCGGTGCGGCCAATTTTCGACCGAAACTCGTACCGAAACTAGATTTTTTGGCCGAAACTGGCCGAAACCGAAACTTCGGTCGGTCAGTAGTTATATTTACGAGTTCTTTTACGCACGTCTATTTTTAAAATTTAAAAATTGTCAAGTTAGTATTACATTTCAATATATATACCATTTCTCTAACTTGAAGTAATTTCTGTTTCTTTTTCTTTTATTAGTAACAATAAAATTGCCCTAACATCCAAATTTATTTGTTTGATCTTATTTTATTTACTGATTCAATAGACTCGATCGACTTGGTAGTGTAACTGTAGGCAATTTGAAGTTGGTGGGTGCAAAACACAGCTCAGCTCCCACGTGTATCGAATGTGTACTCAAGTATGAAGATTTCTCATGCACAACTGAACACTGATCACGTCGATTTAAGGGAACCGTAACGTAAAAATATAAAGGGTTTAAATTGTTGAAACTACGCGAAGAAGAATTAGAATTTGACAAGGTTTTCATAATTCAAATGAGATTTATAATTATGTGTGACGCGTATTGTATATATCGGACGTGTGCGACTCCTGACCCCTTCGCGGCAGAACGTTTTACTCTCTGAAAAGAGGCCCATCGGGTGTGAAACTTTTCGTGTTTCTTAACTTATCTTCTGCGTTAGAGCTAGGGATACATGGTATATAATTATTAATACTCGTAGTAATTAAAAAAACTTGAGCGCTAACGAAATTTTTGTTTTATTTTTAAAATAAATTGTACCTAGTAATCAATATCATTTGTTTCAATTAAACTTATTAATAATATATTTAAATTGACAAAAATATCAGAAAAAATATCTGTCAAAGTATACTAATATATATAATATATAAATACATCAAAAAATAAGTTTAAGTTTGTAGAAAGTAGAAAAAAAAAGTGTAAATTTCAAAGTTGTTTCTTTTTTCTTTTATAATGTGCATATAAATAATAAGATAAACGTGAATAGAGTTTTATTGGGTCATAAATTCACATAAATTCCTATTAAAGGTTTTAAGGCTCCGCATATTTGTCATTTAAGGGCGGAGTGCGAACCCATCCCGTGGATGCCTGCGGCATTTGAGGTTCATATTGGGAAA
Source organism: Arctia plantaginis (assembly GCA_902825455.1). Taxonomy (NCBI): domain Eukaryota; kingdom Metazoa; phylum Arthropoda; class Insecta; order Lepidoptera; family Erebidae; genus Arctia; species Arctia plantaginis. Next base: position 2,620,552 of record CADEBD010000530.1, read on the forward strand.
TATTACAAGCATACAAGTTTTAAAGGTCGTTTCCCTAACATTCTTTAAAAGGTCTTGTGTATAAAAATACTTCTTGATTACATTTTTACCATCACATTTTGCCAAACTTTTAAATTTACAACGCTATTCAGTATAAAAGCTCTTAAATATTCAGTGCTAGGTGGTTGAGAGGTGATTGCAATTTGTTCTATAATTCAGACGCTCAATGTGTCTAAATATTACAGTAAACGAAAAAGGCAGTATATACCGAATGGTAAATCGATTAAATCATTTTGACAATTACTGATGACGGAGTTAAAGGAAATAGATTAAATGGATGAAATATCATTTGCGACGAAACAGCTAATAACAAATAGCCTACAAAATTGGTTCCCTATTTTCGTTAATAGTTGTTAAAGTTAAAGTTGAAGATATTTCGAAGATAGATCGATTTTAGAGAAAATAATGAAGATTGTACATGGGAATAAAAGCTCATTCAAATTAATTTAAAAAAAGTTCGTTTGAACCTCGTTTCCCTATTAATATGTAGTGAAACGACCGTTGCGTGTTCAGATACTATTTTATTACTCTTGTTGTAAGTGAATTGTATTATAATTTATAGTTTCATATTAATCGCGTGTGAACTAAAATCTATACTCACATTAAAACAGAGATTTAGCTGACTAATGTGAATATTACGGAAATTATAATAACATCATAATAATAAATAAGGAAATGATTTGGGGTCGCTGTTAATGAGGTGACGTACATAGTTGTACCAAAACAATGCGCGTGTAATGTGCTAACAAATATATATGTAACTTGAGCAATAAAACTATTTATTAGTAGTGTCAGACCTCGGTAGTTTTATTCAATCTACCTACCTATTTGTATAAAAAGCTGTGTTCACTGGTCTAAAAATTAGAATGACAATTTTCAGCAGAATTTCCCGTACTCATAATTAGTTTTTATAGCTATTAATACGACAGTCTTACCTGAGCACATTATGGTGTGCGAGAACACTGAGAGGATGATGCGGCGAGTTTGGTGGTAGCACCGGTGGTGGGACCATACGGCCAGGACCTTGAAGCACGCGGATCCCCATGCGGACGATGTTGCGACGAGACACTTTTTCGTCTGGACGTTCCGCTATTAAATAAAACAATTAAAAGAATGTGTATGTTGCTCAACAGTGCTGTGGTAACTTATATTTAAGAGATATCAAATATATTAGGTTCTTAATAGATGAATTCATAAATGACCTCTCTGTCTGCTTACACTGATACTGAACTTAGGTCATAGGTTGGATTATTGAAGTGCAAATATTTGTATGTATGAAATCGTCCTCTAATTGATATTGGTAAAATATACTACCCTTTCCTCTCAGTTTTACCTACGTTTTTAGCCATCTTCATTCGTCAATGTCCATAAAAAATATGAGAAAATGATAATTTTCTTTTCATGATTTTTTACGGGGTGTAGACAAACAATCAAAATTCTTGAACGATTTTATAAATAACCTAACTTTGTTTAGGTATATATTAAGATTTGTATGTACCTGTACCATGTATATTTTTTATCTAAGTGTTCGAACCTTAGTTCTAATGTTTACTTAAAATTTAAATGACCACAATGACTTAACTTACTTAAGTCTCAGTTAGAAATTAATCATCGGACTATTTTAAATAAATTGATGAGATATCTTTTGTCTGCATAAAATAAACTTTGACAATTTAACTTTTCTCTTTCTTACTAACTTGGCAAATGATGATCTCATTTTGTAAGATGTTTCGAAGTTTCCATAATGTGATAAGTTGCTTAAAGCCCACAAAGAAATTGATTGCGTTCATTTTGTCGGGACTTAGTAACCTTATGTTCGTTTTATTAGATTTTCTATTGAATTACTTCATTTGACTAACTTTATTTTTATTATTATAATAATAATGAATGTAGGTACGCGTGATCGCAACTTTATCGGGCTAATTTTTACTGTGGTTCTGTTGACCGATGCAAGCTTACCATCACCTCCGTTACGATACGAGTTTACAAACCTTGTTTTTGTTTTGTGTTTGTTTTTTTAATTACTATGGAGAAATGGGTGTAATTTCACTCCAAAACAAAGAAAGGATCCTCGGGTTATACCAACATAATGACCGCTTATTTAAAATTAAATGAAATTCAAAGATGTTCGATCCGACACGTAACGTCTAAATACATTTATTCAATAGGTAATCATGTATTTCAGAAATCCAACTGTTGACTGAACTATAATAAATACCAAAGCCTATTTATTTCAGTACAGGATTTGTTAACATTTAAACTTTATTAAGACTTTCTTTTTCTCTCGCACCTCTCCGTATATGATTAATATTAAAAATAACATTGAAACCGAATTGTGAACAGTCAAATTCTTGATTATGTTTCGATTTGAATTTTGTATTTCTTTTTGCATAATATACGTGAACTTTCCTACCGAAACTCAGTAGGAAAGTAGAAAAGCGTTATTATAAATACCTGCCTTTGACATTTTCTGATGGCAATTATTCACTTTTGAGGACTAACTATGCATATTGAAGAAGATAATTATTTGGTCTTCTTTTAAGTTTTTTTTTGTAACGTATAAAACAAAACATTTAAATTGAATTTAGTACATATAATACATATACTCGTAGTATATATAATAGATTCTAATAATAATAACTTACCGATATAAGCTCTGACATCATAAGATGTGCCTATAGGAGCCCCGTGATATTGCTTGGCGGGAACCAGCTGCACACTTGGCGGCGCTAGCGGCGTAAGCTCTAAGTGGAACGGGTATGCATTGGCTCCAAGACGTTTAATTAGAGCATCCTGTTTCAGAAAAATATAACATTAAATCAAGACGACAACAGAAAAACTAGACTGGCTAGACTAAAAACAAATTATGCTCGAGTCTAGTGCTTGTTTAAGTCCAAACAAGACTCAACTCAACGTCTTACTCGAAATAAATTAGAGGGTCTAGACATACAAGTGACGAGACATAATATTATGAATACATTCTCTGTACAAAACCGCAGCAAAGAGACACTTGATAAGTGATTTCAGCTTTGAGAGCTTGAAAGCTTTGTTGCAACGCGAATGCCAAAAATATACGTATACAAGATGGCGATACACCTGGTCCCCCGGCAATTGGTACCCGGGACGGCGTGTGGTTTTTGGTTGTTTCTATGCCGACATAACCACCTCACCAGTGTGTGGTATTCAAGGGAATTCCCGCACAGAAAAATACAAAAAAAGGGGAAAATATGAAATTATGTATTTCTTATAAATACTCTATTCTGTACAAAAAAAAAACATTCTTTGACAGATATAATGTGAGCGGAGGTTGTGTGTGTGGGTAGTGTACGTGTATTGATGCTTAGACACCATTTTTCTATTTGCATTAAAAAGTTTCGTAGGAATAAATTTGTTCCTAAATGTCTTTTGCGATTTTGTTAAACAGAACGTAAATAAAATGAAATTACGCCCATGTAAACATAGTAAAAAACTAGTATAACGCTTTACGTCTACTGACTACTACTTTTAAAAACACAGATACAAAAATAACATGACGTCATGCAATACGTTTCTTTTTTTATTCTAATCTCAAAAGGTTTATTTCTCTTGTTTCTCAGAATATCCCGTGACGTACTCTTTATCGTAATTCGATATTAAAAATCTAGCTTTATAAACTGTTAAGTCAAAATAATATTGAATCTATTTCATAGACGTAAAAATTATATCGAATTATTTCTAAAACTAACAGTGTCACACAAGTAAATTAATTAGAGGTCAGAAATTCCTGATTTGTTTTTATAATAAGTGATATAATAATTTCATTATTATCGGAAATCTGGGTACTGACGGGTATCCGGTCTATTAAATCTAAAATTAACTCGCTTAATCCATTGTAGGTACTTTGTTTGGACTTGAAGTCATGTAACCAATGTAATCGCTATAATTTGATTTACAACAAAAGGACTTGTTACTATACTGTATCAAAGGAAAATTTATATATAGGGTTACTGGGTAAGTCGACCTAGATACTTTAAGGGGTTGTAGTTGCCATCATTTCTGATAAATTTTACTATGAAAGACCATATCCCAAACCTAACCATTTTCAAGATATTAGACTTTTAAAATTTTGATACAAATTGCCGAAATTTTGCCTAATTAATTTTTTTTAGAACTTATTTCCTTTTATGCTTTTTTAACTGTTTATGTATAGTTTATGTATAGGTACCATAGAAGATATCACTTTGCGCATTGCTTCAGGCTAAGGACCTGTGTCCTGTTGTAGTTACGGAAATGGACTTGAAAGTTCATATTTAAGCTTGAGATAATCGAGATTGTTGAGATTTGCTGTGGATCTACGAGGTTAGGCAGAACGACAACAACATATTGATTTTTGTCCTAGTTTTAAAATTCGTGAATGTCGTCATTAACTCAAACACACTTGATATTCAAACTTCATACTCTTCGACGATGTCTACGACATGACATGAGCATGTGTCAGATACAGTTTGAATTTGATTACTTTGGTTAAGTTGAGATTGAAGTAATGGAAGCCAATTTACATACGACCTCTAACAAGTTTACTGTCACATGATGTGAAGATCGTACTTTAATGTACTTTAAAGGGATTGTATGAACGAGACTAAAGTTAAATCGATACTGTCATAAAGTTACCCTTGGGTCTTTTATGGTCAATGTATTCTTGGATTTAAAGCAATATTATTTTGTTACTTGCTAGCCGACAGACATTGTGATGTTGTAGGTTTTAGTCACAGAACTAATTCGACAATAACAGAAAGAAACGAAAATCTTAAATATAACAATTGAATTTTACTTAAAATACGGTAGCGCCACCTACTTCGTCAAACTGGAATTCCATATTAAAGTTTCATGAAAATTGATCCAGCGATTTAGGAGTCACTCACGGCAAGAATAGGCTATGAATAAACATTTCAATATTTGAAAAACGCAGCTTTCAGTTTCTTGTTTCAGCATTCGTTAGGTCAATCTCTACTTTTCCATATTTGATATAATAGAATTAATAATGACCAGCAATTATATAGAGCTTTCCGGAAGAGTGTAACTCTACTTAAGAAAATAAGAGGTCTATTATAAAAGCTGGTTTATGTTTAAAGCTAATGTATTGAACTATATCTCTTCGTGGAACACCTGTGACTCTCTCAGACTTGAGCAGTGAAAAATGGTTAGAATGACCTTTACAGCGGCTGCAACGCCATTGTAAGAGAGATTTATGGTCCGTAACATTTTCTGCTGAAGATATTATAGCGAAGCGTTCTAATGGTTTTTATGAACTGAGCTAAGGATGATTAATAGATTTTATTTATTTATTTATTAGGATCTCCTACAAAAGATATACACAAGTAAAAAATAATAATTGACTGAAGTATAAAGTCGGTGTACTCCTTCACTTACAGGGGACCACAGCAAGCAAAGTGAAAAAAAAATAAAAACATCATCCTAGCGAACAAAGTTACAAGCAATATAGAAAATTTAAAGGCTTAAAAAGTAACAAAAAATAGAAATTAAAAAAGTAGATTTTTATTTTTTTAAGAAGTTACATAAAATTAAAAAATAAAATTGAAAAATAATAATAACAACGTTGAGGCTTTCATTACATTAAAGTTGTTATCCTCATCATCAGAGCCTTTACTAGTCCACTGCTGGACATAAACCTCCTTTCTAAGGAGAGGCGTTCTCCTTAGAAAGGAGGTTATGGCCTACTATAGCACGCTGGCCAGACGGGTTGGTATATGGTGACACTCCGTGTTCTTAATCCGTCATTTCGCCGGATTTTTCAGGAATTTTTCGTTAATTCTACCTGTCTACATTGTATGATTTCATTTTGTGCATAAAGTGGTTAATAAATAAAGAAAATATTAAGAAAACGACAGATAACATTTACATATGTAATTAATGTCATAATAAATGCAGTACAGTTATAAAAAGTGAAATAGAATAAAGTTTGTGATACATGAGATAATGTACAATAAGTGTTTTTTTAGTCAAATAATTGTCTGTTTATATCCTTAAATCTTTTTATATTCGTTTGGCGGGATTCACAAACTGAGATAACTTTATAATGTGATTTTGTAAATTTCAATTCTTGTTTTTTGTTCAAATGGAGATGGGTGGGTTGTCGAACTCAATTACGTGAAATTTGCCAGTTCTACACTATGAAAGACGGACTGTGATCTAATAATAGCTGCTTTTATAGACCGATAAAGTCGCGTTGCTTGATGAAATATAAAATCCTCAATAACTATTTTTGCGACGTAATATTTTCTATTTACTTTATATCAAAGTTGTTTGACGATTTCAAACAAACTTGTTAAGAAAGTAGATATGAACACACGTATTTTATTGGCCTTTTAGAAAATATTTAGTCATTTTACAAGAGTACGGATGAAAGGGGTTTTAAAATGTTTGATAAGCTTTAATTGTACGAATTAACAGTATATAATTAATCTTGGAATTTAATTAAAACATACTTCCAATTGTCGGATCGAAATGAAATTTTGTATTTGTAGGTAAATACTTTGGATGATAATAGTAAATAGAATCTGGCATAATGGAGTTGATCTGATGATAAAGTATCAGGTGGATTGTATGAAATGTAGTGACACCCTTGAGTAGCTACTGTTGACCCTTTGGTTATTTTTTTTCGGTGCGGAACTCCCCTCGGATACCACCCACCAGTGGGTGATTATGTCGGACTCGAACCGACCAAAAACCGCACGCCGTCACCAGGTACCAGTAGCGGGGGAACCAGGTATATCCTAGAAAGGCAAGCCCTAGTACCCCGACGTACCTCAGGCCATCTACGGCTTATAGACCACCCTTCCTGTGTGGGAACCCGGATGTTCCCTTCCAGCTCAGAAGGTCGCGCCATTACCCACCCCAGCCTGCTTCTGCTAGAGTGACATATGGCCTCACCTGTCACCCTCAGGCCTGCGCTTATGGAGGACGGAGGTCGGTCTGCGATCTCTGGCGCCCGAGCCGTCTGCGGTGAGCGAGAGTGCCGCCACGAGGTCACGCCTCTGCTCCACCCACGCCGGGCATTCTGCTAGAGTGTGGAGCGCCGTCCACACTCTAGCGTCCACGTCCACGGCCCGGCCATCGCAGTAGTGGCACCCAGGCGTTGGCTCCTTGCGGATCAGACACAGGTGATCCCCGAAGCATCCTTTCCCAGTGATCACTGGCGTCAACCGGTATAAGAGCGTCCCGTGATGCCTCTCGAGCCAATCTTCCATAATGGGTCTTACCGCCGCGATAACAGCGTGCCCATCCTAGGGTACACCTGGTTTCTGGCTACTGGGACCCGAAACGGTTCGACTCCGACATAACCACCAGTGGTTGGTATCCGATGGAGAAATCCGCACCAAAAACATGGGTGTAACTTGTATAAACTAAAATGTGCGTTCCGTTTAAAAGGTGAGATGTTAGAAGCAGTTGACAAAAAAGTAAAGCCATTATCACTATGTTTTTTATTTATTAATTATTGTTCATAGATTTTTGATGATTACAAATTTGTTTTTTTTGTATTGTGTGTTTTTAGTGAAAGGTTTTTTTTATTGTGTGTAATTATGAGATTTTAGTAAGTCAGGTATAAGTATCAGGTATCTTATGGATTTTCTCATCATTAAATTGTATGGATACCGATAAGGTAAGTTAAGTAATAGAATTGTGTCGTCACTTGGCTAGCAGCTTCCAGTCTAAATAAGTCATGCTAGAAGTAGATATACTACTGTATACATTTATAGGTTTATAATCTTACCTGAAGTGGTGTGTTTGGCTCTCTGTCGTGATTGCAGTGCAGCGGCCATATTTGTGCAAGGCTCATGATCGCCTCATTACAAAATTTGAGACCCATGACTTCTTCATCTTCTCGACCGTATCTGTTAAAAAGATAAATCATTAAAAAAAGTTGAACCGACTTCAAACATTACTGAAAAAGAGCAATAAAAATTTAAAAACTTATCTACTGGTACGATGGTACTTATTATAGGGTTTTTACTTAGATTTGTAATTAACAAATCTAAGTAAAAATCCAAAACAAATATAGACGAATTGAGAACCTCCCCTTTTTGTGTTATTGAGGTCGGTTAAAAAATTATGTTTAACTAATTAAATTTAAATTTGAAAGACGTCATACACTCATCACGCCCTCTGGTCCTAAACTGGATAGAGCCTGTCTGTAACATGTTTATAGGCGTTGTAATCAGGACAACTAACCAATTATATGTATAATAAAAACAAGTTTTTTAAATTACTATCAAATTGCCTACTTAATTCTACAAAATGTTTACAAAGATCGTCGGAGTGGTTTTTAGTGGTAACACCATATATTCCTGGCTTCTATACCCCCAAGGAGCCGGAGATACGAAGGGATTACCCACCTCGTCACTAAAAAAATAAAAGGCTCCTATTTGTCATAGCGTGATGTTATATTTAGATTCGTTCATTCCTCACGAAATATTTTTCTGGATTGAAGCTTTGATGTATTCTTCTCTGTAGCTCTGGCAACGTAAATGAGAAATTTCATGATGGCATGGCACGCACGGCAGCTCATAAAAAACGAGGTTACCCTTATATTTGTTTATTAGACAAACTCTGACAGTAAATGGTTTTTGCGTTTAGTGTGATCTCTCTAAGCTGCTTAAAAATTCTTGCCTATTGCTTTCTTGACGATGTTCAGTAAATTGATAAATTGAAATATTTATTCTTGACCCGAATATTTAATTCGTAGGTGTTATTTTTTTCTCAGAAGTACTCGAAACATTTTATTTTAAAAGAAAACAGTGAGGTAGTTTCTTTGAAAAAAGCATTATCTATATGAGACCAGAAATCAAACGCAGTTCTAAAAACAAAATGATAAACCAAGTTTGGATGCAACTCGGCAACAATCTTCCTTTTTTTTTAAACTGGTACGAAAGTGCAGCTAACGCTTTCTTATGAGAAATGATGGATTCCCAAAACAAAAAAAAAATAAACATGGGACGACACTTTGTGTGATTCACAAATTGTTGTTCTGAGTATGGGTGTTCTTTGTTTCCGTTTCATGTATTTTTGTAAAGTCCCCCGCAACACAGGATTTTCTTCCTAGTGCGGGAGTTGTTTTTAAATAAAAAAGCATTAGCTGCTTCAAGAGCTATTTTTATGATCTTACAAAGACAAAAATTAAATAACTTCTAATTAATTTAACTTGACTAAATGAACCCCTTCTTTAAGTGCGTATTCTGTGACTAATCTTCAACATCAGTGCGACTGCGAGTGATTATTATGATTATGATAGCGCCAGACTCGCGTAAGGTCAAAATCTAGAAAATGGTCGTGTTCTTTGATCGTCATCAAAAAATAAAATTCTACACCTTCGTTTTTTTCTTTGCTTAAGTTTCGATGGCATTAATCTATACCTGTTAAAAGTTTAATAACTGTGATCTTTGATCTTTGTCTATGACCAACTCACAGTCAGGTGATATCGCCGTGACTAAAACGAATCATTTAATCATATGAATAAAATTTAAAACTAACAATAATTTCCATCACTTCATCTTACAAATTTACATTGTTACAAAGGGATTGGATAGCAGGTACATACTTGTCTGTCTACCTCTATACAATACTAACTGAACTTGAACTTTGCCTGCGTCTCTCAAAAAGAATGAATTTACCCTGTTTTTGCAACATTCCTCACTGATGCTTCGATGCTTATACAGTCAATAGCCTTTCTCGATAAATGGGCTATGTAACACTAAAAGAATTTTCCAATTCGAACTAGTAGTCTCTGAGATTAGCACGTTCAACCAAATAAACAAGCTTTCTATTATTCGTATAGATTTGTAAGTACGTAACAAAATATCGGGAACAATATCAGATAAGCAGATAATCCGATCAGAGTGTTATTTTTTAATGCAACGAGCCATTATAAGCCTATTCGGCCAAATCGGAATAAAATAAACAGTTGCTGGTGAATGAATAAAATTTAAGCCGATCCCGATTTGAGATGAATTTACAATTCAGTACAGAGTATTTATTTTATATCTCTTGTGCTTATTTCATCTCTTGCCCAGAGTAAGTAGTTCATTTTATTTTGTGTTTTCACGAGTTCCAACAACACGATAAAGTGAATGAGGAAAACATATCAAGAATATTATGTAACTATAGACCGTTTAATCTTAAATTCTTCGCCCGAATAAAGAGGTAAATACATTTCTTTGTGAATAATGGCAGAAAGATGGAGCAACACGTGTTTACGCGTATGAAGATAAATGTTAGACAGTTACAATAGACGTTGGCAATAATACTGCTGCTTTTCGTGGAAGAGTTTTGGCACAAATAGGTTTAGGCAAGACCGTAGTAATACCACGGCCCACAGAAAATTCGGTTTTAGGCAATTTGTTCGTTGCTTTGAGTTGAGTTGCACCGAATGAGTGAGTTTACCGGAACCCAACCACCCTCTTTAAAACGTTGGTGTCTAACCACTCTTAAGTTGTAGGTGTCCATGGCTACCATCAGGTAAACCGTATGCTCATTTGCCCACCCCTACCATAAAAAAATCATAATCATAAGTTTCTTTTATATTGTGAGTGTATGTTCTAAGAACATAACTTCTAGTATGTTGTTTTTTTACGATTTAAACATCAGCGTAGTTCCTTTTAATAACCATATGTTGTTGCGAAAATATATAACAAAAACTACTAGTAAATTGTTAATCGTAAGCGTAATGAATTCCGTAGATGTAATTGCCTCTCGTTTTTCTCGTTCTGTAGGCCAAATCTCGTAATAAAAGTTCGGACACAATTAAGTTTCAATCAACTGTCGATCTCACAATTGTCATTTCATTCATTTCTCAAAAGATATTTTGGTAGTAATAATAATAATAATAATAAACCACCACCTAACCACCACCACCGAGTCCTAACCACCGATATCTTGGTCTCTGTACCCGATACCGATGGGATACTATTTTTTATATTTTTAAATGTATTTTATTTTTTGTTTTTGTATATAAATATATTTAAAAATGTAATTTATATGTATAAAGAATGAAATAAAGAAATAATAATAATAATACCCTCACACATCTCACACACGGCTTTCTGATCCGCTCCGGTCTAAATTCGATCCGATTCAGTTCCGTTCTACTCTCGATCGGAACTGAATTTTGACCGAACTATATATATTCTCGTAATATTATTACGAGAATTGGCCTTCTCATATCGAGTTTCCATTTAGTTGATTACTTTTAATATAAATCAATGCTTACAAATCTACAAATCATACTTATCCTACTATAACTAAATGCTTATTACTCATTTTAAGCGTAACTAATAGGCTTTTTTAGACATATCCTTTCTTCCAAATCACTGAATTTATACAATAAAATCCTCCAAGGCGTGGGTAAAATGTTTTCCAACGCTAAATTATTACAAATGGAGTTATAAGCGGCCTTAATTCCATTTATAACAAGGTTAGTCTTCCGCTTTTTGTGAAATTTGATCATAAGTTCAGTGTACTTTATAAACATTCAGTTTGGAGCAGTATAAGATTTATAGAAACGTTATTGAAATATTTTTGTTTCTGATTTCTTTAAATTTAACATCACAATTACAGCTTTTAATAGTCCACTGCTGGTCATAGGCCTCTACTTAGAAGGAGGTTTGGCCTACTACGTATGGCCAGACGGTTTGGTATAGGGTTTTTGTCAAGTTTTCCATGTCATGGCAGTGCTACACCCATGCCGCGGGACGAATAGGGGTGGTAACACTCCTTATTCCTAATCCTTCACCACACGGATATTTTTTGTAATTTACTCGGCGGAGTTAAATAACGATTTCATATTTCATTTTATTTTTTATTATGACTTCAGTCATTGCTTATAACAACTATCTACAATACATTTCACGAATGTGACAAGTTATGATAAGGGAACCTTAATAATATTAATGAGTTGCAGGCATGAGCGACGGTAGTCACTTACCATCAAGTGAACCGTCGGCTTATTTGTCAAAGCGTGCCCAAACCAAATGGTAAGATCAGTAGATCTTACCATTTGGTTTTGGTTTTGGGTATTATAAGGGACTACTGATTGTACTCGTATTCGTGTCGTGATTAATCTCAATCTGATAGAAAAAACAAAACAAACCCAAAAAAATATTTGGCAGTTAGAATTTTTTTATATTTTATACTTGAACTTTGTAAGGATTTTGAATTAAGACTATGAAAGGTCGCAGTCTCAGTGGCTTGTCGTATATCGCTCGCCAACTACATATTGGAGTTTTTAAAACCAGCCACTAGCTTCCATTACGGGCTAGAATCTAGTCTATAAATTAAAATTGCAAGGACGAAACGAAATACCACATCCCGTTAAGATTCCGCTTCTATAGGGTACCGCTACAAAGTAGTTACTTTAAGCCATATTCCTTTGCATATTTTGGTAGTCTTAAGTTGCGCAGTATGATAATAAGTACACCGACTTTTAGATTTAATACATGAGAAGGAAGCCCCGACGCAGGTAACGAATTTAAAAATTACTAATATTGTAGACAATATTGTTCCTCTCTATACGAATTAAAGTAGCGTTGTTTATAATAAAGCTTTGGAAATCGCGGGTAGTCAATATAGCACGCTTACAGAACCAAAAGTTATCCTTTGACACTCACTGTATACCGATAATGTTAGTTCTTCAGAAAAAGAAATCATCTGACATAAGCGAGATGTGATAGATCTTCGTTTGGAAACGTATCATTAACGATTTCGAGTATCACATTCGAGAACTCTTGTGCATCAATAATATTGCCATCAATACGTGCCCGCAAGTTAATTGTCAAATGCGGTCAGGTAATAGACCAGAGTCTTGAACGTTTAAGGCATTTTTTACCTCATCCGCTCTTATGCCTCGCGAGGCTATAGGTAATGTTTTCCTAAAATCTCTACAAAATAAAAAAAAATCTGATGAAAAAAAAAAACATCGATCTCGAGTCTTGATGAATGTCTTCATCATCATCTCAGCCAAGATGTTCACTCTTAAACATAGGCCTCCGCCAAGGTTCCCCACAACAACCGGCAGTGTCCTGCATGTATCCAAAGAATTGCTGCGACCTCCACCAGGACGTCGGACTAGCTAACGCTCCGTCTTCCAGTACTTGTTTGCAATTCGAAAAGTTTTTGGCTTCATCCTCCGCCTACTAACACTTAAATTTGGCAATACTCCGCGCAACGTCGGTGACTTTGGTTCGTTTATGGATCTTCTATTTTCAGATCACGCAGAAAAACCTCTTCATTGCTCTTTGTGTGATTTTGAGCCTTCTTCGGATAAGACAGATGTTATGCAATTATATGTAAACTAAACCCCTATTAAAAAAAAAAACTCAAATAAAAACTTTTACACTTTTTGGCCCGATTCCAGGGTAGCTTAGAGTTTTTGCGGAATAAAAACAATTGCAAATATTATTTCTAAATATGCTAAATCGGTTCGATTCCCACACACCGCCCCGCCGCAGACCCCGGTGGGTGACGTCCTGAGGGAGTTTCCAAACGTTAAAAAAAAAATATGACACAGGCTACATTTTTTAAATCTAGTATTTTATGACGTGTGGTGACGGATTAAGAATACAAATTGTCAGCACCCCAATTCATCCCGTGGGTGTCGTAAGAGCCGACTAAGGGAGCAAACTAAGCAGGACAACAGCACTGTAAAGAGAAGGAAAACTTGATACAAACCCTATACCAACCCGTCTGGCCAGCGTGGTATAGTAGGCCAAAACCTCCTTTCTAAGGAGGGGCCTATGTCCAGCAGTGGACTAGTATAGGCTGTTGATGTTGATGATTTTATGAAAATTTTAGTCCCTACATCAAATTCATGGACTTAAAGCTAAGCATATAATATTATTATGTTTATACACAATAATAATTCTGATCAGACATTTTCAATAGTCTTTAACTTTCACCAGACACTTCAAAAGCTCGTAAAAATTAAGGAACGCTTGTCGAATGCTTAAATTTTATACCCGTAACTTAGGGTAGCGACACTATTATAGAGTGCGAACGTACTTTTAGACGCGATAAAATTACTCATGGAACTTTTATCGTGTCTGGAAGACATATTCGGTCTGGCTCAGGATTAATTTGGCTACTTACATAAGGCTATAAAAAAAGAAAAGTAAAATGTTTCTAAAATTGTCTATACTGCCTATCAGTTGGCAATTTATTACCTTATAACTACACTATAACTATAATACTGGGCCGGTATAATTCAGGCATTAATGCTGAAAATGTATTCTGTTCTAGGTAATACTTGTAATAACTTGTAAAAAACGAAAGTTGATGTGCTGGTGATAATAGTATAAATAATTTTAAATGTATTAAAAAACAGCTTTTTTAGAATTTTTGACTAAAAAGCAAATGAAAGACAACTAAGAGGTCTAATATATTTGTGTTTTCACTTAAAAAAATAAAGCCTAGGAACCCTTTTTGTTTATGTTTATAAGCAAACAAACATATTTTATTTTCTTGTTTTGAAAATTAAAGTAAAGGAATCACCAGTAATTTTAGGCAGCCTTGTAAAACTTTTGTAATCAAGTAGGGGATGCTATAATTATCACTTCATTAAGGCTAGCTGAAGACAACAACTAAGAATATGTCTACATTAAATACCGTTCGAATTTCCTATTTCGAGGTTTTTTAAAAACGGATTCTTTCTCAACGATAATGAATGTATGTATAACATTCTATGTAACTTTTCCAAAAGTATTTAAACTGTTTATTCAACTGAACCTGTTTACGTTTACGTGAACGGTACAAACAAAAACTTTCCATTGTACGTAGTATGTTTCATTGCCCCAACCTTCAATTGTTCTATTACGGCGCAGATTTTTCTATTAACCAAATAGATTTGTTTCATCTATGGTACTCTGTCATCGTTTATCATTTTTGTACAAATGGTGACAGATTGTCGTATAGAAACTTTAATTTAATTTTGTTGTGGGATTGTTGACCTCGAAGAAAACGAAGTACTGCGGTCAAATAAGTACACAGTTTTATTAAAGAATACTTTTAAGAGATTGCTAGGAGCTTTCTTCTTATATCGACGCGTTATCGTTCGAAGCGTTATAGTTGACTGCACAACATATTTAAATAAATAAAGGTTTTTGTAAGTAATTTATATCACAGTGAATGTAAGTATCTACATGAAATAGAGGAAAATAATGTTTTACCCTCATTTGCCCGAAACAAAACTTTTACAGAGTGTTCATTAAACTCTGAAAACAAAACACTTCGGGTTACGAGTATATGAACACAAAAAACTTATTTTAAGCTGGTTTATCATAAAAAATTTTTTTTTTTATTTATTTATTTATAAATTTACACACACAAACTTACAGGTTACATCTTTAAACATCCATATTAATATGTCTTAAAATTAAAAGAATCAAGCATCTGAAGTCGAACTAGGCGAAGCCTGTATTTCGACTATCAGCGCCAACTCCCCAATTGCACATTAAGCCTTACTATTATATATTGTATGTAAGCTATACAATATAAAATCAATCCAGTCTGTGCATGTGCTTGAGTATAATGTGGTCTTGTGTGTGTGTGTGTGTTTATGTGTGTGTGTGTGTGTGTGTGTGTGTGTGTGTGTGTGTGTGTGTATGTTTGCAACTGTTATTGAATAGTGTTCATGAGTTTTTCAGTCTCTTCATAGTCTAGTTTTTGCAGATATTTAATCAACTCTTTTTTGCACTGTGTGCCCGTTTGAGGATAAATATTGAGAACTTATTAGACTCAATGTACTACTATACCACGCTGGCCAGTTTTCCTTCTCTTTGCAGTGCTGTTGTCCTGTGTAGTTTGCTTCCTTAGTCGGCTCTTATGACACCCACGGGATGAATAGGGTTGGTGGCACTCGGATTAAGAATATTAATCCGTCAACGCACGAAGCTATATATATATTTTTAGTAATCGATATTTAAAACGGCTTTTCAAACAGAAAATATTTTGAGTTTTTTGCAGACAATAAGTTTATTTAAATTTGTCCTAGTCTGTCAATCTCCAGAGTAAAAGGTAAACCTTTTTTTGGTTTGTCTTGATTATTGTCACGTTTTCGACTGGTTGCCGACCCAACAGAGACTCATTTTCAAGTAGTGAGTAGTGCGTGGTGTGCCGTGAATAAAACTTTCAGTAAATCTTTAAAAGATATGAATACGATTCATGAAAATATTTATTAAAAAATGCAATTATAAAAGGTAAACTTATACTCAAGTTGTACAAATTGTGCACTCATAGACAACAAATTTGCAAAGTTCAAGTTAAAATCTGTGCTTGTTGAAAATACTAGATGAACAAACGGAATAAAGTCTATAAAATAAAGCTAAATGGAAACACTAATTGAATAAATTTTACGAAATTGTGTATAATATGAAATAAGCTTTATATACTCAATAAGTTTTTGAAATATTTACCATAATCACGGATGATTTGATGTGATGTGTGTTTGCAACAGTTCCGAAATATTCGAAACTAATTTTCCTGATATCAAAGTCAAAGTATTTTATTGTGGTTGTAATATTCCTTTAATATCCCGTTAATATCCCTTTTCTAATAACGTATCGAGTGAAAATAATAATGATAGTCTAAAATTATACATCAAACTTTATCATGTTAATTAGGAATAAGCATTTTTAAATCCCCCACAAATTATAACAAAAACTCTGTCGACGTCTCTTGTTAGTTTTTCTTTAAGACTAGTACCAGCCAGGGTGGTATAGTAGACCAAAACCTCCTTTCTCAGGACAGGCCTATGTCCAGCAAGGGACTATTAAATGCTGTAAATGATGTTCATGATATTGATAGCCATTACATTACTGTATAGGTAGTGTAAACCTCATTTCTAAGAAGAGGCCTATGTCCAGCAGTGGACTAGTAAAGGCTGTTGATGATAGGTAGTATTTGCAAACATTATGGCCAATTAAGAATTTACGTTCTTCCCCATGATTAAAGTGGTTTTGTCAATTATAATAATTTAATTAGTATTTGGTACTTTTTTATGATCAGGGGACAAACAAGCAGATGCGTCATATGATGGAAAGTGACTACCGTTATCCATGAAGGTCTGCAACTCAGGGGTCACAAGCGAAGTGCGTGCGTGCGTTGAAGGTCGTATCGCTCCAAGAACACCGCAGACAATAATGTCATGCACAGCTTGATTGTTCGTTATTATTTATTTTAATATTTAAGTAGTATAGTGAAATAGAGATATGTAAATGGTAGAGCTTTCAGAAATTCAATAACTTTAGTAATGATTAATAAATATGATGTGATGCGGACCTAATCACCCAATGCAGATTATTAGAAGCTACGTTCACATTTAATGTTTCAATAATTTTCTACTAACTTTATTATTAACCAGGAATTAATAAGCGATTCAGGTTTACTGACAAATTTAAAATCGTTAAGTTTGCTTGTAAGAAATTGTTTTTTAGCGATAAAATTTGATGTACATCAATATCAGCCTATCGCAGTCTACTGCTGGACATAGGCCTCTCCCATTGCAGGAGACTTAGATCGATTTTGGGGTTCTCGCATCCAGCTTCTGCCAGCCTCCTGGCCTGTGGGCGTTCTACACTACGTTTGCTGAGACGCGGTCTCCACTCAAGAACTCGATTTCCCCAACGGTTGTCGGTTCTGCGGCTAATATGGCCAACCCACTGCCGCTTCAGCTTGCTGATCTGGTAGGCTATGTCGGTGACCTTGGTTCTCTGCTGGATCACCTCATTCCTGATGCGATCCCTTAGAGTATTGCCGAGCATAGCCCATTCCATAGCACGTTGAGCGACTTTGAATTAACTTTGACTTTGATGTACTCTTGTATGTAATATGTACTAAACTGGTGTACAATAAATTTTATTCTATTCTACCAGTGTTTTAAGTTTTTAAGTCTTTATTCATGTATTTATAACTTTATTTTATTCGTTGTGTTATATAATTAAAATATTATGTTAATCACATTTTCTCATAAAAGCTGATTAAGCTCAAAATTTACGTTTTATTTACGGTAATGTTCGTTCCAGAGTAATTAAAATATGGCAATAAATAGGTATCTATATATATGTATATATTATGTTAAAGTATGGGTATTAGAATACTGATATTAAACAATTGAAATGTACCCTTCTCAACTGGTCCTTTATATGCGACACAAGGAATAGACAAAACATTTATCGTGAAACCCGCCCCATTTGTGAATGGATGTACTCATGCATAAAATATTGTTATTTATATGTACAATTGTATTGGACAACATTCATCATCATCATCAACAGCCTTTAATAGTCCACTGCTGGACATAAGCCTCTCCTTAGAAAGGAGGTTGGACAACATTATGAAAATATATATAAATTAAACAGTTCCGTTTGCTCAAAATGTTAATTAATTCTCAGAAGTTCAATATTTTTTAAATTTATTTATAACTAGCGACGTGCCCCGGCTTTGCACGAAAGCAATATAGATGCTAATGTGGTGTCAGTGTAGTATGGAGTAATTAATTATATTATTATTATGATAAGCCTACTACTACACGGTACAGTTAGATACAATATTGATAAGCACGCCACGTCTGTATTTAAACGGATAAGGAATATTACTGTGTTCATTTTAAATAGCTTCTTAAATAACCATTTTCTTTCTAGTATGTAGAAGATAAAAATGGTTACTATTGATTATCCTGAGGAGATAGATATACTTCATTGGGGATTTTTTTGTAGATATTTTCAAGGTATACAATTCCGTAGTACATTATTTTTAAATTATCTCGCAGCGTTTACAATGTAACATGTTTTAAAACATGTTTTTTTGACATCACATTACAAATCTTTGAAATTTTTGGGTTTTCTGTACTATAATATGCACGTATTATACATATAAACTCTCCTCTTGAATCACTCTTTTTAAATAAAATCTCATCAAAAATGTTAGTTTGAAAGATACTCGTATAAGCGTTCAGCAACGGGAAGCGACTTTACAAAATACTATGTAAAGATTTTTTACCGAACTTTATCCAGTATTTACGTTTACGGTACGGTTTTCCATACCCTTACCGTAAGCTCGTTTATTATGATAGGTATATTTTGTTGATGAAACTTCCACATTAGCCTTGGGTTGCCTTATCGTGTTATTGATTTCACCTCCAAGTGTGTCAAACCGTGAAAGTATTCATAAATCAAATTTCGATTGTGGCAGTTTCGTGGTACACCGAAGATTAAATTGGAATGTTCCTCGACATTTTGCGTAGATAGAATATTTTCCATACAGTGGTATTTCCCTGAAGGATAAGGAACATATCGCTTTTAATACTTACAGCTCTACATGTAACAGTATGTACCGTATACGGGTATTTGTTTAGGTAGCTATATCTCACCCCAGTCAATAAAATACATAAATATATTTTTTTTAAATACGTTTTTAAATACATAAATTAAAAAAATTGAGATCAGCTCGAAGAACCAAGAAATACAGTACGTGAAATATCGATTGTTACTCTTTTTCTCTTGGTAAAGTAACTAAATTATTTAATAAATACGTAAACACATGTTTTTGCTTAGCCATAACCGCAGGTAAGTACAAATTATCGTTATTCTTGTAGTAGAAATGAACCTAAATAGTTGTAAAATACGGGTGATGTGATTTGATTTAATTTTCTTTGTCCATCGTATCTCCGTTTATTCATCTTAGTCAGAAGTTACTATACTAATATTATACAGCCGAGGAGTTTGTTATTGGTTGGATCAACATCATTAGTGGTTATAAACGCGGGAAAACTGCGAAGAACGGCTAGTTATAAATAAACAAACAAGCAATTACATAGTTCATTTCCCCTTTCACAGTCTCTAATGAAGAATGAGTGAAGATGAATGCATTCATTCATCTTCACTCATTCAACGCTAATGGGGTAATATCCACAGACAAACATCAATAAAAAAAAATCTTGCTTTTGCATAAAGGAGTACATATCGTTATCGTTTAAAAATTGTATTTGGCTATTTATTTTGACCTATACTGGTTAAATAAAGATGAAGGTTTTTCCTTTTATTGTTAATTGAGCTAATTTTTTGTCCTTTCAGTCAGATTTAAAAGTTATATTCTTGATAGATAGAGTATTCGTCGATGAAGACTATGTAACATTCCACTAAGATCCTTAAGTGCAATGATCATAAATGCTGATGAAAGTGCATTTATGAAAAACTCGTGTTAATTACCTCTTCGGCTTAAATAACACGAATTAAATGCTTTTAGCTAATAGTTTGGGTTCTATACAACACTAGCTTTTGTTCACGGCTCCGCCAACGTGTATGTTGATTATCGCTGTAATGAGCTTTCAATTGGTGAAAGAATTTTTGAAATCGGTTTAGTGGTTAAGGTGCGAAAGCATAACAAATAAACTTGCTTACACATTTAAAATAATTGTAAACCTGAACGTTATCAAATACTAGGTACCAGTTTTCAAAGATATATACACATACATCGTTTATAAATAAAACAAATGCCTGTTAATTTTAGTGTAATAACATGGTTATTATACTATAATGGCTATTAGTTGATCTTGTTTGCGATAAAATATTTATTTAACGTCGATTAGGCGCGATTTAAATTCCAAACCTGTGATAGTCTGTTCCTAAAATTTGCCGAGTATTATATGGATTGAATACATTTATTCCCTTTTCGTCACTTTATACATAAATTGAAAAAGTTTGAATTATTGTTCATCGCATCATCACATCAACAGGCTTTAATGGTCTACTGCTAGACATAGGATTCTACTTGAAAAGGAAGATTTGGTCTACTATACCACTCTGGCCAGACGGATGGGTATAGGGTTTGTTTCAAGTTTTCCTTCTCTATGCAGTGTAGTCCTGAGTAGTTTGCTCTCTTAGGCGGCTCTTACGATGTCTACGGGATGAATAGAGGTGGTGACACTCCGTATTCTTAATCCGTCATCACACCAATTTATACATAAATTGAAAAAGAATTAAATTATTGTTTATACGAATGGACTGGGTAGTATACAATTTGGCAGGTTAGAGCGTTGTACCTGTAACCTCCAGTTACCATCTCCTGTGTTAGGGTCACTTACCACAGACCAGAATTCCCGTCAAAAGGGTGCAAAGGGTAGTTCACCACATTTTGCGAACTCTTACAGACAACTAGGACTGGCTGGCTGACTGTATAGTATACTTAAATAAATCATGGTACAACAACATGGTACAAGATAAAAATATTTATTGACTTTTTTAAGTATCAAAGACTTTAATGCGCCTGCATGCATGCATAAAGGTAATAAACTGTTTTCTGTTTCTTCATTCTTTAATTTTCTACAACTACAAGGCAACGGTGACTTGTGGTAATCGGAGTTTATCGTTTTCCTTGGAAATATGTGGATGAAATATTCATTAAAAAAAAGTAGTATTATAGTAAGCTTCGCCCTACAAACCTAAGGAACGGAGCAATGACTATTAAAGCAGGTAAAATTGTAAGGAACCATTAAAATACCTCTGAATGAATGTGATTATTGTCATTCTAGTCGTGCCCTCTCATGTATGAAACACTGAAAGGTATTTCCAATATAAATAAAATATTATTTGCGTTGAAAATGTTTTTATTTTTTAGTGTTCTATAACAACAGTTTTACAACACTACAAATGACCAACAGTTAAACAAAGTATGCTTTTTTATTCGATTTTATTCAAAGTACGATACGCATCGTGTAACACACAGTATACATCTTCAAGATATTAGTCCTAGGAAAGCTGAGCTCTCAAGAAAACTCAAAATTACATAAGAAGATTTAACGCCGAGCTTACTGAAAGCTTGTTAAAAGATGTGCCAACTTTTCAAGATGCTACGTAAATATCACTTCATACGGTCACATTTACTTCAAATGTTATAAATGTTGTTCAAATAAGTAAAATATTATAATTTTTATTACATACATATTTACTTTTTAGTAGTAAAGTATGTGAAGTTTAGTTATTTATTTTTAAGCGTAACCTCATAGATTTTTAATATATTGTTAAACATTGTTAAAGTTTGAAATATGTTAACTACAGTATTTAAATTAAGAACATCAGTTTTACAATACTCTACAAAACCATTAGACTACTCGAAGTATTTTACGCAGACAAAATCGTGGGTATAAGGGAGTAAAATATAAAATAAGAACTTACCTGAACGTAAGTGTAACTTGTCCATACAGCTTTTTATTCTCCAGGTATTCTGGTTCCACGTGCAACACACCTTGGATTCTGTCAATGGAGCCATTTTCTACCAACAGGTCTCTTGAAGCAAGATATAACGTCAATTTATTGTTGGGTGAAGATTTCTTGAACACCCTGCAAGGATAAAAATATATTTGTCAGTTGCTTTGTAAATATAAAACGGTCTATACTAAAAATCGCCCTCGGCGAGTCTATTTTTCTCATTACCCGCCGGCCGCTTTCCAAATCAATTACTCTTTTGTTTTGTTAGTTTTAGTATTGTATTTATTATAAATGCATTCTAATGAAACAACAATATTCTATGCATAGTGCTATGAATAACTTTTTAATTCCCCTGAAAAAAATATTAAAATATAAGGCTAAAATTTCCGTATCTTTTGATGTTAACTAATAAGATTTTAATTTTAAACCTTTGTCAAACGCCAGCTACAAGTAGGTATCTAACGTATCAAACGTGAAAAAATAGTTTTGATAGAAGCACAGACAAATGGACAAAATAGGAACCCTTAAAATATCCAATCGATACATATAGATATATTCTTATATATTAATCGATAAATACTATTGATTCAATAATAATCATCGACAGAATAAATAATAAGCGAATAATTTGAATTTAATTTGATTTAATTTGACGGGAGACCTCGTTATATTGCAATTTAGCCATAGACTTGTTGGTAATTGACTGGCCTGATGGTCTAGGGGATAGTGACCCTGACTGCTACGCCAGAGGTCGTGGGTTCGCTTCCCACCCAGCACAAATGATTGTGTGATGAGCACGGTCATTTGTTCTGTGTCTGGGTTTACTTTATCTATAATATGTATGTATTTAGAAATATATCAGTATATTTATCAGCAGTTAGGTTACCATAGCATAGGCTCTGCCTGGTTTGGGATTAGACCGCCGTGTGTGAGATGTGTGAAAATATTATGTTTCATCCCTATAAAACATTATCATATTTCATAGAAACCATACTTTACTTAATAGGAAATCCACGAAATCCAAGTTATTATTAGTATAAGATTCAATTACGTTCATTGTTATTACGACATTTGAAACAAGCAAGACTAGCGAAAGTGAACTTCAGCAACAATAATAATACAAAACAGAGATTTGAGGTAACTGAATCAACTGTAGCCAGCTCACCGAGGAACCAAATGCGGGAGAATGTTCTACCTTGTTTACTGAAAATTGCGGCTAAAATTGCATTACGTTGAACTTCTGCAGTGAGTAGGGTTTCTTCGTAATAGGATCTGTCCGCAGGTGAAATATAATACTTGTTTTTTAATAATAACTCTTTTTAAGCTGCCGGTGCAGAAACTTTTATATTAGGTGTAATAATATAAAGTGGGCTGAATTTCTGTTTAATTTTCTGTTCTTCAAACTATAGACTGTAGTTTCGAGTAGTCGGTTATCAAAATTATTATTCCCGATTTAAATATAATAAAATATAGTTAAAATATTTAATTCTGAATTGGAAGTTCTAAAATATTTTGGAGTTTTTAGTTTTTGGTTACGTGATCTATTAGACTCGTAATACAGAATTATCGAGTTCTTTGTAACATACGAGTATCTACATATCTTTAACGTTTTTTTTTACTAAAATATTGGCTTAGTGGTCGATTCACACCATTCACAATGAATTTATTGAATTGAATTTATTAGTGTACGAATCGACACTTCTAAAACAGTGTGGTAGCGATTCGCATATTTTGTGCATATATGTATACCTATTTGACCAATTTTTTTTATTGCTAATGATCAATGGTAACCGCTGATCTCGGACTTCAGCAATGCAAGGGCCATTAAGTCAAATATCATTAATGATGTGATGGTATGCTAGAACAAACAAGAGTAAAATAAAACAAATCTTATATTTAAATGTTGAAATGAGAAATATCAGGTTATTCGCCAAATACCTAAAATCTAGATATTTGGCAATTGAATAGTGTGTATAAAGCCTGAAATTTTGACATAGGTGATATGGAAAAGCATTATATAGGTATATTAAATATAGAGCTTTAAACCGGCATTTACGTAAATAGCGCCACCTACTTCTTCTTTATGTATTCAGTATTACAAACTTAGTATAAGCATTTGTTTATGGTTGTTTGTAATTTCAAATTTAAGGTAATATTAAGTAGACTCACGTAGAGTATTTGTGTAGCTTTCAATAACGAATTAGTAATAATCTCACACAGTTTTAGTTTTCTTTAATTTGAGCATTCAAGAAAAAAATCCCCTCACATTTGATTTTAATAATTTTTTTAGATTACAATGGCTATTTAACTTAATTATTACATGTCTACATAATAATATATTTCTGCTAAGACAAGTTCTCTCTTTCTTAATTAAGTAGTTTCAAGTTTTTTTTGAGCATCGTGTATTTATAATAACCAGCTGCAAATACTTTTGTACATCGATGAAAACGAGGTAGGCAAATACGTAAACAACTTAAAACACCAAAAACTAAAAGTCATTTACAACAAAGTAGAACAAACAAACAACTTCAAATAACGCCAGTTTAGCGCATTATGAAAAAGGAAATTCACTTTTAGGTTGATTTCTGAGTTTAAATTATGTTTGTTGTGAAAGCGGCGATAGAAAAGTTAAATCGTCTTGTAATAATTGAAAAATTTGTTCAATCCATTGTCATTCTCTTTATTTAATTAAATATACTTATAAATTACATTTTAAATATATTTATGTATAAAAAACACATTTAAATAACAATAATCCCATCGGTATCGGGTACAGGGACCAAGATATCGGTGGTTAGGAGTCCAGAGACAGAAACCTCCTCACAATACGTGCCGTATCGAAAAAAACTGCTTTCCGCACCAGGCCCTAAATCCAACTGCCTAACGCAATCCTCTGAAGATGTTGGTCGAGGCTCTTAGGTATTATTCATAGGCCGATATGACTATCGCTACAATGATTGCCGAATCCACATCCCACATCTTGACAATCTCGTTGACCAAATCCAAGTACTTTACTTGTTTATCTTTTTCAGCTTTCAAGAGATTGTCGTCATGTGGAATGGTAATGTTGACAATCATTGTTCGGCGCTCTAATCGGTATATTAACACTATATCAGATTTATTGGCAATAATAATCCTGTCAGTGATAACAGGGCAATCCCAGTACAACGTTGCACGACTATTTTCAAAAACTTTTTCTATTTTTATTAATTTATTATTATTAGTTTAGTTAATAATAATAATAACCTAACATATCTCAAACAGGGCTGTGTGATCCCTAACTAGACAGGGCCTGTACTAGGTCATCCAGACTGCTTATAAACATATCTATTTATTTATTTATTTTAATACTTGATGCACAATGTGTACACATGTGTTCTTAATGCTGAAAGAATTTTCTGCCAATCAACTTTTGTATTTATATTTCTAAATGCATATATATTATAGATAAATACAAATTATTGTCTTTATCACATATGACCTTTGGCTTAGATTGACTTGGTAGGATCACTGATCACTAAAGCAACAGCCCAGTGAATAATCATTATACTCGTATTGTAGGTAAATCAAATTGTTATGAAATTACGCAGGAAATATCGTTAAACCAATAAATTCATAATTTGTGACGTGAACTCTTCATTAAAGTTGAATAAAGTGCTCGTAGAAGTTTCTGGAGAGATGGCAGAGTCTGGCCCTAGTGGGTTTAAATCTGTAGAATTACGTGGGTAGCTTAAAGCTCAGACAGTTTTACGCTACCCACGTAAATCTTCCGGTATTGTACTAGTCTTTGTACCAAAATAATATTAATATTTTTGACAAATTTACTTAAGTACGAGTACTAGTCACTCACCCAGAGGTTGGCATTCAATTTTAAATAAAATTCCTTTTAGTTATTATATTAAAGCTTGACAATAGGTGCTTAACAACAAAATTATTTTGTATCGTTCTAATTTCTGCATTTGTTTCTGATATAATTTATGTTTTAAGTGTAGGGCGCACGAACACAGGTCAATATACTCGTAAATCTAGGCAGCCGTGCACGTTCTACCTTATCGTTTAGAAATTTGCAACTATCCACGCAGTATTTGCATTCTACAGAGAATATATTGTCCCGAACGTTTATTGATTCGTCCGCAATTTACTCAATTCTATGGGCCCTTTATGGATTATGCAATTATGCCCTATATGGCTTTGCAATTTAGTTCAAACCATATATATGTAAATGTTCCAGAATTTAAAATACTTTGTAATTAGGCGAGAGGACTCAATAATTCCCCCAATGAGGTTGGAGTTGTAAAATATAACTAAGGCTATGAGAAATCAGAAAAGATAAAATGTCACATTACTTATCATGATTTATTTAGTAAATGATGCCAATGAATTTTTTTATTTATTTTTTATTTAAGGAGTTTTAGTCCTTTCGGACTACATCACTCCATAAGGTCATCAATTAGAATACAGTACATACAATATTAACAATTAATAGAACAATCATATACATAAAATACTCGTACGTCGCCTCATAACGATATCAACAATTTTGTAAATCGCTTTTGCTGCCTCTGAAAGGGGAAAAGCTAATATTTGGTTACAGGCTCCAATGTCTTTCAAATTTTCTGTTATAAACAACATATCATTTCTAATGTCCTCGTTCCGAACACATTCCACCATAACCAATGAAAATTTTGCGAATTGTTTTGGTCCCGAGGTGCCTTGAATTGACGCGAATAGAAGTATCAATTGCAGTTGATTCACGAAAGTGTGTTTTTTTTTTAAACATACCAAAAATGTTCTGTTGTTTAAACTTTAAATTTAACATTATTGATTTAAAATACAATAATGTAATTCAATACGAGTAATATAGATTTCATTATCATACAAACCAATATTTTTCACTTTCGAAAATGTATAAATACTAATGAGACTGAATAATCAAATTATCAGGCAAAATACATGAAATGGCTGTTTCACTGTTGCATTTAAAATTGCAATTTGTTATATATTCATATAATTATTAAATATAATTAATGAATTTACCAACCAGTTTACCTACGTTTGTTAACTTCGGCAGGATCAGGATTAGTTTAAAAAATTACGATATAAATTCAAAATGGTTATGCCCGGACAGCAAATTGAAGTTCTTAAGAAAACGCTATTATGGAATGGAATAATAGTAACCTAGCCATGTAAAAGAACCTTATTTGAAACCTATTTCATTCATTATATACATAATACATATACTTTTCTATAACTTGGAATGATCATTTATCTGGATGAAAAGTACCTTACGATATTCTGTGCTGTAAAAATTTCATGAAGTTCGTTACGATAACATCTAAAAAAATCAAATGAATATTGATTTTCATATCATCATCTCAAAAGACGTCCATTACGGAACGTAGGCCTTCCCCCGGCCCTACGCTGCTCACATTCAGTGGCTTCTCGCGACCTTCACCAGCCGTCGCACCACCAGATTTTTATATTTACGAGGGCTGCTATTTATTTATCCGGAATAAAAAAGTGAAACAAACATATAGCATTTATTATAGTTTTATTGCTTTTCAAAATATTCGCCGTGATGATCGATGCACATTTGCATATGTTGGAACCAATTTTCGTAGCACTTTTTCAATTCTGATTGTGGTATCTCTAAAACGTGCATTTTGAACGCATCCCTGTGGATTTCATATATACTCGTCATACTTATTCCCAGAGACGCCTCTATCTCGCGATTTGTAACATGACGATCTTGCATTATTAGTTCTCCCAGAGCATCAATAGGTATTCATCAATAATTTTGAGGTACAAAAACCGATTTAGGGCGACTTACTTTAAATTCGTCCGTGAGCACAGACAGACCTCGATTAAACTCACTAAACCAGTAATACACAGTTGTTTTTGATGGTGCTACGTCCCCAAAAGTCGAAGTGAGTTGATGGATGCACTGTTTTTGAGTTTGCCCTCGCCGAAAATCGTAATAAATCATAGCACGAGAATTTTGACGAGTTAAATCCATAGTGATAAAGACACACAATTTTCAAAATGACGCAAAGGATAACAAATGACAGCTACATGAAACAAATTGTATTCTCAGCCAAAGAGTTCCATTTTTAAATGTTGTAATTATTTTTTTTATATTAACTAACTGCCCAGTTTCTGATACATAAATAGCAGCCCTCGTAAAAGAAGAAATGTCAGAAAGTTTTTGTGTGATCACATGCGATAGCAGTACACTGAATCACCTAAATTAGTGGCAGCTAGTGTTAATAGGGGTTAATTGCCCGAGTCAATTGTGATCTGACACATTCCTCCCGCCCGCAACCAGTGTTCCTTGTTACAAACTAATTGATACACCATCCAATTCATTCCATTACTCTAGAAACAAATTTCAAATACTTGTTAAGGTATGTATAAACTATTACGTAACAATTTTTGTTTAAACCTCATTTAACGTACAGGTGGAGAATCTTTACTCTATAAAACACATGAAGCCAATAGCCGCCAGTGCTTTATTTTTAGTCATAACAAGTAAATTTATATTTATTTGCATTTATATTTTTTAACATGTTGTTTTGTGAATAAAATATTTGTGATTCCATACAAGTAAATATTGTATTACAAAGATTATTATTTTTCTTACTTTATCATATAAAATTAGCGTCAATCGTCAACTTTTAGTTAGTTACTTAGATGAAAGAAACTAAATTAATTAGCACGAGAATCTAAACATCACGAAACTTATTGAAAATTCAGAACACATGTGAATATGATGTTTTGAATATTTTGTTAAGTAAGTATTCAAACTAGACTAGCGTAGTAAACAAAAGCGTCTTAATAATGAAAGGAAGGAGTACTGAATATTATAACTTATGTAGAATGTGCTAAAAATGTGACTGTAAATAAATTTAAGATTTATAACTTTGTGGGTAAAAAGGTATTAAATGATATAACCAAAAAAAAACTAAAACAATAACAACTATAACAATAAAATTCGTCTGAGTAGGGTTCGCAGTTTAGCTCTTTTGACAGGGGCAAGCGGCCGCCTGACCTACGCCGGACTCTTTTAATAATCCGTGCGTGTGCGACCGGCGCCCAGATTGATCAGTAATTTACTGAGATAGTGACGAAGTTCACTTGTTGAATTCTTGTAACCTAAGGGTATTTAAATAAAAAATGCTTTTGGCAGGACTAAAGCCGCTCACACTTCATTTTTATTTTATATTACCGGTACATCGGATAATCAAGAACGGGTGTGCCCCGAAAAATGCATGGTTATTTTCAACTGCGTCTTGGGGCATT
Source organism: Arctia plantaginis (assembly GCA_902825455.1). NCBI lineage: Eukaryota > Metazoa > Arthropoda > Insecta > Lepidoptera > Erebidae > Arctia > Arctia plantaginis. Next base: position 2,650,137 of record CADEBD010000530.1, read on the forward strand.
CTTTCCTAGCAGGAACGCACATTCTGGCATTTTAAAGTGATTTAAAACTCTACTAAAAAAACAACAACCTAAGGTGATGGTAAGTATTCTAGGGCTACGTATGCTCGTATTCGTTTTAGTATTATCTTTGTTAAGTCAACTTTGTGAAAGCTTTCAACACAGTTCTGATATCTGTCCTTTTGAATCTTACGATGACGAAGCAATTGAATGCTTTGTTCATATTTGCATGAACGGCTGCGATAAAATCTCATGAATTATATTTGGCCTTGATTCTAAATTTTCAGGCATACTTTAATATTGTTCTTCTCATTTACGTTATTTACTGATAAAGGATGCTATGCGTATGCTGCTATAAATATTAGGCTATTAAATTAGTAATTTATTTACTTAATCCTCATTTCGTAAATGCTCAAAGAATATGATAAAAATTAACGTATCTGTTATTACAGTTCTATCGAGTACTAAAATTTATTGTAAAAGTCATTATTTTTTTTTTTAATCATCTGATATACAAAGCCATGCAGTTTCAAACTAAACAAAGCTTGTACTATAAAAATTAGATTGGCTGATAGAAACCTTATATACTTTTTTTTCAATGCAGTTGTGTTACGCTAATATCAAGTACCAATGAACTAAAGCCAAAATCTCTTTAATTGTTCTCGTTTGGATTATGATAGTAAAATATTAATTGAATAAATTGTAACATTGGAGCCGTTAAATATTTCATCAGTGAGTGTGCTTATATCTTAAGTACTTTGCAACAATATTGCTCTTTGCGGATTCATGTCGTTTTAATGTCGTCCATTTAAATTTGAATAATTGAATCAAATTCTAATTAATCATAACAAGAACTGGAAGCAAATGATAATGAAATCAATTCATAAGACTTACCGTTGAGAATTGAGCGCGTTGTCAGTCGTCATGACCGCTCCGTTTCGTGATCTGCGGAGAAATAATTTCATTTTAACGATTTTTCTGGTTGGAGAAATGGTTTGACGAACACGATGACGGTTTATGATAATTTTTACAGTTTTTTCAAAGCTTTGCACTTTGGAAAGGGTATTAAAAAAATTGCAGATACTTTCTTAGTTTTATTCGGAGAAAGCGTATGCCAAAAAAGCCCATGTATATAAAACCTTTTTATGTTCTCTAGTAACTGCTCTTTTTTGAGTTGCCTGATTGTGCGGAACTTTTTCGTCCTATTGATGATATCGTATAAATAACACTTATTAAACTGCTCTATGACTTAAATTTCCGCGAGTAATCGCAGTTCCGTTTATCTATCTGAAACTTGCAGTGTTCTTTGCCCTAGCTTCTTCGCCCCCTCCAATTTCCGTACTTCAATTTACCTTCTTCATTTCTCTCATTTTAAAACGATTACATTATCTTACATTTAAAAGCAGGGGGTGGCACGTCATCTGCGTGTCCATAAAAATTAGGGCTTAACATTGCTATAGGCCATTTACATGCTTGCCAAGACTCGACAAATATCTACAAACACAAGCATGTAAACGGGATATTTGGTTTGGGCTTGCGTGAATTTATCGTCGATCGGGACTAGTGTCGGTTTTTAAACATAAGCTTGCAGCAAGCGTTTGCGACGTATTTATATGTCAGCGCGTGCTTGTTCCCCGCTGCTCGTATTAAAATTAGTTGAGCAGTAAGGCTAGAGTTTTTTTTAGTTTTGTTTGGTTTATATTTTGAATAAAAATGTGTCCACGTCTGCAATGTTTGCCTGTCCAGAACTCATTAACACACTCGCAAGCGTGTAAATGGCATCCAAGCGTTTGAAAAGGCTTGGGGCTTGTGGACGTTTGCCAAGCCTCGGCACGTATATAAACTAGGCATAACACATTACGTCAACCCCAAACAGAATTGGGAAAATGATAGAAAGATGTGATTGCCTTAAACTTTAGCTTAAATCTTCGTCATAGTGTATCACTATTACTATCAGAGCAATATCAACATGGTGGCCATGTGGCCTTCTGCGTTGTTGTATAAAAAGCAAAACTATAGTAAGAAATAATTTTCGTAGCACATATATCCTAAGGTAAGACCTTTTCTAATGTTAGGATATGTGAGCTAAGAAAATTATGTTAAATAAATTATTGAAATTTGTAAAGCATAATTACACAGTAATTTATTGACATTTTGATTTTTCTTCTTGTAGTTTAAACCATACATTAATTCTGTTAAATTATATGTAATGGATACCTTATTGTAGAAAAAGAATGTTTGATTATGAAGGTTTCGAGATGTTTTGGGTTCTACAATCTTGAACGCATCAATACCTTCTTAAGCGCAAACAAACATGATTATAAATAAATCTGATTTACATTTTACTCCAAATTACATGAACATAAAATGTTTGTATATTCTACATGTTTTGTATCATGATTATTGATTTAATACGTTTATATAGGCTTACAATAGGTACGTGTATTGAACTATACACGTCACGGTCACGAAGCTTGATTAGACCAACTAATAAATATAATATGAGCTTGACTTTGTTCCAATAACATACTTTACAAGTAATAACAATCATCAACAACCTTTAATAGCCTCTTTCTGGACATACCAACAACCGAGATTTTGGCTTACTATACCACGCTGGTCAGATGGGTTGGTATAATGATAATTAACTTTATTGATTCTTTACATTCTGTTTTTTAAACAGGGGTCTCCTTTTAAGTATATTTGTGACAGTAAACTCCATTTTCAACAATGACAAGGATACAAAAGTTAGTAATTCAAAAAGTACCTACACTTATGACAATTACAACAACTACTTTTCAACATCATTATATTTTAAGGTGATAAGCCTTTTCATCATTTCACATTTAAAAATTTTGTTTGCATTAAAAAATTACAAATGACCTGCTTGCACAGTGAACTGTCTTTTAGCAAAAGTAGATTTGTCACCATTAAATTTTATAACGGCATAACTTCGTCTAGTTTCAAAAACTTTTTTTGTGTCTGTTACTATATGACACAGGATATATTATCAGTACGGGAGCTGTCGTTTTTTTAAAAAAGCCACTAATATATAAAGCCGATACTAAGCATACTAACACTGTGTAACCTACGCTAGCAGTATTTTTTTATTATGTAAAAAATAAAAATTACCAAAAATTATAAATGTTAATAAAATCAGTTAAAATAAAGTTTTTCTAATATAACTGAACCATTAATATTAACATTTGCTCCATTCGCATCAAAAAAAGCTAGGAAAAAATAAAATAAATATGAAAAGAAAACAAAGAACGATCAAACAACAGCAACCGCCGATATCGACTTCCCCACAACAACTAATAACTTATTTACGCTACAGCTTGTACTTTACTTTAGATTAACTTCGAGCTGCTACGAGTATAAACCGAGGCCTACGTACATACACATTGTTTATTTTAACATTGGTGGTCCAATCATTCACATTCAAGCCACGTTGGTCGTCAAAAATATGTTTGGTAAAACTTGTCTTTTGTTTTTGGTCGAATGAATGCATATCTAAATAGATAGTAATGTTAATTTGGTTTGTGTAGCTTTAAAAACTCAATAACTATTGTACCGATTAAGCTCAAATTTTGCCACGATATAAAAAACCACCTCAAAGATGTTTTTCGCAACATTTCTCTTTCTCTTTTCTCATCAATTTAACTACAATGTGGTACTACGAAAAATGCTTAGTTTCGTATAAAAAGTAGAGACCTATTTCTTAACGTTCCCTGGATTCACCGTGCGGGTTGCGACGCGTTAGCGCTCACCTCCACTGTCTACTGTGTAACCCCTCTACCTAACCATATTTGATACGAGCCTAGCAATACTGCTTTGGATATTCGTTCAAGAAAAGAGCTTACTGAAGCTCTTGACAATCCAAGGTCTTTAAGCAGGTTACAGACGGATTTAGTTGGCATACCCCTCGCACCCACTTTCACGGCACACAACGCAACATAACCATTTTTACTTGTTTCTTTTTAAAGCGTGGTCTTTAGGGATGTTCGTTTCCCACGGCACCGTGAGTTCTACTAGTACTACATGCTTAATTGAATTTGCATAAAGAAATATGTCTGGTCTGGACGCCGAGGCACAGATATCCTCCGGTATTCTGTAATAATTTTTATACTTGTCCACTAATAATGTCCAGTCACTGGCGGTATTTAAAATTGAGTACGGCTTTTGTGAAGTATTTTTTATTGAGCTTTCCTTTACAAATGCGATGTTAGTTCTTATATATGTTTTTATTCCCTTTTTCACTCTCGCCAGCGATACACTCATAGTTTCTCGTATGATTTGTAATACCCTATCATGGCGACGTGAATAATGACCCCCGTCTAATAGCGCCTTACAACCTGTCAGTAAGTACCTGACTGTACCTATTTCCGCGTACCGTACAAGCCATTTCTGTAGCTTTCCGCACCTTACTAGGTTGCTTTGATCGGGGAGAGTCAATTGAAAGGCGTTGAGGTAAAATTTTAACGGGGCGGGTGATCAATCGTATAAAAGTGTGCGCCATTTCAAAGCTGGTGGGATACAAAATTCTCCTAGAGTTAACCATTCATTCTGCATTTCTAGGTTCATTGCGTGCACCTTGTAGGTCTCGTTTTCATCTTCTTGTGGAAAAGATATTGTTATCTTTTTGTCGGTCTATCTTCTAGCATTTCCCAATCCAACTCTACCATTAATTTCTAGTGGAATGGAGCCGTGACTCGAGCTCTGATGATTTTTTGTCTCTTGGAAGGGATCTAACGATTTCTCCTTCTTAGAGTTCCGAAGTTTTTTTTAAATTTCATTCTAAACTTATTTGAGCCCCTGTACAACGTTGACGGGTCGGAAGATGTTGCTAGCCCGAGCCACGCCTTCAATGTCTTAGTGATTTTCGCGTCCAGTGTTTTTAAGTGGTTCTGATTTATATCGTATGAGGATCGCTAGATCGTCTGCGAATGCTAAGATAGATGCCGTATATTTTCCATTGACCTTAAACCGGTAGCCCCACCTCTTTTCGTGTGTTTCTATAGTATCTATTAATATTTATAACCGTGTTAAATACTACTAGTGATAAGCAACAACCTTGGAACAACCCTACTCTGTATTCGAGGGGTTTTGTATGTCCCTCTTTTGCTCACAAATCACAAATTTTAATTTACTTTAGTATGATGCAATTATTTCATAAATTATTGGCGGATAGTTATACCATTTCAAGGCAAATAATACGAGCTCGTGTCGTACTGAGACAAAGCACTGAGCAGACTGTAATTTGCTTTTCATTTTTCCTAGCATCTTTGAGACTTTCCGCAAGTAATGAGTATGTGCCAGAAATTCACAGAAATTTATTTAATTATAAAATACGATCTACCTGATGAATTTGTAGGTACTAAGGTATTGATCGTTACACAAACGAACGATAATTAATTATAATATATTTTATTAAAATATGCGTAACTAACATTCTCGTAATGACGTTCCTCTTATATATCATACCACAACAGGTACTATTAGCATGCAAAAATTTCAATTTTAAAATAGTTACTACTAAAAACTTACGTATTACGTATGAGGATATGATTTATTACGTAAGAATTTCAACTCACTGCCCCACACATGCCCACTGTTCACTGTTTACAGGACACAATTAAGATACTTCTACAAATATGTTCATCACCTAATACTTGAAGTACAAGACTAATATTTACTTCCATAGAAGTCATCGGTAATATGTTGTTTCAACCTCTACCACCGTCTCTTTCTATCACAGATAATTCACCAATTTATTTACTAATGTCTTATGTTCTTATTTGATTAACACATACAAACCTTATGTAACAATACCAAGTCGTCACAGTATAAATTTTATTTGTCTTCTATTTCGTATTAGACACAGGTGCTTAATGGATTATATTGGTGTTGAAGTCAAATTAAAAGATTCATTAGATCCTCGGCTTTATTTTCTAAGAAGTATAGTCGATTTTCGTATGTGTTTCTAAATATAATATCAATGCATGCTTAAAATGTTACAACAATTGTAGGTTGAATTCCATTGTACGATTTAACGAATTTATTTATTGTATAGGTGATAACTATTTAGTATGAATTTTTTGTATGAAATTCGACAATATATTAAAGGAATTATGACCAGATTATAATTATTAATACACATCGATATTTTTAAATCGATCATCAGTAATCGATTTGTGTTATAATGACACTGATATGGCATTCGATAACCTATATCTGATGTCGTATCAGTGCAATTATTTCATTATTATCTTCTTTACTCTGCAGAAGTTTTAGGTCAATGCACTACTAGGTATACCCGAGGTTCATTGACGAGATAAGGTTATCGTAGAATAATACCAAGTCTGGATGTGTTATTAATTAGTTCTATGCTCCTGCTAATTTATTGTTATAAAAAGTAATATAACAAGTTTTCTTTTGTTAGTGTTACAGTACAGATTTTATGTACTATCACACACATCTCGTACTTCTTTCTTACCCACCCTGTTTATTTCAATATTTTTTAAGCTTTCTTCACTTTGGAGATCCGTATTATGAAAAAATTTCTTCCAAAATTGATACAGTCTCAATTTCATAGTTTTCTTGTATATATGCGGATACAAGGTACTTGTATAATATATCATCATCATTAACAGCCTATAAAAGTACACTGCTGGACAAAGGCCTCTCCTTAGAAAGGAGGTTTTGGCTAATTATACGCTGGCCAGACGGTTTGGTATAGGGTTTATTTCAAGTTTTCCTTATCTTGCAGTAGTGTTGTCCTTCGTAGTTTGCTCTTTTAGTCGGCTCTTACGACACCCACGGGATGAATAGGGGTGGTGACACTCCGTATTCTTAATCCGTCACCACACGGACACTTGCATATGTACTTAAAATGAAATACATAAGTAGGTAGCCATATTTAAAAAGCTAATTGTTTTAATAATATTGGAAGCAAGTATAAAGCACACACATATATCGTTTCGGTAAATACAGTCTCATAGCAGGTTATGAATTGTTATCATAATTATGAAACCTTTTCCGTAATTGTAATCCCTCTTTTTTTAGCTGTGGATTTAAAACGACAAGTTACATATGTGGGGAACTGTATTAGGAAATAAAACCTTTAATCCATGCTTGGAATGTGTCACAAAATTTTCTGAGTTCACGATGGCAATTTGCTGAAAATACTTTATTACAATCAAGTTTAATAACAGCATTTTTTACCTTAATTTACTTTCAAAAAATAAGTTAGTTAGTCAAATCTTTAAATAATAGTCTAGTTAACACGTCACTTACTGTCTCATACTTGCACTTGGCGACTACTCGCCTAAACATTCGATTGTGTTTGTAAACATTTCGAGTTTCGACCGGAACTGGAAATAACCCTCCAAGCTTTAAGGTATACAAAGATTTATAAGGTAAAATGAGAGGTTGAGTCATAGATTGACCATTAGCTAATACCTAAGTAACTGTCTTATTATTCGGTTCTCTCTAGTACTCGGCCCAGCACTATCTTAAAAACACACACGAATTTAAACATGATTTCGGACTCGTTAGTTTTGTTTTAAGGACCTCTGACCTTGCTAAATAAAAACTACGATTAACAATAAAATGAGGTTGCTGAAATGCAAATCTAAATATGAATAATATAATGTGCTGCCATCAACAGTGATTCCTATGAATGCGATGGTCTCAACCACATTAAAACAATCACGACACATGTTATTTCCGCGATGAAACTGAGGCCAGCCGGAAAATTCTGCGGGTTCAAATAAAGCATTGTGCGGTTACATTTTCGTTTGTTGATTTTGTATTGTAATAGTAGTGATTGTTTGGTTACGTTTCGTTTTTGAATCAAAATTCATTTTGATTGAATCTCCATCACTGATTGCATTGTAGTCAACTTAAGTATACTGTAATATTTGTCTTACTTTTCATTAAAAGTTTTAAGAAACATAAGGCAGTAAGGAGTTTAAGGTAAAGATATCATTGTAAAAGGTATTATTGTAGTGCGTGATAGAAGTTGTATTCCACAAAAATTTGTAACCTTAAAATTTAATTAATTCAACACTTAAAATATTTTACTAGAATTATAGTGTTTGCTGCACCATATATTTTTTTAGTTTCTCTAAAAAAGTGAAATGCTGCTGACAATGTGGTTTAGTGTTTATTGAATGACGGTAAATCTTGCGTTAAATTTAATAGTGTCATACATGAGTTTGAGTTTTAATGTTTGTATTTTCGGTAATTAATTTATTATGAAATTGAGGTAAGACTGTTTAATGGTTTTATTTTTACAACCTATATACCTATTAGCTCCGTTTGTTCGTTCGCTTATATCTATCTATCCAATTATATAAACGGATCTTTAAAAGTAGTTCTCACCAATTTCAAGGTCCGATTAATATAAAAAGTCGCCCATTATCGACGACTGATAAAAATATAAAACGAAACATAATGTAATAAATTAAGTTTTTAATTTTTGGTGCTATTAGGTATAGTATCAAGTCATGACTTTTGCCAAAATTATGAAATGGTAACATTATCCCGTGTAAGCGTGTTAACTACAAAGTTTTAATTACTCTGTACTGTATTAAAACTGGAATATGAGTTTGCTTATTTGATAATATGACCTGTTTATTAAGCTTGTGTGGTTAGTTTCAAGCGGAAAATACTTAGTTAGCCAACGAAAATGTATGTTAACAATTTGGGAAACATGCTTTCTTATCGAGACCGGATAAAGGCCAATCGTTCAACAAACCAAGCGGTAAAACTCTGTAGAAAACCATTCAGAAACTTGAAGAGTACCAGGAATTGTCCCAGCAGTAAAGATTTATATTACGCTTAAATGGAGCTCAAGACCAATGCTGCATTATTAATTACTGAGATTATTGAACATTTACTGAGTTTTTCAATTTAATTAAAAATATAAAGTGTTTACGAGGAAGGCACTCAGGGAGGGGTTGTAAAATTGGCACTTTATTTCGAGGTATTAAGAATAACAATGTTTTCAAGTAAATTAATACCTGTTTTACCTGCAACATAATTCTATTCTAAAATTAAAATAAGTATCTGTTTTATTCTTAGTAATAATAATAGATCATTTTGCAGTGGCAGCTGATTCGAATGCGAATTTCACACTTTTTGGATGTTTTGAACTATGATTTCATAAATTATGTTTGAATTATGTTTGTACTGTGTATGTTTCAATTAAAATATTAAAAGGATATTTTAAATCGTGTGTCTTTCTTCATAAATTCTAACGAAATCGTTGAGCAATATCGCCCTCCATTTCACGTGATAAGTTTACATTTTAAGTGATAAGTTAATGGAGGCTCAGCCCAGGAAAAGGAGGGATTTGGAAATTGTTAAAAGATATCGGTTTTTATTTAAAAAAAAACATGTAGCTTTAAGGATGTTTAACTTAGAATACAAGCTATATGTAGTTTAAAGATACATGATTTAGAATTAAAATATCTCATAGAAAAAACAACAAGTTCCTAAAAATATGGATATAATACTACTCTACTACTATTCCTCTTTTCTTCTTTTTTTTACGATAACTCCCCTATTAGTAGTAGGTATTTAGTATTAGGCTTTACAAACATACATGAAACAGACGCAAAGAACACCCAGACTCAGAACAACAATTTGTAGATCACAAAAAGGGTCGTCCCATGTGGGGATCGAACCTACAACACTCAGCGTAGTACGAAGTGGCGTGGTGACCTCTTAAACCATTACACCATCCGTGCAGTCGTATTGCACCTATTATTAATACTTTTGAACGTTGACTGTTTGTCTATAAAATATTTTTTGTAGATAATTGGAATTTATTATGAACATTTTTCGTGCCATTTTATTATAAATCAAATGTGTAAAGTTTAGCGTAAACATTGGACAATTGGAACACGAAATTCCAGTATTTTCTAATTTTGTATTGTTCTATACCAACTTTTTCATACGTTTCAGAGAAAAACCCGGTTACATAAATTCGCTTTTGGCCACAATTTAAACGAATGAGAGTAATCTGTTTGAACAAAACAAACTCGACAATGCGGCGAACTGAAATAAATCTCAATTCACATCAAACTCTTTTTATTTACAAATAATTTTACATACCTACTTTAATTTATATTTATAAACATATATATGTTGGGTTAGGTCCAGACATCAGAAGTAAAACTCAGGTATGGCAATACACAAAATTTATTCAATAAATCAAATATCTTAAATCGCAATAAGGATAGTACTAATTATTAGAGATAATGTTCCACATCCAATAATAGGGCAGTACTGACTGTAGAGAGACAGTGGTCCGTGCACCGGGACGCAATCGTTCGGAATGCGTGCCATACTATTCAATATACTCTGTGTGCGTGCCGTCTCAACAGCGCAGCTCGTTATTAAGGCGGTCGCTTGAGGAGGGGAAACGTCACAATATTTTACTAGTTTGAATCCAAGTCTTTTGAGCAAAATAATCGATATAAAATTAAATCAACTAAATAATTTTTGAAATGGTGCGTCCGGTGCACGTTCCACTAGTGCCATCCAGTCGCCGTCTCTCGCAGCCTGAATACAGTATGGCTGCCGTCATATATGTAATTGTATGAAGTGATTGTGTACCATGTTAACATGTATTACATAAACTGTTCACAAGTTTTTGAGCAAATAACATAATAAATTTTCGTATATAGACTATGTACCTAATGACCGAATTTAGGATAGAAGTAGACTCCTGACAGAGCTTACTTTTTTTCTTAAAAAGACCATATTTTCATTTTGATTTTTTGACAGCCTATTTATAATTACTCCAATTGCTCTGAGAAATTCTGATTTTACAATTTACATATAGACACGCACGACTATAATAATAAATAATAATGGCGGCTATAATCGTCTTTCTAGATATTTTTAGTTTTCTTTAAACGCTATTCTCAATAATTATATTTAAAAACGCAGGTTTAATTCGCAATTGCTAACATTCTTTTCACTTTCAATAAGAACCGATTAGTACTCTTGATTATGATGTATCTGTTATAATATACCTACTATCATTACCTTTATAAAGTTTTCATTCCTTGCGTCATTAATTTTAATTCTTTCTTTTCATATTAATATGCAACTCATTCCCTGTCAATTTTACTGGCGGGTTGGGCTGTGCTTTGGTTCCAAGCCGGAATATATTTTACGCTAGAAAACGGAGTACCTGTCAACTTCTCTGATTTCAATCAAATAACAAAACTTTAACAATTTTTAGTTGCTACTAACGATTTTTAACGCATCAATCAAATCTATTTATAGTTCGTAATCCGAGAGGAGTCAATAAACTAATCTTTAGTTATATGAATATAATAGTATGGGAGCCTATGATGCTAAATGTGGGGATCTATTGCGAGCGTCCTGGGGATCTATGGCATTTTAACGATTAGTTAATAGAATGAATAAAAGTAATATAATGTATCCATTTTCAGCGTTGGAAAAAGCTTCTACAGATTTTCATAAATGTAAGGGGAGTAAAATAAAAAAAAATTCAGGCGCATCAAATATATTGGGGATATATTATTTGGACGCAAAACATGCTCCCATTGAAAGGTCTGACCATTTTAAAGTAACACAAGCTCGTAGCAAATTATCAAAAATGCAAACTGCAAATTCGAAAAATCGCCATTTCGAAATACCCGAGAGTGTTAGATTTTATACAGACGGTTCAGCTTGATGTTCTTCTCATACTAGCCAAAAATCTGACGATAATTTTGCAAAGTATTTTAAATATAACGGATAAAAATATTTATAAATAAATAATGGCACGAAAAATTAAGTAGACATTTAAAGAAGATTTCTTGCATTGTTTGCTTCAAAACAAAAATGTCAAGGTCAGAGGTTGTTTAGAAGTTTGTGAACTTCCCAATGCTTTATGTCACGTTTAAATCGTCTGATTTTTTTAATGTATGTGTAATCAACTTACCTTAGTCTTACACGCTCGGGTATTTCTGGTATTCGGTTTTTTTTTACTAGAAACGAGACTTACTCATAGAAGGGGAGCGCCCTTCTATAGCGAAATCCAGTCTTTCAGAAAAACGTAGGTGTCATTGTACTTATAAAGTAATGCCGAAAAAAATGTGTCTGATTTATATCTCTTGAGAAAAGCTACAGATATGATACAGTTATAAATATATGTGAGTTTTGTTATGCGACACGTTCCCTTTCATGTCACATTATAGAAATATGGTGAGATATCCATTTGATTCCCAAGCGGTGACAATAAGCCCACGAACAAAGGTTCTATTCGGGGAACATTGGATTGTTTATTGATGTCTCTAAAGATGTATTCTCGAGCGTGATTTTTATGTTCAGTTCAATTTATCGACACAACAACATTAAGCAATTTTAAATCGTAGTAGTATTATAAATCTTATTCTTTAGCGTAACCAATCCCAACTGTTGGATTTGTATTTGAGTTTAGAATTATTCAAGAATTGAAACCACAAACTATATTAGTAACCAAAGTATGATCTATTTAGAAGTAAAGTGTTACATATCAACATTATAACCCAGTGAGTGGACAAACATATAGCGTTGTCCAATGAATCTGTATATATATTAAAACATAAAATCTTTCTACTAAATATTTTTAGTAGAAAGATTTTATGTTTTAATATATATACAGATTCATTGGACAACGCTATAAGAAATGATGGCAACTACAACCCTTTAAAGCATTTAAGTCGACTTACCGAGTAACCCTGTATTTCTAGATATTAAATACTCTTGTCACTCTAAATAGTCACTGTTTACAACTCTAGTCTAAACGCGCTACCCAATAATATCTTCATAAAATCTAATTAAGCTTCGTCTATGACAACGCTACTGAAAATAAACTTGAAACGAAAAAATTACCTAAAAACAGTTTATTTATAGAACGGTTTATTGAAGCGAGACTAGTATTATGATAATCATAATAATGTTGAATAATGCTTTGTCACAGAATACATAATAGTACCAGTACAGAAATACCACTGAGTAAAATTGTTTAAATCAGGTTATAATCGTCTAATTTAGGTCACAGCGCTAATCACGTGCAGTCGAACCTAAAACTTGTATCTCTTTCTATAGCGTATCTTCTGTCTCTTTTGACGATGTTACGGTCGAGACGTGGTTTTCGATGTCCTTCAAATATTATATGGAATACCTGAGTTTTGGCTCGTTCTTATTATTTAAACAGAATAATCTATTAAATCGAGACAGCGTTGTTGCCAATATCGAGGCCTTAACTTTTCAAGATACCAAGGTGATGTTCCACGATATTATTAATCTTAGTGAAGCAAATAAAACCAAAATACTTAATTTTTAAAGTAAAAATATGGATCAACACAACTGTTAATATTACGTAAATGAAGGCAAACAATTTAAAAGGTTCTAAATCATGGCTTAAATTATATCTTCCACTTTTCCACTTAGATAGATAATAATTATTTAAAGACTGGAACGAATGTATCGTTTTTGTAGTCAATACCTATATATTTAGTTGCAGCATGCCTTTATAATTATACCGGTCGATCACATGCTGTATATTTTTTATCTGTCATTTCCTGTAAAAATATATAACATTTTATAGCGAACAGAATGAAAATTTGTTACGAGCTGACGAAGCAGCCTGTCAATAAAGGCCTATAAAATTTGATTTTGATTAATTACCTGAATAAAGGCGTACGTGCGTCATGTTATGATAAATAAAGGGTTTATGTCTTTGAAATTTGTAAACATTGTTATGAGTTAGTTCGTGAGTAGTTGAATACACAGATTTATTTAAATGAATTACCAGAGACTATAATCCGCAATTAACGTTACTGATGTTTGCTTGTAATTTTCGCTATTGTTTACACTTGTTTACTATGGCAACCGACTATAGTTACACCACCTTGCGACGCGGTGACGATTCTAATAAATAAGACTAGATATAAGGATATAAGACTTACGATACATTTATTGCTTTTCAAACTATATTATATATATTTTATTTTTGCATTCGCTGAAACCACTGTACAAAGCAGTTGGATCAGTCTTAAATTACTGTAAAAGTTAAGTCTCCAGTATCCATCGAGTGCAAAGCTTCAGATGCACATGTAAAATGTTTTGCACTTGGCTCATTCCAATGCCTAAGAAAGCACGAATTTGCTGGCAAGTCATTTTTTGTCAGTTTCAACAAGTTGTGGTACGGTGTCAATATTAGAGTCTCTAACCGCGGTCGCCGGCCGATCTTCACGTACGTCGTTATTGAGATGATCACGTCCACGTCTAAATTCTCCAAACCACGAATACACAGAGCTGCGATATGGCGCTTCATCACCAAATGCCAATTGAAGTCTCTGGCAACTCTCTTGCCACAACGAATAAAAAATCTATACTAATATTATAAAGCTGAAGAGTTTGTTTGTTTGTTTGAACGCGCTAATCTCAGGAACTACTGGTCCGATTTGAAAAATTCTTTCAGTGTCAGATAGTCCATTTATCGAGGAAGGCTATAGGCTATATATCATCACGCTAAGAGCAATAGGAGCAGAGCACCAATGAAGAATGTTTCAAAAACGGAGAAAATTTATTACTTGAGAGACGCAGACGAAGTTGCGCGGGTCAGCTAGTAAAGAATAATTGAAAGAAAATGTTCACGAGTTAAATTATTTTGATAGCGACACACAATTTTGGAAAGCACATCACATTGAAAAAGCAAATTACAGTCTCGCAAATTAAAAATAACATGTTCCCTAAGAGTTATTTCATTATTTTATTGTAAGTGGCCAGAACCAGAAACTTTCAGTGTGTTTTATATAATATAGAGGACCAAAAGCCCGTAATCGCCTTAACCCGCAAGTTTTTATTTTATGCGAGGTTCAAACTTTGAATCAAGGTAGCTTTGGCAGCTGTGTGGGACCAATGGTGCTAAAAATTGAGACGCACTTAATGTTGTATCTTGTATAAAGCGTATTTCTGCTGGATTTTATTCAAAGTACCGTCAGTTTGTTACTCGACACTTAGAATATGTTAGTTTGAAAAATTGTGATTCCACTTTCGTTGTAGTATAAAATTTGATTTCTATGTGGTTTGGTTGTATGTTTTTTTTTTGTGGTACTTGGGTCAAAATTATCCTGTTATTTTGTTACTTCTATGTTTCTGTTAGTTCTATCGTCTTACCAGACAGAGTTAAAGTCAAGCCTAGTTGCAAGCACTGAGACGATCTTTTTTTTTTAACCATCGTCTACTGCTTTTACCTTCAGTCAATATATTTACAATCTCTCATCATCTCGTTTAGATTTCAATGTGGCCAACCTCTTTCCTGATGCCAAACTCCTTGGTTTTATACGCGGAAATAAGAAAGGAGGTATAGTGGAGTAAGGAAACCAGACGAGGCTAATGATCTAGGGACCACGAGACGATAAGAAAAAGGATAGATTGTGGTAGCTCGTAGAGGCCGATGTCGACCTGTTAGTCCGTCCTTAAAGTGAGGATTTTATTGGCAGCGCCACTAAATCCTCATTAAGCATAAGAAGAAGGAGCATATGTGACTTACTTACTTGTTACTTTTTTAGTCTTAATGTGAAAATAATCATCAAGAAATATTTTATAAAATAATAACTTTACTTTTCCCAATATCTGTCAATAAAATATTTTTACAACAATTCAGATCTAGCACCTAGCACTAGCATTTTTTACTGTTTAGTTCGTCTGGTTACAAAAGCGCGTTTTTTAGTTTATTTAAACTATAATTCATTTTTAATCTTAATTTCACACTCGTATACATAAAAATATCTTTTAATTGTTTAATAAATTGTTCTGAGACATAAATTGGTTTCGCGTTCCATGTTTCAGAGTTCTATATACAGAATACTTTGCCCATACATAAATTAGGGCTACCTTCAAAGAATGAACGTGGAACTTTATGAATTAATTAGAAGATCGTGCAGGGAAATATCGGTCGTGAGAAACCAGAGTTATTTTGAACAAGCACACAACATACTTGGTGCATGTTTCATTTTATGGGGTGATAAATTCCATCGTTTTTGTGAAAATACCACGTACTGTTTATAATATTTTAGTTTGAAAGTTTATCTTCACACCGTAACTGCAAATTGTTATGTGCAATTAATTGTCTCACTTCATTCCAACCTTAATTTATTCACTGTCCTACTATAGAAGTTTATATTCTATTAAGTGGATTTTGCTGAGTATTGTGGGTTTGATCCTACCACTTTGTGTATACCACAAATTGTCATTCTGAGTCTGGGTGTTCGTTGTGTCCATTTCATGTATGTTTTTAAAGTCCATCGCGACACAGGATATATATTCCTAACGCAAGAGTTGTCTTTCCTAGTTAGGAACTATACCTCGTTTTTATTCGTACTTTTATCAGTATTTAAGTGACTGGTATTACACTTCTTATGATCAAATGAAGATGATTACGGGCAGACTCATTCGCGAAATCTGTCTCCGTCTGTGACCATGGGCAGTGTAAAATGATGTAGACGTGAGTTAATTAAAATGTATGTTTTATAATTAAAAAACATTCACGTTAATACTAATTCGTTAGTACCTAATAATTTTAAAGTTATAGTTGACTTTGCAAATGATCAGGACTCGAATATTCAGATTTATTTCACTCTTTTATTACGAAGCACTATGAAATTTTAAATTTAAAGTACTATTCTCGAGAGAAATCTGAGTTGAATTAGCAAAAGCAAAGTGTGTAGTGGTGTTTGACTGTAGGAGAATTATAAAAAATAGGCCACCTCGACCGGAGTTATACTACGGCCTCACAGGAAACCGGTGTTAAGCTTTCGTTTCTTTTTACAGAGTGGGTAAGGTTATCAGAGGTCCACTCGCCCCCAACCTCGGAGGAACACTCTAAACTAGGGATTCCCAAAGTGGTCGATATCGACCCCCTGGGGTCAAAATCAGTTTCCCAGGGGTCGGCATGAACGAAACCTGATTTTGGTAGTCGACTAGGTCTAAAAATCGATCCCTATTAATTAACACAAATTCTTATTTGAAACTTTCAAGATACTGTATAAGTTGTGTGACGTGTGTAAGACTGTCTATTTATTTTGTTAAATTTTGATGAGAAAATGAAAAATGATTAAATTAGTAAGTATTTGGTATTAATATTAAAGCATTGGAAAAAGGGGCTCTTGCCCAAAATAGTTTGGGAATCCCTGCTCTAAAGCTCTTGAGTTACAGGCGTATATGAGCTGCGGGACTCACTTACCATCAGATAATACGTCTACTCGTACTCAGTTGCTCTTGCTATATCATACAAAAATGTCTGAGTGAAGTCGTGCAGCTAACGACACATCATACGAAGTTAAATTTGTAACGTGTACTTATCTCAATACAGAAATTAATTACTTCCTACGTTACAAATATAGTTTATCAAAAGCATGTTATACTATGAAACCACTAAACTGCAGATATGTAGTAATCAATAATTAATATGAGCGATAATATAACTTGATTAGTTTGCTTTCAGTAAAGTAATTAATCATCGATCAAACAGAACTTAACAGGTAGTGAAATTATTTTTGTTGTGAAGTTGATTAATTCTCATATTTATTTTCTATTCCAATATTAAACTCATCAGGTTCATAGCCTAACCGCAGCCAACGGTGCAGAGGTATGTTGAACTCAAACCGAATTTGAGATCCGTCAGAAGTAGGGGACAGGGGACCCGAGGCAAGGCAACTGGCAACTGCAGCATAGAGTATGGCGTCATTACTTCAGATCAAATCTAGTTCTGCAAGGATAGGGGGAAGCTTGACCCGCTACAACAATATGAGCTCTAGTAGTTTGGAGATCATCCAGGGCTCTCTAGTAGCTGGTGCATCTTTTCCGGGATGAGATGGTGTTTATTTTCTCTCGTTCGCTCGTTTGTTCACTTCTTCTTTGTTTCTAGCCTATGCTAGCATAGCTGGAGCTTTGACACCCTACCACAGATATTAGTCTAGTCTAGAGAAAAAAAGGCCGTGTGGTGTCGTGGGACACCCGATAGGAACGAAGTTGTGACGATCGAGTACAAGTGATTTGACACGATTTTATTTTACAACGCCATCTATGAAAGCGGCTATTACCTACATATTAAAAACAATTAAAACAATTTATACATTGGTAAAATCTCCTTGCGAAATGATTTCCTATCTATTCGATAGATGGCGCTGAATGTCTGAAAAGATGACACGAAAATAAAGAGCAAAAAGCCAACATCACGTGGTATTCCCAGGCGGTCACCCATCCAAGTACTAACCACGCCCGATGTTGCTTAACTTCGGTGATCGGACGAGAACCGGTGTATTCAGCATGGTATGGACGTTGGCGAACGTTAAAGCAAATTTAATGTATGGTATCCACAGTTAGACGTCAATTTATATTAATAAAAAAGTGTCGTTCCAAATTTTCGTACGAATTTTTTCCGTCTAGCCCCCTTTCACAACGCGCGATAAGGAACTTCGTTCCAAAAATTAGCTTATTTTATTGTCTTTTTTATATGTTCTTATTTTTATATTCCGTGTAGTGACGGATTCATAATACAGTGTCGTAAGAGGCAACTAAGGGAGGAAACTACGTAGGACAACAGTACTGCAGAGAGAATGAAAATTTGACACAAACCCTTTTTTTTTTTAACGTGTGGAAATCCCCTCGGACCGTCACCCCACTGGGGTTTGCGGCGGGGTGGTGTGTCGGACTCGGACCGACTAAAACCACACGGTGTGCCACTCTGCGCCTGTAATAGGAGGGATCCGGGAACAGCTGTTATTAAGACATCCGGCACACGCGGACGCCGCCCCCTCGTGGCTGGCCAAACTAATGCGGGTGGAGGGGAACACAAACCCTTTTTTTTTTTTTTTTTTTTTTTTTTACGTGTGGAAATCACCGTCACCCCGCCGGGGCTCACGTTCGGCGGGGCGGTGTGTCGGACTCGAACCGACTAAAACCACACGGTGTGCCCTCTTTGCGCTTTTAGTTTAGGAGGGGTCCAGGTAGCTATCTCCTTCTGGACCCCTCCCAGCGCCGGCCCGCTCCTGACGCGGGCTCCGTCTCAGTGGACCCTCTCTTTAGGCGACGTCCGGCACACGCGGACGCCGCCCCCTCGCGGCTGGCCAACTAATGCGGGTGGAGGGGAGAACCCATCCCGTCCACCCGCGGCCACACTCAGGGCGGCATGAGGCGCAGGTGAGCGCGCCTCCGCCGCCCGGTTCGCCGGCGGCGGATCAGGTCCGAGTGGAGGTCGTCCTCCCGGGCCTTCTCCGCCGCCTCCTTCTGCGAGATTACCTCCTCGCAGAAGGTTGCGACCGCGGTAAAACAACTGTCGCTACCGGCCATGGAGCGAATTACGGCCGGTAGCGAGAGATCCGCTCCGATGACTGAAGTGAGGGCCCGGCGCCGCGTCGCCCATGCGGGGCAAACCGCCAGCGTGTGCTGGGCCGAATCCTCACCGCAGTCGCAGTGGTGGCAGGCGGGACTCGATTCCCTCCTAGCGACCGAGTACAGGTACTTTCCGAAGCAACCGTGCCCGGAAAGCACCTGCGTCAGCCGGAAGGAAAGGGTCCCGTGCTGCCGCCCTGCCCACTCGGCGATGACCGGCTGGAGAGCCTCCACGGCGGCGAAGCCAGCGCGTGGAGTCTCCAGCCGGAACGACCATCTCACCATAGTGGCTCGGCGAGCGGCTTCGCGCCACTCGCGCACGTCTTCGGGCGGAGGGCGAAATCCGCTCTCCGCCCGGAAGTCAGCCACCCGCCGATAAACTTCGGCGAGCACCTCCGCCTCCAAATCCCACGGGGGTGTTCCGGCCAAGGCGCAAGCCGCCTCGGTGGACACCGTGCGGTATCCGCGTATGGCTCTGACCGCCAATATCCTCTGGGGGCGCCAGAGGCGCGCCCTATTCGGGGCGGTCAGAGCCGCCACCCACACCGGTGCACCATAAAGCGCCACGGACCGGACAACCCCCGCGTACAGCCGCCTCGTGGGAACACTGGCCCCGCCCAAATTGGGCAAAAGTCGCCCTAGGGCGGAGGCAGTGTCCACCAGCTTCGGACCAAGCTGTCGGAAGTGCTCGTCGAAGAGCCACCTACCGTCTAGGACCAGACCCAGGTACCTCATCTGGGCCCGGACCGGTACGAGGACCGAGCCGACCTCGATTGAGGCGCCGGCGGGCGGACCACGACGGGGCCCATGAAATAATAGGGCCTCCGTCTTATCCAGGGCCACCCGCAAACCCAACGCCTCAATGCGCCCGACCACCAGGGAAACTCCCGTGGCGGCCAGGCGCGCCGCCTCCTGGAAGTTAGCCCCCCGGGCCGTGACTAAAGTGTCATCCGCGTAGCAGATTACACCCAGCCCGGGGGGGAGACGCCCTCGTAGGGCCCAGTCGTACCCGATGTTCCACAGGAGAGGTCCTAGGACAGACCCCTGCGGAACACCACACGACATGGCCCTGCGTCTCAAGACGCCATCTCGGTCCTCGTACATGACGGTTCGCTCCTCAAGATAGTCTGCCACCAGCCGCCTCAGGTACTCCGGCACTCCGTGGTAGCGGAGCGCTTCCCTGATGCAGCTGAATGGCAGACTATTGAAGGCGTTGGCGATGTCCAAGGACACCGCCAACACCACTCCGCCGCAGCTCACGGCCTCCTCGGTCACGGCCCTAAGGCGCATTACGGCATCGATCGTCGAACGCCCCTCTCGGAAACCGAATTGGGCGTCCGACAGATCGGGGCCAACCTCGCAAAGGTGCCGGACGATGCGGGCAGAGAGCACCCTCTCAAAAAGTTTGCCCGCCTCGTCCAGCAACACGATAGGCCTATAGGCCGCGACCGATTCGGCAGGCCGTCCCGGCTTCTGCAGCAGGACCAGCTTCCCGCATTTCCAGCGCTCAGGGAAGCGTCCGGACGCCAGGCTAGCGTCCAACACCCCCCTGAGGTGGTCCGACATGTAGTCGAGGGCTCGGGCCATCACTCGGGCTGGAACCCCGTCCGGCCCGGGGGCGGTGTTCTTGGATCGAATCCGTAGAACAGCCGCCCCCAACTCCGATTCCCTGACGGGCGGAACATCGACCTCGCTGCCCCCGTCGTCTCCGGCTGATGCAGCCATCGACGGGGGTGTGTGCTCCGCCCGCTGCGGGAATAGGCCCTCGACCACTTCCTGCAGGAAGCTGGGCTGGAGAGTCTCCGTAAGGGGGGGGCCCGACGTGCGGAGCTTTTGACGCACCGCACGATAAGGGCGACCCCAGGGGTCACGCTCGAGACTCTCCAGCATCTCCTCTCTACTCACATCCTTGGCGCGGCAGATGGCCAGCCTCAGAGTTTTCCGAGCTTCTCGGTACTCCTCATGAAGCCGGTCCACCTCCTCACCGACCCCGCGGTGACGTCGCCGACTACGGGTGAGGGACCTCCGGGCACGTACACAGGCCGCACGGAGGTCCGCCAACTCCTGGGACCACCAGTAGACCTCCTTCCTTGGAGGCCGACAACCACGAACGCGGGGCATGGCCGCATCGCAAATCTGCGTAATCGCATGGCAGAAGCGACCAGCCCCCATGTCGACCTCCTCGGTCGGGGCCTGCGGAGACAGCCAAGAGTGAATAATGGCCGCCTCCTCTAGTAGGTCCCTGTCGAGCTTGGCGACAGCCCACCGCGGGAAGCGGGAAGGGCGCCGCGCCGCGTGACCCCTACTGGGGTCCTGGGACCGGGAGAGCTCGAATCGGATGTACAAATGATCCGAGAGCGTCTCGACCTCTTCCAGGACACACCAGTTCCTTACTCGTGCGGCGACTGCAGGGGTAGCGAACGAAAGGTCCACTATCGACCCCCCCTGCTGTCGCACGCACGTGTTGGTGGAGCCTCTGTTCAGCAAACAGAGGCCCACCGACGCCGCCCACTCCTCGACGGCTTCGCCCCTGGCGTCCGTCGCAGGGGAACCCCACGCAATGGACTTTGCGTTGAAGTCCCCCAGCACGAGGACGTGCCCAGACACTAGTCGCCGCATCGAGGCCTCCAAGTTGTTAAGGAAGACCTCGAAGTCGTTCAAACTCCGGTTGGGGGAGAAATATACACCATAAATGGTGATTCCCCCCCAATCGGCGGCAACATATCCAGTACCCTTGTCTCTTAGCGACAAGGGCGGGGAATGAGCCGCCGTGGAGCCGACGACTGCCACGGAGCCGTCCCGGTCACCCATCCAGTTTGGACGGGGAGGAACAAAGTAGGGCTCCGCGACTACGGCAACACCTATCGACCACTGTGCCATGGTTTGCAGGAAGAGATCCTGCGCCGCAGCACAGTGGTTGAGATTCGTCTGGACCAGGAGGTTGGAGACTTGATCCATTACTGGATCGTCTCTACAACCTCCTCCATGGGCGTCGGCGTCGACGCAATATTGACGTCGGGGGTAGCCTGGGTCGGCAGGCTAGCCCCCGGCGTTTGCCGAGAAGCGCGGGGAGGCTTGCAGCCCCCCTGCCCCATCATGTGATTGGCGGGCTTTTTGCCCGCCTCACACACCGGGCAGTGGGGGGCGGCAGAGCACTCTGCCGCCTTGTGCCCGGGTTGACCGCAGCGGAAGCATAATCCGCTGCAGTCAAAACAGCTCTCGCACTTGGTGCGAGCGTGTCCCGCGGCTAGGCACTTGAAGCACCTCATCGGCCTCGCGGCCAGAACCGTGATTCTGGCATTTACGAAGCCGACGAGAATGCTTCCGGCGTCGCCCAGTGCTTTGGCCGACGCCACGGGACAGCTCACCCACACCGCACCGAGGCCTCCCGGGCCCGGACGGACGGTGCCGACTCTGATGGTGTCCGCGGTGCACCCAGTCTTCTCCATGACTGCATCGCGGACATCCTCCGACGTGATGGAGTCGTCCAGGCCCGAGATGCGGGGGTGCGTGGTCCGGAACCTACTTGTGGTGCACCCTGGGCAACGGAGACGGCAGCGCCTCTCTCCCTAGGTGGGAAAGGCGCTGCCGCCTGCGGCCAATTCCGGCCGAGGTGGGAACGGCCCGTCAAGGGCTGTTCGGAGGGCTGCTTTCCGCATGTCCCTCTGTTTGGCAGAGGGCATAGGGGAGAGCGGGCTGGGGGCGGACGGGTCCACTGCCGCTGGCTCTGTCCAGAGGTGGTGGACACTGGTCTGACGCAGACCACCGTCCGGCCATGTCGTAACCCTGACTGGCAACAGTCAGGAATGACGGCTCTTCGAGGGCTACGAGGAAGGCAACCTCTATAAAAAACCCTGGGGCGGACGGACCCGGTCTGGTGCAGACCCCGTCCGGCCCAGCCGTAATCCTGAATGGACAGGACCGGTGGATCTTCGGATCCGCGAGGACGTAAACCTCTATAAAAAATGCTCTAAGCCCACGTTCTGACGCCTGGCAAGGGGCTGAGTCGCTGGAGGGAGTCCAGTGCCGAAGGCGTCCCCGTCGAAGGACGTTAAACTAAACAACAATGACATGAGGCCAAAGATTATTAAATCTACCCAGGAGGGTCCCGGACACACAGTGTCTGGGGAATCCCTCCCGGAGCCAAACGGCTCCGGCAGCTCCCACTCGTATTCTGGGGGGAGCACCAAATGTCGAACCTGCCCGTCGCCGAGCAGTAAATCCGGCGACGTTATCGCGGAGGACGCGAAAAACCTGGAGGTAGTGTCGAACACCGACACTGCCTCGGAGAGGAGCGGAGCGAGTACCCCGATGGTCTCAGCTGCAGAGCAGCACCAGAAGGGTACTCCAAAGCGCAAAAGGCGCTCGCTTCGCCTGGGCCTGAAGAGGCAATTGGAGTCGGCCTCGAGCGATGAGGCCTCGGCTCCCAAAGTCGGCACAAGCCGCAGAGGCGCTCGCGGCGGAGGCCGACTCCCCACGGCCATGGTGGCCCGGAAGAAGGTGGCGGTCCAGCCCGCGGCGCTGGGAGGAGCCGAAGATGGGGGTCTCGGACGGAGAAGAGAGGAGGGGGGTCGCGTCCGAGATGTCGACCACTGATGTGGGGAGCGGGGGGTGGGGGTGCTGGCCTCGTTGAGCTGCGAGGCAAAACCGGCAACCCCGTCGACCGGATCGAGGAGGCAATCGGCGTGGCCGATTGCCTGCTCCAGACGTCCGGGGTAGCCAGGGGTCCCGAACAGGAGGCCCTGGTAGCGGTCGTGCGCTCCATCATCGAGGCGGGACGACTCCTCGTGGCCGAGAGCAAGGCCCACGCTAGGGAGAGAGCCCGCCTCGAGGCGGATCTCGCCAAGGCTCGTGCCCACGCTGGTGCCACACCAGTGTCTTCGGCACCTGTGGCGTTGTCCGCCCCTAAGGAGCCGGACTTAGTCCGACTCGTGGCGGAGATGGAGGAGCGAATTATGAGGCGCATCTCTGCAATAGAGAGCGCCCGTTGTCGCCCACCTCTGGCTCCGCCAAGAGCAACCTATGCGGCCGCTGCCAGGGCGGGCCTAACAGCCCAGCCAGCAGCTAGGGTGGCTGGGCCGTCATCAGCCCCCCCGCCCCAGAAGACCGGAAAGGGCAAAGGGAGGGGGAAGGCGGCCCCAACCCAAGCCCCAGTCTCGGCCCCGGCTGACACCGCACAGCGCTCGTTGGAGCGGGGCTGGACGGTGGCCGGGGACAACAAAAAGAGGCGGAAGGCCGCCAAAAAAGCGGCCAAGAAGGCGAGGAGGGACGCCGCCGCCGCCGCGAAGGGAGCGCCGAGGAAGCTCCGCGCCCCTCGCTCCTCGGCCGTCGTTATTACTTTGACGGCGGAGGCAGCGGAGAGGGGCGTGGGGTACGCCGAGGTCTTGACGAAAGTCAAGGCCAACGTGGACCTCAAAGCCCTCGAGATTCCGGGCGTCCGGTGTAAAAACACACGGACGGGAGCCCGGCTCCTCGAGGTAGCCGGCGCTACCAGTGGCCCCAAAGCCGATGCCCTAGCGGCTAAGCTGAGGGAGTCACTGGATGCAGCTGACGTCCGAGTGTCCAGGCCCACTAAATGCGCCGAAGTCCGCATCACGGGCCTGGACGACTCTGTCACGGCGGACGAGCTCAGACTCGCCGTGGCGGAGACGGGAAGCTGCCCTCTGGACAGCGTGAAGGCCGGAGCAATACGCTTCGGCCCCGGTGGACAGGGGGCAGCGGTTGTCAGCTGCCCCATCGCGGCGGCCCAGAAGGTCGCCGATGGACGGAGCCTCCTGGTCGGAGGTTTCCTGAGGGCGCAGGCACGGCTCCTGCAGGCCCGACCGGCAAGGTGCTTCAGGTGCCTGTCGGTGGGTCACGTAGGGGTGCACTGCACGGCGGAGGCCACCGTAGGTGACCGATGCTTCCGCTGTGGCCAGCCCGGTCACAAGGCGGGTGGCTGCAACGCTCCGCTGCGTTGCTTTAGGTGCGCAGCGGGGGGCAAGCCTGCCGACCACCGGGTTGGTGGTAAGGCCTGTGCCCTATCGCGACCGAAGCCGGGAGGCCGACCTTCCGCCTCCGAGCCGCTGATCCAGACGGAGAGTGCCGCTGGACAGCCGCAAAGTTCGCTGCGGGATGCGGGGATGGAAGTCCAGTGATGGATCCACATCTCCGCATCCTCCAGGTGAACGTAGGCCACGGTGCCGATGCTCAGGATCTTCTGCTCCAGAGCATGGCACAGTGGTCCATCAACATCGCCGCTATCGCCGAGCCATATGTCCATCGGTTTCTCGGGCCTGCCTGGGAGACCGACTTGGACGGCACGGCGGCCCTGGTGCACGGTACCGCAGCCGGCACTCCACCTCTTGCAGTAGTTGCAAGGGGACGGGGCTGTGTAGCGGCGATAGTTGGAGATATAGCGGTCGTGGCCGCTTATTTCACGCCGAACCGAAACCTAACTGAGTACGAGCAATGGCTCGCTCAGCTGGCCGTCGTCGTCGATGCCTGTCGCCCCCACCCGGTTCTTGTGCTGGGGGACTTCAACGCCTGGTCGCAGGCTTGGGGTTCCCTGCGCACGAACCCGAGGGGCAGGGCATTGGAGAACTGGGCTGAAAGATTCGGCCTAGTTCTCCTAAACCGGGGGGCCGTGGCCACGTTCGTGACGGCGAGGGGTAGTTCGATCGTGGACATCTCGTTCGCATGCCCCTCGCTAGCGCGTCGTGTCCAAGGCTGGCGCGTCGTTGTCGGGGAGGAGACAGGTTCGGATCACCGATATATTCGGTTTGACGTCTCCGCCCCTGCAGATGGCGCGCCGGTCAGACCGGCACCACCTGAACCACGTTGGGCGCTCAAGCGCTTAGATCGCGACCTCCTCCTGGAAGCCGCCATCGTACAGGCCTGGGCTCCTGCGCCGGACAGGCCTGTCGACGTCGATGCTGAGGCACAGTGGTTCCGGGAGGCCATGACCCGCGTCTGCGATGCGGCGATGCCTAGGGCTCAGCCCAATACTGCAAGGCGCCAGGTCTACTGGTGGTCGCCGGAGATCGCACGGCTGCGTCAAGCCTGCTTGACCGCGCGCCGCCGGTGGTCCAGGTTCCGCAGGAGGCGTCGCCACCCCGAAGATGCGGCAGCGAGAGAGGCGGAGCTGTTAGCGGGTTACAGGGTTGCCAAGAGGACCCTTCAGGCAGCGATAAAGCGGGCCAAGAGCGAGGCCCGCCGCGAGATGCTGGAGACACTGGAGCGGGATCCGTGGGGACGCCCCTACCGTATGGTTAGGGGCAAGATGCGCCCATGGGCCCCGCCGCTCACCACGGTGTCTTCAGCCAGAGCTGCTTGAGAGGGTCGTTGGCTCCCTGTTCCCAACGCGAGTGGTGGAGCATACTCCGCCACAGATGGCTCCGCCTCCGGCGCTTGAGGCGCCTAACGTGGATGACGACGACGTGCCTGAGGTCACTGGGGTGGAACTAAGGGTGGCGGTGTTACGGCTTAAAGCCAAAAACACCGCCCCGGGACCCGATGGCATTCCTGGCCGAGCGTGGGTCCTGGCCTTAGTCGACGAGGCTCTCGAGCCCCGACTGCGAGGGTTCTTCAGCGCATGCCTCGAGCGGGGCCAGTTTCCGAAATTGTGGAGGACGGGGAAATTGGTCCTCATCCGAAAGGAGGGGCGCCCGGCGGACTCACCGTCCGCCTACCGGCCCATAGTGTTGCTTGACGAGGTGTGCAAGCTCTTTGAAAGAGTGATTGCAAGGCGCCTCGTCAAGCATCTCGTGATGGTTGGGCCGGATCTGGCGGACAACCAGTACGGTTTCCGTCAGGGGCGCTCCACCGTGGATGCGATCATGCGCGTGAAGGCTCTGGCGGAGGAAGCAGTCTCCCGGGGTGAAGTGGTGTTGGCGGTGTCCTTGGACATCGCCAACGCGTTCAACACTATGCCCTGGAGCTGCATCAGGGAGGCGCTCGTGTATCACGAAGTGCCTCTCTACCTCCGCCGCATAGTCGGGGCATATTTGTCGGAGAGAGCCGTCGTCTACCCCAGTAGGACCGGTGTCGGTAGGCGTGAAATGTCGTGCGGTGTTCCGCAGGGGTCGGTGTTAGGGCCACTCTTGTGGAACATCGGCTACGACTGGGTGCTTCGTGGTACCTTCTTGGATGGTGTCGCCGTCGTGTGCTACGCGGACGACACACTCGTGACGGCGCGCGGCAAGACGCACCACGAGGCAACCCTGAGGGCCACGGCCGGGGTTGCCCAAGTCGTTGAGCGTATCCGGCGGCTGGGTCTCGAGGTGGCTCTGCACAAGTCCGAGGCCCTGTTCTTCCACGGGCTTCGGAGGAAGCCGCCTGAGGGATCTAGCCTCACGGTAGGAGGCACTCGCATCGGCATCGAGCCCTCGATCAGGTATCTGGGGCTCGTACTCGATGGCCGATGGGACTTCGGATATCATTTCCGAGGTCTGGTCCCCAAGTTGGTTGGGGCAGCGCGTGCGTTGGCGCGGCTGCTGCCCAACATGAAGGGACCCGATGACTCCTGCAGGAGACTCTACTCGGGGGTTGTGCGGTCCATGGCCCTTTACGGGTGCCCGGTATGGGCGGAGGCCCTGAAGGCCAGCAACGTCGCGATACTGCGACGACCGCAGCGAATGCTGGCCATCAGGATCATAAGGGGGTACCGCACGATCTCCTTTGAGGCAGCGAGTCTCCTGGCCGGAACTCCACCGTGGGACCTGGAGGCGAGAGCCCTTGCGGCACTGTATCGGTGGCGCAAGGAGGCGCAGGAGTTGGGTCGATGCCCCGAGATTCGAGAAATCGATGACCGGAAATCCCAACTCCGCCAGGTCATCATAGGGGAGTGGAGGGAACGACTCGGGCAACCGAGCGCTGGGCACGCCGTCATTGCGGCGGTAAGACCCGTTATGGAGGATTGGCTCGAGAGGCGTCACGGGACCCTCTCATACCGATTGACGCAGGTGATCACTGGGAAGGGATGTTTCGGAGATCACCTGTGTCTGATCCGCAAGGAGCCAACGCCTGAGTGCCACCACTGCGATGGCCAGACCGTGGACACGGCTCTCCACACGCTGGCAGAGTGCCCAGCGTGGGTTGAGCAGAGGCGAGACCTCGTGGCGGCCATCGGAGTGGGAGTTCTCTCGCTCGATAGCCTGATTGCGGCTATCGTGCGGAGCGAGAGTGCGTGGAACTCTGCCGTCTCCTTCTGCGAGCAAGTTATGCTCGCGAAGGAGACGGCGGAGCGGGACCGGGAGAGGTTTAGAACTCTCCCGGCCCGCCAGGCCCGGGCACGGGCCAGGCAGCGCAGGCCACTCAGGCGCCGGAGGTCGCAGAATGACCTCCGTCCTCCATAAGCGCAGGCCTGGGGGTGACAGGTGAGGCCATCTGTCACCCTAGCAGAAGCAGGCCGGGGTGGCGGCGAGCGCGTTGCGAAGCGCGCTCGCTTCCAGGGAGCACAGGGAACATGGGGTTCCCACACGGGGCGGGGGTCGTCTACTCGTCTGTAGATGACCCGAGGTATGTCGGGGCACCAGGGCCTTCCTTTCTAGGGTATACCTGGTTCCCCGGCTATTAGTACCCGGCGAAGGCGTGCGGTTTTAGTCGGTTCGAGTCCGACATGCCACCGACAGGTGGTATCCGAGGGGATTTCCGCACGGAAAAAAAAAAAAAAAAAAAAAAAAAAAAAAGGCCCGAGATGCGCAGTTCTGCGCATTTGGTGGGCCTGGCGATCTTAACACCGTCCGTGGCGGCGAAAATTCCCCGCAACTTCTCGGCGAATTTGTCGGCCGTCGCCGCGCCTTCAGCCCCAGGGAACTCGAAGACCCGAGCTCCCGTCTGGGCGCGGCGCAGCCTCATCCCCGCCTCCCCGAACTCAGTGGCGAGACCGGGCCGGGCCCCCTTGAAGAGGGCCGCATACGTGAGCCCGCCACTGGCCGCCTCCGGCGACAGCGTCACGACTACAGCCGCGGTTTTGGGCGGCTGCAGCTTCCGCGGCCTCTTTTTTGAGGCCGTTGCCACCGGTGGCGAAGGCTGGGCTTGGGGTGACAGGTGACAGGACTTCTAGCCCGCCTTCGGGACTTCTTTGAGCCCCTCGCCTCCTGCCAACCCTCGTTGGAGGGGGCAGGTGCGGAGGGGCCCGGCAGGGATGTCGGAGCGGGGAGCGGAGGGAAAGCCACTCCGCTCCTCTTCGCCGCTTTAATCTGGGCCGGCGCCTTAGCCGGTGCCTGGGCCGGCGCCTTGGCCGGTGCCTGGGCCGGCGCCTTGGCTGGCGCCCGGGCCGGTGCCTTGGCCCCCTTCCTCGGCCCCTGGGGAGCCAGTGGAGTCGGGGCCGACGCCGCCGCCGCGTAGGACACGCGGCCTCCCACTACGGGGAGCGCAGTCGGAGCCGCGGCCCCAGGCCGCTGCGACGACGCGAGCGGGGGGCGCACGACCGGCGCAGGAGGCAGTCTCGCCTCCAGACCGGCCAGACGGCCGTCCAGCATATGCCCAACTGCGTCAAGAATTGACCGCAGTTGGGCGTCAGGCACCCCTGAGGTCGCGGTAGGTACAGGCTGGGGCGTGGATGGGGCCTCCCGCTCGGGGAGGTTCGCCCGGAAGCGGGCGAACTGAGCGCTCAGCCCGTTCACCTGCTCCGTCAGCCTGTCATTGGCCATCTGTAGGCGAGACACGTCGCCTACTAGGCCCTCCACGACCTCCGACATGGCGGAGGAGGAGTCCTTAAGGGCCCTCACAAAAGAGCCCTTAAGGTTAACCGATTTGGTGGCTACCTTCTGGATGATAGCCACCGCCGCTCTCGCCCTCTCCCGCACTGACACGGGAGCCCGGGGGGCATCTCCCTCCACCGGCTCCCGAATCTTGAGCAGGAGACCCGCGATCTCCTCCTCCGCTGCGGCCTCGCCGTCCGCTCGTACCCGTCTGTAGGAATCCGCCTTGGAGAAGGCGGAGCCTGACGGGACGGGGACAGGGGCACGCGACCTCCCTATACGGCCGCCCTTAGGAGGCCCAGACTCCACGGATGGGATGTCCTCGTCATCCCTCGCGAGTTCGCGTTTCCGGCTCTCGCTCAGTCCCGCTTCGACCTCCATGCTCTCGCCGGAGCCTCCACTCTCGCCAGCCGTGGCAGATTTAGAGCGCAAACGCTCTGATCTTCGGCTCCCAGCAGTCAGTCTACTACAGACTACTACTGGGAGCCCCACCGAGATAGGCGTTCCCAACGCCACCTCACTTGCGGACGTGGACGCCAGATCCACTCCACCAGTCTTTCTCAACTCCCTGCTTCCCACCGTTTCGTTTGCCATTTTGTTCGCCATTTTCGTTGTTTGTTGTTTCGATCCTTTGTTTTTAATTTCACTATCATTTGCCATAATTGAACCCACGAGTGGGGGAGAACTAAAGGTCCACCCGGGCAGAGATCCCCCAATACCCGGGCAAGCGTAAATTTATGCCCAACCGAGGGGTCCGCAAGTGCCCCGGCTGGGAGTGCGCTTACGACTGAACTACCCATCAGCCATGCATCCCCTGGTCACGCACCAGAACACGGGATTCGGGGAATTTTTTTAGAGAGGTTTACATCCTCGCGGTCCGGGCGGTTAAGCCGAGACCCTCGCCCCCGATCAGAGCCGCGAGACTTGACCACAGCGCTCTTCTCGGGATTACGATATGCCGACGGTGACAGGGAGACTACGTCCCCCTGCCTGCTCGGTGGTAGTGTCAGTACACGCCGAGCCCGTCCTCCTTTCTCCACCGCTATAGCGGAGAAACTGGCCCCTACAGGGCCCCACCTTCTGGTTTTTTACCGAGGTTTCCTCCTCCATGCTCCGAAGAGCGAAGAGCCAGCAGGGCAACCGGCAGACACGCCCGCCCTGCTGGACCAGGCCTTGCCCGAGAGCCGATGAACGGCTACCTCTTCTGCTAGAATATTAGCCGCTGGCGATAATCCTCTCCTCCAAGAGGACAAGGAGGAAACAGTGCCATCGCCAGCGTTTCCAGGGTGCACCACGGGGAGGTTTTCTAGCTAGCACCCCGGGAACACAAACCCTATACCAACCTTTCTTCTGCTCCTTTCTCAGGAGAGGCTTATGTCCAGCAGTAGACTATTACCTAAAGATGATGATGATGAGTACGTTAAATTAGATAAATAAAATTACAGCTCCCACGCACAACATAATATGTGCCTAATCACTGCGCGGATAATGATGATTTATTAGTTTTTTTAATACCTGTTGACATTGATTGGGTGTCATTAACACGCTTTAGTGAACGGCGATAATAACAATGGCTTGAGTATTTTTTGTTAATCTTCTTGTTTAGGAATAAATAAACAATGTCGCACTGGTTATTACAATCCTCCGTACTTAAATATTTGTTAACATTCTACTGGTGTTTGTTTAAAATGGTTTAGTCAATTACTGTGTGCTGTAATATCCTGTAGCAGACGCAGGAGATTACATTATGGATGTGCCTTATTTCTTTGTACAACTTTTATTTTATTGATTTATTTTTCTTTGCAAAAACCAACAGCACATACATTTCACGACTGTACATAGACATATTATGACAAAGTGGGTCAATTAAAGGTCCTCACGATTAAACATAAGAATACATTAGTAGTGATGTAAATATTTAGTTTATATGATAATTTATTTACTAAATTGTTTAAGTAAAGTTAAGACTAAGCACTGGTCTTACTGGTTTCAATTTTGTATTCAAATTATCGAAACCATGTTCTTTATATTTTTTATTTAAAATACTGCTCACTCGCCACAAAAACGAAAACTCAAAACTACGGAAAGATGAATGGAATGGAAATGGGAGATGAACAGAAAGCTTTTCCGATAACGAAGTTTTTGCACTGTATTTTTATGTGAATTCTTGGGGCTAAAATATGCTGTGTTATCTAATGAGTTAGAGGATGTATTTTTAACCGACTTCAAAAAAAGGAGGAGGTTCTCAATTCGACTGTATTTTTTTTTTTTTTTTTTTTTTTTTGTATATTTGTTACGCGATTACTCCGGCAATTATAAACCGATTTGAATAATTCTTTTTTTATTTGGTAGGTCATACGTCAGAGGTGGTCCCATTGTCACCAGGTCAGGATCTGATGATGGGATCCTGGGGAAATCGAGGGAAACCCTCAAATTTTGTAGGCATATACACTGTTTATCAGAAATTATCTTAATCTATGTAGATTTTTGCATCTAATGGTCACCATCTGATGTTGCTGAGCTGATGATGAAGCTGATGATGAATGGTTTAGGAGTATGGGATCTCTGTAACAAAATTATGTAATACCATCGAATTTGAATGTGTTTGAGTCTAATTAATAAGGACTCCGATCCTATGTGATATTCAGGGTCTGATGATGGAGACGGTAAATAGCCATGGGAACTCTGTAATAAAATAAAGCAATTCCGCCGTGTTTGTGCTCATTTGATTCGTCTCGACTAGGAGCTTCATGCTAGTCGATTTTTAACCAACATCAAAAAAGGAGGGTTTTTGATTCGACAGTATGTTTTCTTTTAACCGACTTCTAAAACACAAAAGAGGAGGTTCTCAATTCGTCTGTATTTTTTTTTTAATGTATGTTTGTTACGCGATTTCTCCGTCAATTGTGGACTGATTTTCAAAATTCTTTTTGTAATCGAAAGGGTATGTTCCCGAATTGGTCCCATTACCACCAATTCAGGATCTGATGATGGGATCCTAGAGAAATCGAGGGAAACCCTCACAATTATTGGGAATTTGACAGCCCCGATAACGTGTTTTAGCTACGAGTATTTCTTTAAAACCATGGCAACCGTCAGAGACTGCGCGATGTGATGCGCAGAGAACTTACAGTATTTATGTCACCACAGTAATTTTCGTTGTATTAATAAGAAGAAAAGGTTGAAATTTTGTATTTTATCTTGTTAAAATAATTCGGATAGACATTTTGTTGCTATGGATGGCATCGCATTTCGTTTGTAAGTAATTTTATACTTAATTTATTAAAATAGTTCTGGAAAAAACTCTTAAATTTTGTGTGAGTCAACTAGGTTAATTTCTAACATACCAGTATTAACCCTTCTACTTGGAACTCCTTCTATAAAATATTGAGCATATTTGTTGAGTAGTCTCACTAAAGCTTCCCTATCTTCACCTTCGAGGTCAGTGTCAATTGAATCGGAAGTTATTTTGTTCGGTTGCAAACTCACAAGAATTTGACTGTTTCTTAGAAAAGAATTTAAGCTGATCTTGATCAGTTTGGACGCCAATGTAGGAGAGGCCTATGTCCAGCAGTAATTTAATATAATATTTAATATAATCTAACAAACTACAGTTTGTTACTATACATTACGGTACGTAGTGTTTTAAATATCGTACTTATCTACTCATTACAAACATATCCTACACTAAAAATGGTAAAATAAACCCTTTTAAAAAAAAGTTGAACCGACTTCAAAAAACACCGACAAAGAGCACTAAAAATTAAAAAATAATTACAAATCTAAGTAAAAAACTATAATAAGTACCCTCAATGTAACAGGTAACATTACAATACCAATAGTCCCTTCTAGTCTGTTTGAAGTCGGTGCCAAGCTCGATGCACAATAAGTAATACTGGTCTATGTCAGCTTTATATTAGCACAATGAAAAATTAAGAATTCAAAATAATTCTAATGAAACATCGAAGATTTTGTTAATTAATAAAGACCAACCAGATCAATTACGTGCGCAAACGTATCAACTCCTTACTAAAGCATTCAAAATAATAATATAATTGGAGATGTGCGTCCACTTTAGCTCGTTCAACATGTTTTGCGCAGCATGAAGACTGTTGCAGCTGCCGCGCTACATTCTATCAAGCACCTATTTGGCTTGGCACGGACTTCAAACCGACTAGAAGGGACTATTGGTATTGTAATGTTACCTGTTACATCGAGGGTACTTATTATAGTTTTTTACTTAGATTTGTAATTATTTTTTAATTTTTAGTGCTCTTTGTCGGTGTTTTTTGAAGTCGGTTCAACTTTTTTTTAAAAGGGTTTTTTGACTTTTGATAGGATATTTGAGTCTGCTTAATTTAAAAGATATATTATTTAAATTTATGTTGCGATAAGAAATTCGGCCAGTCCAACAGTGGACTAATAAGGGGTTTGGAGGGGAAGAACTTCGTAGCATAAAAAAAGATGAACTTCAGGCTTCCAAATCTTAATAAAAAGATTTCTTAAACACTAGTAATATGTGTGTATGTATGTAAAGAACGTACAAATTCATGCAATATTAAAAAAAAGTAAAATATTTGATACATTTGATTTGAAACTATGTATTAGTTTCCCACACCCCTAGTGATGTATTCCATAGACTATTACAATTGCTAACCGTCATGAAAAAGTCATAAAAACGAAATAAAGTTCACGATAGTTCCAAAGTTTACTTTCAGCAAAATTTAAATTTCCAGCAGACTTTATCCATAGACTCGAGGCAATAAAGTGAACATTAAATGTTAATGACCACGCTTATTTCTGAGCAAATGAAACAGGCACAATGTTCTTAATCTTATCAAGTTAAATACTACTTTGTGAAATTATTCATAACTCTGTATTAACATGAAAGCCTGTAGAATAAATATTTTTATTCGAAAACTTTAATAGCTTTTCATACAACTAATAGCGATAAATGTTCTCTGGTTTGTTGGAATTCTTGACTATGAGTTAATGGAGTACATTGAGAAATCAGCATATTTTTAAACTAATATTTCAATCTACACAGGCCAGGTGGAGTGACGATTTGCGCAATTTGGTTGGCAGGAGCTGGATGCGAGAAGCCCAAAATCGATCTAAGTGGCGTGCAATGGGAGAGGCCTATGTCCAGCCGTGGACTGCGATAGGCTGATGATGATTTCAATGTATACTAATATTATAAAGCTGAACAGTTTGTTTGTTTATTTAGCTAATCTCAACAACTTCGAATTAAAAACATCTTTCAGTATTGGATATCCCATTTATTGCGGACATCTATAGGTTTTTATAAAATCACGTTTGACCAATCGGAGGTCGAACATCAATGAAAAATAATTCTAAAAAACAGGTAAAAACGAATGAGAAGTTGCGCGGTTCAGTGAGTATATAATGAATTTAACACACACATATACTTATAAGTATCAAAGTAAAGGAAGGATAACATCTCTATCCTACTGGCTTCCCCAATCACAGGATGGATATATGTGTACGCGATCCTGTCCTCTTCGAGTAACTGCTTCAGTATGTTTCAGTCCCGTTTCCCCTTCAAAGACTTACCGTATACCCTAGCTCCCTTCCTCCATCCGTTTTACCCTAATTTACCCTTTAATAAAAAAATGATAATTGCCACGAAGATTTTTGTAAGTAAACAATTTTTTTTCGATACAAAACAGTATTTATTTCTTTCGGGGATACCGACTAGTTTCAGTAGTGTACCGACGAAGATTTTATTGAGAACTGAAAGCGACCTTCCGTGGAGGTTAAAAAAACACACAATATGACTAAAATAATACATCACACTAATATTATACAGGTGAAAGCTTGTAAGTGTGTATTTGTTACTTCTTCACGCTCAAACAGCTGGACGAATTTTAGTAAAATTAGTTATGGAGGTAGCTAACATCCTGTATTATCAAGTAGGCTTATTTTTAACCCGATTTTTTTTATACTCCCGCGGCAAAGCCAAGGAATTGACATATATTTGATAAACCACAGGTTACATTTTGCGGAATAAATATAAAATGGCATCCACGAAAATTTTTTTTCATTTCATTTCATTTCAAAACAGCTTTTTTTTCATTTATAAGTAAATCTTTTCCTTGACCTTATGATAAAGCTGTTTCTGCTTTCATTAATTAACTTCGAAAACAACTACTACTAATAAGTAAAACCAATCCATTCGATACTATTTTCCTCCTTGTACTCTAATACGGAACATTGATTGATTGATGAGCTAGGTTTGTGTCGATTTCAGATAAATTTTATTGGAAGTATTAAAATATGTATCTTTTCTTCTTACCTTTAATGGGTCTTCACCTGATGGAAAGTGACTATACTCATACAAATGTGAAAGGTTGTTTGTATGTTACGCCTACATGTCTAAACCACTTAACCGTTTAAAAAAAACATAGGTAAATTTTTACAACAAATCCGACATACACGCGGGTGGAGCCGCGAGCAAAATTTATTACATTGTGTAAAAAATTTGATTAACAAGAATATAAAAGAAATAACCTGAAGCTTTTATTCGTGTTAATATGTATTCACATTGCATAAGGAGGCCTTCATACAATTTAATACAATTCCAATTCCAATTTTACAAATTAATTAAATTTAATTGCAAATTTTACAGCCAATCTTTACGTGATTAAATAATAGTAGTAGTTACATAATTAAGCCTACAGTTGAAAAGTAGCTACGTCAGTGGACGTGGTGATGTTCCTGAGGTTTACAGCTTAGACAATGAAGTAGAAATTAACTAGACTGGAATCCGAAGGCAGAAGTTGCTCTAAATAATAAATAAATATACATTTTTATTTTAACGATGCCCCGAAGTTTGTCATTAAATTTGCATAAACCTTATCAAAGATACAGAGAAGGACATAGTATAAAAAGTGTGGTGTGGAAAAAAAGTGTGGTGAAAAGTGAAACTTTTTTTTTAGTTCGTAGGAATTTAACTCAAAATTCTCTGAAAATCATTCTATTTAGGGTGTTAAAATCACGTTTTTTTTAAGACAACTTGTGTCGCGGGGGACCAACCTTTACCAACATAGATGAAACGGACACAAAGAAGACTCAGAACGACAATTTGTGGATCACACAAAGTGTGATCGTGTGTGACCCGTGTGGGGATATTAATTTGTCTATTTACAAGAAATTGTAGATAGAACGCATTAAGAAATCAACATTTTATATGATATTGATATTATTAATTCTAAATGTTTTAAATATTTATCTATTTCTATGTAAATTTTAAAAGAATCAAATTATATAACATAAAAACAAAAAAAAAGCAATCCAATTAACAGTGTTTAACTTTACATGCATATTGTTTACTAACAATAATTATTATCAACTAGCCTGCGACTTCGTTCGCGTGGATTTTGAAAAGCGCTGCCTTAGTGGGTTCGATGCCCGGACCGGGCAAAATTTTAAAGGGTTTTTTTTGAAAAAAACAGCCTAAGTTATTATGTAGACAGCTATCTGGTTGTAAAATATTATCGAAATCGGTCCAGCCATTTAGAAGATTACCCGGAACAAACATACAGACAGCAGACAAACAAAAAAATGAAAACTAGTTTTTAGGCATAGGTATCGTGCAAATAACCGTATGAGCATGAAAAAAACCTATTTATTTGTATAGATATCTATCCATCTTTTTTTTTTCACATGTATATATACTTCGAAATTAATTTGCCCATTTACAAATTACTGATATGCATTTAGGAATCAAAATTTAAGTTCGACATCTAATATGAAGGACATAGACTCATTTAAAGCAAAAAGTACAATACCCGGAGCATGGAAAAATGCAAAAACTAATTTAGAATAAAACCTTCTGTGCTAGTCACTTTATTGCTACTAAAATAACAACAAAACATTCAAAAAGTCTTGCAGTGGTAGCACAACAATAAAACTGTAGTGTGCTTATCTTTATGTTACTACCAGATGCATAAACATTACTTTCTCTGAAATGTCCATATTGAATACTAGCTGAGGCGCGAAAATTCGTCTGCGTCTCTCAAAAGGTATATAATTTGCCCCGTCTTTTAGTGCGGTCAACGAAACAAACATACTTATGTTAT
The DNA here is from genome assembly GCA_902825455.1 of Arctia plantaginis. Lineage (NCBI taxonomy): Eukaryota > Metazoa > Arthropoda > Insecta > Lepidoptera > Erebidae > Arctia > Arctia plantaginis. Next base: position 2,688,331 of record CADEBD010000530.1, read on the forward strand.
AGTAGTAATCTGAAAATATTGTTTGTATATCTACCAGTTCTTTAGTTTAAACAAAAATTAATTATATAACAGGTTTTATATCTTTCTCAAATAAACACGTTATAATATTGAAGTGTAACTAGTCACTAAAAGTTATTTTAACCTCTAAAAGTATTTCAATAAAATCTAATTACTTTTATTATTCGTCTCCTGTCAATAACTATGATGAATTGGGCTGTAATTTAATTAGATTTTCACGCTATCGTAAGTTTTATATACCTAGCTATAGCTATAGCTAAAATTCTTATAGTATATTTACTGATTTATCCGTGTGGTGACTAATGAAAAATACAGAGTGTCGCCACCCCTATTCATCCCGTGCGTGTCGTAAGAGCCGACTACGGGAGTAAACTATGCAGGACAACAGCAAAACAAACCCTATACAAATCCGTCTGGCCAGCGTGGTATCGTAGGCCAAAACTTCCTTTCTAAGGAGACACCTATGTAAAGCAGTGAACTAGTAAAGACTGTTGATGATGATGATGATGACTTTTTATGGAGTAAGGGGGCTAACGATGTCTTACTAATAGCAGTTCCCGGATCCCGGATATTGCAGGCGCTGAGTGGCACACCGTGTGGTTTTAGTCGGTCCGTTTATGAAAAAAAAGTTTGGCCCTCTGATAACCTCACTCAATCGTTTTTCTGTAAAGCCGTGGTCCACCACGGTCGAGCCGGCCCATTATGTGCCTACCTTACTCATGTTAGAATTTCGTTTGAAATTCAAATTAGTTTTTTCTTGTTCCATAAAAAATATTTTATTTTTCAGTTACTAAACAGAGTTGAAGCCAGTTGTAAAGCTATAATGCCATATTTTATGATAACAAAAAGGTTTTAAAATAGGAACTAAAAACTAGGTTGTTTGTAATAACAGTATTATTATTGCTGGTAATAAACGGGCATACCTTGGCCGTACTTGGCATGGCACCAAGTTGTGGCATTTTCATACGAGGTTTGCAACACATTAATTGTGGAATTCGTTCAGAAAAGTATAAGTAATAATTTTATGAATGATTTGGCTTTTAAGAGTACGTAAGTATATTATCTCTGCCAGTAAATGTTCTCAGAAGAGAACGAAAATAAATAATCATCTGGTACAATAATAATAATAATAGTAACTTCACACAGCTCACACACGTCTGTCTGATCCCAAACTAGCAGAGCCTGTGTTATGATAACCAGACTGCTGATAAACATACTTATATATTTCCAAATACTAACATATCATAGATAAATTACTCCCAGACACAGAACAAATGATCGTGCTCATCACTTAATATTTGTCCTGGGTGGGAATCGAAACCCATGATCTCCGGCTTTGCAGTCAGGATCAGCCTAGTAGAGGCCAAAATAAAAATAAAAAAATAAAAAAATTTCAAAGATTAGTAGTGTGAGAAAACAAAATCCACCTCTTACGTATTGGGTTTGGGTTTAGAAAAATCTTGACAATCCCGCAGTCCGGGGATACAAGATTCCGCGACACGCGATTTGTTCCCACTGCGGGAGCTGCTTTAAAAAAAAAGACAAGAATAAGAATCTATTTGATCTCAACTGACCTTTTCAATAATACCTCTTAAGCTCATTAATTTTCGTTGGTTAGTAATTATCATTTATCATGAAAGTATAAAAGCAAAGTTTTACATAATCGACAAAAATAAAAATTATACTTATTATGAAGGTTTCTAACACTAGACGTTTAAATGGGTGTGGTCAATAATAAATGAGTGTGTAATTCTACTTCGTATTTGAATAAAATTCAGTCAAAAACAGAAAATAGTAACCATTACTATGTGTGGTATTTACAATTTGTTTAGAATTTTCTTCCAGTATACTAAGAAAGCAGAAAATAATATACCAGCGGGCGATAATTAAGTAATGACATCCTAATTGATGTTTAATAGTAATTAATTAACGTCAAACAGCGACAAGTAATACTCGTATATTTTTCACGGTCACTAGGGCTGTCACTGATGAGTTTCGATGTCAAATATTAAATTGCGTAATGATGGTAGTGTGTTAAAGTAAAATATAGTTTTTTTATATATAATACAAGGCTTCAAACGAGCTCACTACCGATTTCGATTAAAACCTGCACCTGAAGAGTCGATTTTTTAGTGCCCCCACCAGAATTAGATCGGTCCGCGGAAGGCAAGGTACTAGTAGAACTCACGGTGCCGTGGGAAAAGAACATCCCTTAAGACTACGCTCTAAAAAAACAAATAAAAATGGTTATTTTATCACGTTATGTACCTTGGAAATGGGTGCGAGGAGTATAGTAGCTAAATCTCTCTATAACCTACTTTAAAGACCTTGGATTGCCAAGAGCTTTAGTAAAGCTCTTTTCTTGAACGAATATCCAAAGCGGCATTGCTAGGATCGTATAAGATTTAACAGTATTTGATACGAGCCTAGTAATGCAGTTAGAAGGGTGACACACAGCAGAGTAGAGGGGAGCGCCGCGCGTAGCAAGGGGTACCCCAAAAAACCTACTCCTGGGTCGGGGGTCGCTGTTTTGTCCCCATTATCACGCGAGGACCCGACACCCGTCTTAACAGGGTTTTTTCCGAGAAAACCCGGTATACCTGGCTGAAAAAAATTTGCCTACCTTTAAAAATGGTTTTTAAAGGGTCTAAAATCCCTTTTCGTATCATAAATAACCATTTTCAAGAAAAATAAGCTTAAAAAAACCCCTTTATCTTCTGTAATGCTTAATTTATCTTTGTAATTTAATGACCAAAATTTTAGTTTGAAGTATAAAATTTTTAAATTTGTACCTCAGATAAGTGTGTATTTTGATACACAAAAATTTGATTTTGCTAAAAGTCGTTTTTCGTTGTAAAATTAGCCCACTTAAAAACTCAAAAACTATAAATTTAAAAAGCTTTATACTTTTTCCCTTTAAATTTTTTATAACTATTTTTATTCTAGATCAGTATTTTTTCAAATTTAAAAAAATAATTAAAAAAAATTAACACGTTTACACCCCGCCATTAGTACCAAAAATAACAACGAAAAACCCAGACCAAACAAAACATTTAAAGTTTTTTGCCACAAAAGTTTGACTTTATCGGGAGTAGAACCCCGCGACTTTTGATGTAAAAGTTCGTTACACAACACCGCCATCCGGGCCGCCGGAAAAAAAAAAATCAATACGTCATTTTATTGAAAACAATAATCAAACCTATCCAAACCCCAAAGGGGGTATACGAAAAAGAATTTGGAAGATTTATTACAGATTCCCCGAATTCAATTTTTATTTGCAAACATTTTTTTTTTATCAATTGGGTTTTTTTAATTAAAATACAACCATATCTGTAATATGCAAATTTTCCCTTCGCATAAAGAAATGTACTCAACTGAATGGATTATAATAATAATAAAAAAAACTTTTCTGGAAAAAAACACGCATACAACTTAAAAAAATTTCTTATTAAAACAAACTTAAATAATTTACATTTTTAAAAAGCTTATAACTATTTCGTAGGCGCCTTACTACGATCTGGGTCATGAGTATTTAGTTTCTGGTGACTGTATCATATATGCGTGGCGTGAGTGGTGATCACATTATTTAAGGTTTGGCCAGAGAGAAAAATAGTTTTATGTAACCAATTAGGCCTCTCAAAACTTTAACCCCCCATAGAAGCTTGTGCGGATGGGGGGGG